>VWYH01005061.1:182098-296625 GCA_013399365.1 Pampusana beccarii
AAAAAAAAAAAAAAAAAAAAAAAAAAAAAAAAAAAAAAAAAAAAAAAAAAAAAAAAAAAAATCACTCAATAGCATGAAGTAGCCAGAATAGCACGATGCCATGGATGTTGATTAATTTCACAAACCAATATGATTTCTTGAGATAACAGGTATCCTTCAGCTGCATTTACTGTAACTGCCATTAGCATTGGCCATATGCATGAAGTAGCCAGAATAGCACGATACCATGGATAGTGATTAATTTCACTGACCAATATGATTTCTTGAGATCACAGGTATCCTTCAGCTGCATTTACTGTAACTGCCATTAGCATTGGCCATATTTTACAGTGGTTTTCTAGGTTTTCTATCCTGTACAGAGAAGCAGTTTGGTAAGAAATGCTGAAAGACATCCTTGAACACCCTTCACCTGAGTTGCCTTGTGTGTTCCTTAGCAGCAGCCAAGGATCTGGGCCATTAAGTTCAAAGGATATAACCTACTCAAACCTTAACATTCCATTTAATGTTAATTTATAATTGAAATCTTATGGAACCACAAAACCTTTACTATCTTTATTAAAACCAAGTACATTTATGACAATCTGAAACTGCAGCAGGATTCTGAGTTGAATATTTCATTAATGTAATTTTTCTTTTTTATTTTAAAAGAAAAATCTTGGGGAAATTTAGTGAAGGCAAGGTCTTTATGCCCTCTTTCAAGAAAGTACCCGTATACTATTAATAGAAAATGCTGACTTTAGTGAGACATTGAATGTAGTCTGAGGTAAACACACGGGTTCCTTGTCAGAGGCTAAAAGACATCTTTCATCGTCTGAGAAAATGCTGTATAAATATTCCTCTACATACCTTGTCATATATTCCACTATAGCATATTACAGCTATTCCAACTGCATTCTTCTCTAAGTAAGGGCTGCCACTTATCTGATTTTTTTTAATTTTCTTTTTTTTTAATGTGACCAGCTCACACAAGGGATAACGATGTGATTAGCCATGTTTTCGTTTGCCTCTGATATCTCAGGAGGTGATAGGTCTGGTCCATTAGCACAGGGTACTTCGCTGCAATTTGCATACATTTAAGAGAAAAAGGTTTAACGTTATTATTGCAGCTAACAAGATATAACAATTTAAAAAAGAATTATTAAGAAAAAATAAAATCTCTGACACTTCAAAGCAGGAAAGTTTTCCACAAGAGAAGAAACCATAATGCATGCAGAAAACTGAAAGGATGCTGTGGATGTAGTGCCTGAAAGATTTTGAAGCATTGCTGCAGTCTGTAGGAACAACCATGTGTTGTCTGACACAGGGACCATTATTGCCAGCTGTGCAGTTTTTGTCACTTCTTGGTAATTTTTCTTACTTTATAATTCTGAAAAGCAAATCATGTATATAGTTTGACCATTCTGCAAAGAACTGTGGTTTTAATAAACGAAACACTCCAGAGCTCAAGAAATTTCACTTAGTACTTGCAGGCTTACACATACTGGGAAAAACAAAACAAACCAAAACAAAGTCTGGAATGTTTTGGTTAATTGTAAAGTGGAACAGCATACATTTTCTGGAAAATGAAAACTGAAAGGGAATATTCCCCCTCTCCGCCCCTTTCAGCCATGGAGAGAATGAAAACAAGTATTAGGTTAGGTGCAACCACCAAAAGCTTTAAAAAAAGCCAACGTAATCTTCAAGAGTATCATTTCCTCACGCTTTTTAATGCATGGAGATTTCTCCATAGGTTTTGGTAAACTCTACAGGAAGAGGGGGAAAACTTGCACGAGTTAGCTGAAGAATTCATAGCCCACAGCTATTCCGAAGAATATCGCATGTAGAGAGATACTGCATGGCCTTACTAAAGGAATCAGCCCTTTTCTGTGTATAAAATCTCAAAGCAAGAGAGAATTTATTGAATGTAAGACTGAGCTCTTTCTAATCAAGCGGGGGAAATGAGGAGCTCTTTCTCTTCCCTCTAAACCACTTCTGCAGTGTTTTCCTACAGAAGTCATGCAGAGCATGAGGACTTCTGCACAGAGCATACCTGAGGCAGAGACATGACCAAGATCAATTATTTTAGAGAAACAAACAGCCATTTGCAGAAAACCTAGCACAGTGCTCATGATACCTAGTCACCAACATACAAAAGATGGTGCCACTTCTCATTACGTTGGAATACTTGTCTGTTCTTTGTATATGTCGCTCCCGCACAGTGGGGCCTGGTAATAAGCACGGCTCATAGGAGCAACTGCAATATAAATAATAATAAAAGCATGTGCCTTATTGTAAGTGTAAGAGCCCTAACCACATCCAGAGCTTCTTTTTAATAGGCATGGTTTTGCTACTTCTAGTGAAGCTACGGCAATTTAAACCAGCTGAGAATCTGACCCAGAGTCGTGAGTCCTTCCACTGTGTGATTAAAATAACTTCTAAAGATGATAGCATCTAGAAAATTTGATGTTTTGAAAGTATATCAGTTTTTACTATGTTTCTAAAACAACTAGAAAGGAGTTTAGTTTAAAAAAAACCCTAGCTAATGGCCATTTTTTCCATGTTATACATTCAATTGATAATACCCCCAGAAAATTAAAAATACTTTTTTCTCACAGTTGCCCTCCTCGAGTATTTTGGTTAGTACAACACACATACAGAAGCAATGTGGGTCTTGAAAAAGTAATATTTTAAAAATAGATAAAACAGACTGAAAGGGGATAACTTGAAAACAGAACTTGAGATCATACTTATATGGCTAGATCCCTACACAGATCCCTTCACAGGAGTGCCTTTTTCATATGCTTATTGAGAAATGAGCATTTGTAGGGTTAGGATCAGAATAGGCGGATATTCCCATTGATTTCCCACTGCCCCTTCTCTGGCAGTTTTGTTTTGCTGTTCTTTGGAGGTTTCTTATTTATGTAGTGTCGGATCTTTTTCCACATCTCCTATAACCACAACAGGTATCATTAATCCTCGCCCCTACCTCAGCCGTCTTTAGGTGTTGAAACTTTTCATTTCTCATATTGTCACAAGTAGAAACTGAACTTGCCCCATGAATTTCAATGGTCGCTTAAAACATTTTTTTTTCCTTTTTCTTTTACTGCTAGGGCTTCCAGGATTTCTTCTGTTTGATGTTGAGAACTATGGACGTGTAAAGAAAAGATCAAAGTACACTCCTGGTTAATAAAACGCAGAAAAAGTTACTGCACAAAATGCTGGTAAAATTAGACTTCATCAAAGAATCATAGATGGCTAAGGATCAAGGGGAAACATTAAAAATCATGGTAGAAATATTTTTTTAAAAGCAAAAGAAGGAAGAAAAATTGGGGTTTGGAAGGGCAGTGGGGAAAGATGTTACACATCATTAACTAATTTCATATTTTCATTTTCACACTGGTTTACAGATGGAGTGCTGGAGAGTAGATTAGCAAATCCACAGCTTTATAATATTGGTGGTGGTCAATAAGCATGCCATCTGAATGAAAAGACACAATATTTACATTTGATATCCTAATACGTCATAATTAGATTAGATTTTAAAATATGAAAAAATACAAGCTTGTTTTCAAGAACAATGGCAACAAGAACTTTACAAAATAAGACCTTAAGGTATTAACACATTTTTAATGTCTTATTTATTTTTAATTTAGAAAAAAGGAAGAAAGTACTTAAAAGTAGCCCATTTTTTTTTGTTTGTAAAGAGTTCATTAAACAGCCTATGTATGAGAAAGCAACTCTATGTTCCATATTAGACTAGTGCGAGTTTTAATCTCCTATCTAGCATTGTGCAATACCACCTTTTTTGAGGAGCAAGCATTTCTGTAAGAGATACTATTGAAAAACTAAGAATAACTAATTAAGAAATAACTAATGTCATAAAAAATTATGTGTCTAACTCACAGCTAAGACTATATGCCCTATATGATCAATCTGAAACCACGCTTAAAAGTTACTGTCAGTTTCCTTGTTATTGTTTTACATGACCAAGCCTTACCAAGGATACTATAATAAAATCTTCTGGCAATTAATTGCATGTTAACTATGTTGTGTAAGGCATGGTTGCTCTTACATGTTTAAATTACCACTTTTAATTTGAATGTATTCTCGCATCAAAAATTAATGAGTACTTGGGTTACTCTTCCTATGCTTTTCACTGCTCCAACAAACCTGGCCCTCTAAACATAACTACATATTTTTTTTTCTCTCTGTACAGTAATACAAAATGCTACAAATAATTTCTGTCATCCTTTTGTGCTCCATCTGGGTAATCCAAATAGGATGGGGAGTTCAAGGTGAAAACACTACTGATTTTATAAAACTGTTCTATTCCACTATTGACTAACTGTGCTTCCTCCAGTTCTTCATGCAAACCGAACCCTACTGGCATGACTGTTACTGGGCGCTGATACACTTGATTAGACTTTTCTCTAGATAAACAAGACACTGACAAGCTGAACAGATTGCATCTGATGTGTGGGAACTTTATGAAAAAAATCCCGAACAAATAGTAAAGAGATGTGAAATTGTGTGGTCCTCCTCTACAATGACCACAAAGTGCTATTTAAAGAGCCCGGTCCAGTAAGACTACAGAATTTGCCCAGAAATGCAGGATGATGTCCCTGAGCTGTCTCTGCAGAGTCCCACAGCAGGGACTCAGTGGCAGTAAGAACCCAGGGGTCTTCATCTCTCCAGATGAGGATTGAGAAAGCCAGTAGCATTCATTTTCAGTGAGTGAAATTTAAAGCCATGCACAGTTCAAGACTTGCCTCTCAAACTGCCTTTGCACCCTGGCTGCTGTAGGGAGGCTGAGAAGAAAAATGGTCCAGTGAGAAATTCCTTCTTTCTGACCCTGGAAAAAACAACCTGTATGAGTCTAGAACTTGCCTGGTCAAGCAGTGGTTTTCCTACGGAAAAAAAGAACTATAAGAACAAAGATGGAATAAGGTAATGCCATTATGTGGAGGGAAAAAAAGGAAATAAAAAAAACATTCTTCTTCTAGAGGAGCTAAGGAAAAGCCAGTTGACTACATCCCTGAAAAACCAAGAAGTTACTGCTTCAAACTGTGAGGATGGCTCTCCTCTCCCATGTTGATTATTCATGCCAGAGAAGTTAAAAACAAAGGAAAACTTGTGGCAGCCACACAGAGATTAAAACCTGTGGGCATTTCCTTGCAAACCCCTTGCCCACAGAAGTCATATTCCTATAGTCTGTCCATCCTGCACTAGTCTGCTACTCGGCATGTGAGAGAAGGTAAATATTTCCCAAATTGAGACAGTTAATTTAGATGGTAGCAGCAGAGATGACAATTCTTATTACTTTGTTGCATTTTAAACATTGATCTCAACTGCTATCTCAACTCAATGAAACTCTGAGCAATGGGATGAGGACATTCTTACTTTGATCTTTCTTCGAACAGATTATGCAAAAGAATCATCCAACATGCACGTGTGAATTTGTTATTTTTGATGATGAACATTTATTTAACTAGTGGAAAAAAAGAAAACAAAAAAAAAAAAAAAAAAAAAAGGAGAGTCGACTCCCTAAAATTCAGAAAGCAACAATCCTCTTTCTTTCTAGGAGACAGCACTGAGGTGAGGTCACATTTTACTTTAGGTATCAGTATTATGGATTTAAAGTATTTTTAGTGAGGTTCGCGAAGCTTCTTGGGATTTGGCTCCCTAGTCACAAGCTATGAAAAAGAAAAAATGTTTTCAAACAATAGAATAACTTCCAAATATCAGAGCAGTAGAAATAAAAAAACAGAGCTTTGTACACATTTGTGCTGGTTCCTGGGGAAGAATCTTATTCAATGGACATTTGGCAATTTGGATTCCAATACCCTTTTCTTCCTGGTGTGCAGTCAAAGCAAAAGCAGAGTGTTTTTAACCAGTTACTCACTAGAAATATTTTAGAAATTGTGGTTTTGAACCTGATACATTTTTAAGTAGCTAACTCAGGTTATATTTGAAGCCCATCCATACCTCACCAGGTATTTGCTAAGCTTGAGTTTTTCCTTTCCTCCTTATAATTTCATGTAATTGTTCTTCCTTTTTTTTTTTTTTTTAATATGTTCCATTTATATCCTTCTTTTCAGCTTTTCATACACGGTGCATTTCACATTCTCTTCCATTTCTTCCTTTATCCTATTATTTCACTCCTTCCTTTTCCTTCACCATTTCTCTTGTTCTTAGATACACTAGTTCTTGCACTCTATCAATTTATTGATTGACAACCTGATGTATTGCTTTGAAAGGGTTCTCTAAAGTAATTTCAGTACCTCAAGAACATTCAGATGTACACAAGACGTGCTTATTTTTAGTCTGTTAAATTGTCATTGGAATATCGAAATTTCTGGAGACCAGAGACAACACTCCATTTTGCTTCTTCAGAAATGTAAGTTTACCAAATAGGCATAAATATGTACACCAGAGTCATACCCATCAAAATTGCAGTCCGTACTCTGCACTGCTCAAATTAGAGTCTGCTGCCAGACTGTTTGTGAGAGTATACAGGAAAGTACGTATCTGTGGCAGTCTCAACCTAAATGAATAATGCAATATCAACATCTGTAGGATTTTTGAAATGCTAAATGTTCAGATATGCAGTCTCTGCTGAGGACACAGATGGTAATGATGTTGTTGTTCTTGCAGTGGTTCTCACCAGAAATGGACAGAGTTCCATAATCAGACTGGACTGTTAATACCTGAAACAATACTTTCCTTTAGCAGCACTAGCTCTCAATGCCTCACAGAATGATAAATACTTGCTTTGTGGGTTTCATTTAATTCCAAGCTTTGTTAAGCTAAAGAACTCCAATAATGAATATGGACACCTTCAAGCACAAATACAGATGTCAACACCAGTTGATGGTACTCAGCAGGTGGATTTAAACTGACAATTCAAGGTAGAATCATTAAAATAAATTTTCCATTTAGTGCAAAAAGCATAAGGAAGCTCTATGTTTACCTCAGCAATAGCATTATTTCACTAGTTTATTTGTATTTTTCTGCTTCTTAAAAAACATCGGTACACATTGCCTACTGAAAGAATTAAAAAGTGATAAATCTAGTCTCTGAATACAGGAAAATAAATATATCTTTTCATCATCAAGTGTTTTAGGGCACAGATGGAAGAGAGCACAATGTCTTATCATTTATTCTTTGTCCGTGACTTTTTTTTCATCATTAAAAATTGCGTTCCAAAGGCATTGAACAAATACAAATAAAATACTTTTTCTCAAGTTAGATGATGTCCCTGGAGTCAGAACAAAGCTAAAAGAACTACCTGAAGAGTCAACATAAAGTTAAGCAGAGGAATTATAAGAATCTAATGAGGAAAGCAATGGCTATATAAAATAAGCCTCTGCGAGAAGGTATGATGTCATCAATCAACTCAACTGAACAGTTGTAGTCTGAACACTTGATGCCAGACACAACTTATCTTCTTAACTGGGATAGGTTCTCCTAAAAGATCGAGGATTATTTCCTTTGTACATTGACACAGCTGAGACAAGTATATCAGAAATTTTAAAAACTGTACCCAATCTGTAGAACAATATTTGAAATGCTTAAATGACAGGGGAAAAGGTCAAGATGCTAAATCAGAAATTCCAGGAAGCCTGTCCAGTGAAGAAAGAAAAGGATGCATCATTTTCAACGTATGTTCTTGATTAAAATGATATATAACTTTATAAATTTTAATAACCCACTCTTCCTTGTTTTAATTGTTATGAAAAGATCAGAACATCAGCCACAAGAAAGCTGACATAAACAGCAGTTACTTTTCCTATTTAAATGCAGGAAACGTGATTATCAGACGTCTTGGATTTCATAACCAGGAAGCTCTTTAAGTCACCAGCATAATTTCTCTGGGAAGAGATGAAAGATGGTTATTCCTGCAAACGATCTGCAGCAAAATCTGTAAGAGATGAGGTTTTGTATCTCACACACTGTTGTTCTCAGGAGCTGCTTGACAGCTTTGTTGGTCTTGTTTTTATCATGCCCAAACTACTTACTTTGTCCTCCACGTCCTGTGAAGATAGGGAGCTACGTGCTTCTGCGGCTTGCTGACAGAGATACCAGGAAAAGAAGATTCCTATTTTCCTTTTGGGTACTTCTCTTTGAGTTTGGCTCTTTCAAAGGTTTGAGTTGTTGTCTGGTAGAAGTCTGGCTTGGCTCTGGGACTACTGATGCCAGCTAAGTAAAGCTTGCAGATGATTATGCCTTTATCCCTTCAGCAGAAAAAGAATTTTCCTATTCCTTAAGTGAGACTTTGAAAAGGAATAATTGTTATCAGAAGCATTGGAGCAGGGGGCAGGGGAGCAGGAAACAGAAGGAAAGATAGATAAGAGCAGCGTAACCACTTCCTAATGTCAAGAAACCCTACAGAGCCCTGGAGTGGAAGATCCTGGGGGATCATCAAATGGGCAGTAGTTCAGTAGATTAATCACCTCATAGTACCCAAGGGGTCCAAAACTGTGCATGAAATTCTCAGCTATAGTTTTAAGAATGAGAAAGTTGCTGTAAAACAGAACCCCTCTGGTCAAACCGTTCTTTTCAAGGAAAAAAATAACAGTATACTGTTCTTCCCATAGGAGAAAGAGAGGCATTCATAGCCAGAGAACGGAGGCAGACTGTGAACTCCGAGGTCACAGAAGCTGTTATAGCCCAGATTAAAACCCAGTAAGAGTTCTCCTTAAGCAGAGAGGCAAAACTCAGGACCTCTGTGCTGTAAACTGAAGAAGAACTTCTGCTAATAAAGCAGCAGATAGGGACAAAATGTCCAGATAGAGATTGGAAACACACATGCAAAAGTGTGCATATAGCACTGGCCAAAAGTGATTTTAAAAGTTTTATAAACTTGGGAAAAAAAAAAAAAAAACAAACANTACACCTTTATGCACAGAACATTAGCATTTTGCACATGCAGGAATCTGAGCTTCAAACTAAGCCACAGAGGACCACAGTGACTTGCCCAAGGTCAAAATATAAAACCCATGTAAGGCTCTTTGATTGTGATTTGCTTTCTAATGTAGAGAATCCTCACATGCTGAGGGAACAGAAACACTTTTCAGGCATACAAGAGCTGCATCTAACTAATCTACTATTCATATATACTTTAAAGAATCTAATCCCAGTAGATGTTTGTTCACATCACAAAGCTACCACATATTTTGAAATAATCTGTTATAGCTGGAAGATTCTGTAGAAGACAGGCCCAGAATCCCAGAACTGAAACAGAAGACACGATACAAAGCAGGATCAAAGGATACTCTGACATGTGCATTCAGGAAGCTGTGACAATATTCTAAGCTCTGTGAATAGCTTGAATCTAGGCTATCTGGTGTTAACGTTCACACGTAAAGCATTTATCAAAAACTTAATAATGGTGTTAATATGGTAATATAACTTCCGCTGTCTTGTGAAATTTTGCAATTGGTAAGACTTCTCTTTTGTTTTTCCTCTTAGGAATCTTCTTTAGTTTCACTGCATCTCCTTCCATTGCTCAACTTCTCAAATCAAAAACTCCCAATATCTACTCAGGTACATTACATAGAAGCTATGCTGTCTGCTGCAATATACTCAGGCCAGTAAGGGCCTCACTTTTTGGTAATATGAGCTTCCTGCAAAAAGCTGAGCCTAATATAGAAAAGCCCTTAGATACTCTTTTAGCTATTTACTTAAGTTGAACAGTCACTGGAAAAAGGTTCACAATTACACATAATGTGAAATACTTTGCTGATGTTAGCCAGCAGCCTTGCTGCTGAACTGGTTTCCCTCTATGGTATGTGTCCTAAAAATGCAAATAGTTCATATATATTTTCTATTTCTTAAGAACACAGAACCACAGAATCTTGTTTTTCTGATACGGCTGTCAGTGGAGCAAACTCTGCTTTCTGCTGTGCATTTGCTATGCAAATAAGTGAAATAACACTCTACAGAAGAGAATAGAAGCATTTTTCCATGACATCTTAGTGCTAAACAATCTCATAACCATGGTGTTCTGATCATTGTGGAAAGTCTTTACCTGTGTAGGCACCTATCCATATATCTAAGTATATTTCTGTTTCCATAAGCAAAACACCTCCCTAACTGAGGAAGCTGACATATAACAGGCACCAATACTACAGATTAGCAATGCAAAGCCAAAGAACAAACAATCTGTTTGGAAAGATTAGGATTTGTAGATCTTAGGAGTGTTTCAGTATGTTGAAGAACCTCATAGGTAGAGAACAAAATGTTTTATGAAACCTTAAATTATGTAAAATACTGAGATGTATTATATGAGGCATTTTAAATAAGGGCAGAATAAAGGCTAAATACTTCTGAACAGTCTCAGAAAAATTAATCCTTCTTAATTCATGCACCATTACTAGACTCTGATATTAAAATGCCTCCTGCCTTTAGGCTGATGTGCTTATAATTATTCACTTGTTTTAGTTCACATTGTATGTACTCTATGTACTTTTATGCAGCACCAATTGTGGTGGCATCCAACAATTAAAAACAAGCATAAATTAATCTCTCATTTACAGGCAACCATCTTCAATTAATGAACTAAAAGACCTTCCACAGTTTTTAATTAAAGTTCTGAATAAGCCAATACATCTCACATAAGTCTTACGAAATCTGAACTTTTCAAGAGGATCTTTTTAACACCACCTCGGAGGCCATTTTATCCCTATTGCAAAAATAAAAGCCTAAGCTTTTTGTCTTTCTGACTACTATTGGGTGCCCCAGGACTAGGTAATATCCTCCCAGCACCACTTGAGCAGTAGTTAGTGAGTTAGTGTATTGATTCCAACCTCAGAAAAGCTAAGTTTAATTTTTTAGCACGAATCCCTGAACGACCCTGGGAGAAAAATAATGGTATTTTGTATACAATTTCCTTCTCTCACAGAGGCACCACAGTGCTAAGTCAGGGAGTCGGTGATAATACTATGTAGAAATTGTAAAGTCTTTTCTGTAAATGTTATTACAATCACTAGTCAGCACTTGCCTTGACAGGGTTCATCCTCAGACACAGCGTCTGAACTTGGACCCAAAGGTACTATTTTGGGTACAGATCCACAGCATAAAAGAGAACTCAGGGCAAAACCTCCACATTTCTCTCTGGGACAGGATGAATGTAACAGCACCCTTCATATTTATTAGGTTTTTGCAGTTCCTGAATAAGAAACAGCATGCAGTGGCTATTGTGAGAGAACAGATAACGTCAATACACCCAGCAGTCCGGTGGGTTTTCCTAATAGCCACATACAGTAACATGAAGGCAGCTGAACAGGGAATCTGAGATACATAAATCTCCCAAGTAGTCATCCTCCCAGATGTAGTACAGAGTACAGGAGGTAAAGCTGCCAGATATGACCCAAACAAGAACATATAAACATGCCCTCAAGAAGAAAGAAAAGTTTAGAAATACAGATACATTTCTAACAGATATAAGTTACACTAAAATCTTCCTTTTTTAACCCTAATTTTGGGCCACATTGGCCCCAAGTCATCCTTGTGATGAAATTTTAAGAGACTTTGGCAAAGATCCAGCTCCCAAGTAGCTGAGTCCTAAACTGTCAGGCTGAAAGATAAAAATCGACACCGCCTTTAACTTAGCACTGGCCATTAGTTTTCACGACATAAGAACCTGTACCTGCTGTACAGATAGAGATATCATTCTATTAATATTTGATTAGTGAATACTAGATTATTTTTATTTAATGTGAATACTTTTCATGAGTATGTTGCACTGTATAACCTATATTACAGACTGAATTCTTGGAATGCATTAATAACTTAGTTGCAGTGGGAATCTGTGACCACAATAAAATAATGTGTAATACAGCATGGGTATCAAGATTCAAGTATACAGTAGAAAAGTAAAACTATACCATACGCATATTCTGAAAAAACAGCAGTAAGGCATTATATTGGTTTTAGAGATCCTCATGGACTTTGGCAAAGCTGCTATCTGCCTTCAGATGCAGAATGGTATTTCTGTTGTTACATTTTGTAGGTTAGGAATAGAATGAGAACACTACTCATCAGTATTTATATTTGAAAGACATGTGAGGAGGATATCTATATCAAGCACTCTCTCAAAGGAAATACTAACACATTTAAAATTTTAGACATAGAGCTACTTTTTGCAAACATAAATATAGATTTATCTTATATATCACAAAACATGTAGACCTTTCCTAAATAATTATTAGAAATTTCAATCAATGTTTTACCATCTTCCTTGGGATAGCCAATTAGAATACTTGGGGTAATTAATCTGTACAATACTTTTTTACTACCTCACACACACATGCATATATGTATATGTTTCTATAAAGATGATAGGTATCATACATAAAGGACAAGTTCATGCTTTTAATCAGAATGGTTGTATTACTTAAGGGCAAAAATGCTCAATAAGAAGCCAGGTAAGTCTCCCTACAGTGAACTTCTGTATCTCTCTGCCTCACCAAACAGCAACCACCACGTGTAGGCAGAATACTCCATGAAATTAAATAAATTGTACCATGCAGAGGAAATAAACCCAAGCAGTTCCAATAGCATGATGTAGTGAAACAATAATAAAGCCAGATTTTACAGTGCTTCCATCTGTCGTATACTTGTCATATGTCCATTGTCTTATACTTGCCATCCTGAATTATATGATACTCTATAAATCTGCTTTTGACTTTGAAAGTTACAGAAAGAGCCCATGCCACTGCAGGTTTGAATGGGACGTATGTATATGCACTCATACATCCAGTTCTAAAAGGAAAAAAACATATTGGACTGAGACACTGATAAATGTCAGAAATTCTTTGACTCAGAATTCCTGACAGATATAACAGTGTTTAATTCCACTTTCACTTACCCTATTTTCTAGAAGAACCTTCTGAAATTTGATTCCCTCTTATCTTAGCTCATTCTCCTGATAAACTAAGTTCCCTAGGCCCCAGACCTGGCTTATCTAATCTAAGATATCCTACCCAATTAATTCTCATTTATTTTGCAGCAGGATTTATTAGCTGAAGCATAATGACACACTGAATTCATCGCCTGGCCAACTTAGAAATCAGGCACAAGAAGCTTTTGTCTCACTCCAAAGTTGCATGGGCACAAGCTTTGTTTTCCAAATTCTTGCCACAACACCCTCTACCTTGGGTTCACTCTCCACAGCTTTCCCACACTTCTTTCTTAAGCAGATCTGTGTCTTGTTTCCTTTGCATCTGTGACAGGCAGCTTTACTCCTTTCTCGTCTCCCCTTTACACCAGAAACAGCCAACATCTTCACTGCAAAAGCTGAAGCATGTGAAGGCTGGAAAAAGTCTTCAGAGAACAGTGATTCTGAAAAATAAAAAGTCTATATTTAGCTGAGTGATCCTGGGCAAACTGGGGTAAATTTTCAATAGATGGCAAAGAGCACAGTCCTGATACAGCAGCCTCTCTCTGCTAAAATTTAACTACTTTTTTGACAGTCATAATCCATAATTATTTGAAATTCAGGTTTGCAAATACTTCTCTATGCTAATGAGTGAATACTTTCAGATTTTCTGAAGTCATTCAGCTCAAGTAGTTAGATCTAGGTGAAACTTGAAGCAACTGAAGACTCTGAATGGTAAGTACCAAGGAACACACATAAGTACTTCTCCTTATCCTCTCTATGAAAAAGTTGACCTTTAAACCCTTCTTACACAGACAAAAATAAGTCAAACATGTTCTCCTTACATTTCACAGCTTTTAATTTTGATATGAAACGAACAATCATTACCCAACACAGAGGGTGGATATGCTGGGGATGGGCACGCTGTGTAGATTTCCGTGCAGTGCTATTTCATGAGCACATCAAACACTTGCCCAAAGAGAAAAAAGGCATCAAACAGTTGTCGCAACTCTCTCAATGGAAGAACAGTGACATTACTGAAAATTTTAGTGATCTATAGTTTATTTTATCCTCATGTACTCAGGCAGATGGACTTTACAAAAGAGGTCTCAAAGCTACAGTCACACAGGGAGCAGTAAAACAAGTGTTCAAATACCACTCTGTGCCTGTATTTCAGGCATTATCTATTATTTTACAGGGGCAAAAAGAGGACACCAGTTCCTTGTCTGCTCCTTCTTGTAAGTGATAACACTTCAAGGAACAGTGTCAGTGCCAGTTGTGATAATAGATTTTGTAATACGGAAGCTGTTTCACTAGGAGGTAGACGTAGGTCAGCAACCTGTGACTCCCATGAACATGCTCAGAGATGCTAATGCAGGGAGCAAAACCAAACAGTTTTCTGAAGCTTTTTGTAATTTTTACAGATATTAGAGAAAGTTTTTACAAAGGGAAATGTCGTCTTGAAAAGCTGTCAAACTTACAGTTCTGATGGAGCTAAAAAAACTCCAATCTTCCCCCACCACCAACCTCCTCCACTCCCCCAAAAACCTAAACCGCTTTCTATGCTGCTAGGAAATTGAATCAGAAGGTACCAAAGATACATCTTTATCTGAAAACCATAAAATTTGATCCTGGAAACTTTTTCTTTTTTATACATTTTAAAGCCTAGAGAGCCTAAGAGAGAGACTGGGAATAGCTTTCTCTTCATGTCTTAAAACTTATCCAAGCTTTTATTTGCTTGTTCTGTAAAAGAATGAAAAACTGAATTCTCCAATATTTTTCATGAAATTATAATAGAAACAGAAATCATAGTCATTCCAAGTGCTTCAATTCAAATTCCCACCTATTATTTTCCTAGTAATTGAAGGGCCTGAAAATGTTATAATACGTACCAAAGGTTAGAGGTAAATGTAATTGAACTTCTAGCACAATGGATTTACATACTTATAGTAAAGTTCACTTTTACAGGGGAAAACAAACAAACAAACAAACAAACAAACACAAATGACAACCACCCACCCAAACCAAACAACACTACTTAAACTTGGTATAACATCGCGAATACTAGTAGTACAAAGAAGTTACGAGGGCAACGACACAGGAAAAGAACTTTTTCAGTACAAGAGTATTTGAAACTCTGGTATCATTCCTGGACTCTATCTTAATTTCATGCAGAATGAGACGAATAGAACGCTATCATTTCATTTCAATGGACAAGCGATAAGACTCCAGATACTGTTGCTGTGGCGAACTTGATACAGAATTTCAATGGAGGAAACTTTCACAGGCCAGTGCTAGATATTGTTCTGGAAATTGGTTTGGGACAAGTTACTCGCATAACAATGTGGTAACATTTTCCCTACAGAAGGACAAGAAACATATTATCACTTAAATTATGAACTTGATATCTCCACCAGCATAAGGCACAAGCAATCCAAGGTAACTCTTCCATCTTGGTCTCCTCTGTGCTAAACTGTTAACTAGAATTACTCTTTTTCTCTCTCTCTTTTTTTTTTTTTGTCCCCCTCAAGGCTTTTGATAAGGTGGCTAGAATTTGGCTGGGTATGTTTATGAGCTGTGTTACTGACTCCAGCAGGAGGGTGGGACAGGGACCCTTATGATACAAAAGTTTCTTGCCTCTGTAATGCTGCCTACCCTGTGTTCCTTAAGCCTTATGGGTTTTTCCAGTTTTCCATGAAAACTCAATAAGCAACATCTAAGTAAAGAAAATTACACTTCATTGAAGCGTAGGATGAAGTTCCTCCTTTTTGACTGGTGTTTACTCTTGTGCAAGTGTTGGTAAACACTAACTAGATGCTAAAATTGCCTAGCTGGACTGCCCAAATGTGCTATGAGATGTATCTTTAAGTCCTAAATAAGCCCTGGGTGGTTTTGGAGGTACATTCTGTGTGGCAATCAGGCAGTATTGAAGCTTTAACACACTGTTAAGCTTTCTGCTGGAAAGGAAAACCTAAGAATGCATTTCGGGCTCCACTGTATGCCCAGGATTTTAACATGAAAAACAGCAGCTGGTTTTTCCTATTACAACTTCCCAGTTGACAGATTTTCCGCTCAGAGGGCCTACCACCTGGTCTTATGCCAACAGAAGTAGGAACAGTTGGATTTAGTCTGTGATTAACAAATAAATTCCCCTTCCTACAGATAAAAAGTCTAGATTTTATTAGAAGGGACACGTCACAGGAAAGCGATGACAAAGCCAGGTTCTCACACTCAGGTGAGCTGGGGAAGTGATTCTTTCGGAGGAGATATCCACCCTGCTGACTGCAGAGGACGTGTAGAGCCCCCATCACCAGCAGCCACCCCAGGCTGCTCTCGGCTGCCAGAGCAGTAACTTTCTTCAGCTCCGGGCTCCTGCCATAATTCCTGCTGCTCTGGGCTCTCATACCCTTAAGTCTGATCTTTAAAAACACAACTGAGCTAAATGTCTCCTTCATTCTTGTTGAGACACATCTGCAGTATGTTCCTAAGAAAAATTTCAGATGTATGTCCTGTATGACAATGGGATTGCACTGCCTGTAATAGAACCAGGTCTTGTTCTTCTTAGGTAAACTACAACTAGCCTTACATTTTTCTGTCACAAAATTTGCTATCCTGGTGATCACTGCTGATATTCAGCAACCATTTATATCCTGCTCCAAGTGAAACCATAGTCACAAAAATCAGAAAACATGAGTGGATACACTTACATAGTTTTCACTAGTTTGGTCCATGATGAGGATTGCTTGGCTGCTTCCACTTCATCTGAAGGACAAGAGCAAGTGTCTGTTACAGCTCCTGGCCAAAGTTCATTCTCTGCAGGCAGCATCTCATTTGCCTTTGAAAGAAGGGGAGGAAATGCCTGCATGTTATGATCACCAGGCTATTTCAAGTGTTAGCTGTGTATGTCCAATTGGGGTCTGTATCGTCTGTAGGTTTGTTCTGATCTCATTTGTTTCCTTTGGTTACTGTAACCACAAATTTCCCCATTTCAGGGAGGCAAAATGCATTCAGAGGAGAAAAATCATCTCCTCCAGAAAACTATCTATGTCAGGCATTTAGTGCATGCTGTTAGAGAGCCTGGAAAACAATGATTTCCTAAGTACATGGGCAGCTTGGAGAGATTCACCTTCTCACACAGATTAGGCACCTACATGCAAGCAGTGAGATTACTACTGCTTCCTTCCCTCTTTTCTGCATGCCTCACTGCAGAGGCCATAAACTTTCAATTTTAAGAAGAGTTGATTCATACACTTCAGCTGTAGGCCCTACTTCTATTTTTTATGAAAGATTAAGGGCAAACCTCTAGCATAAATGTCTGTTTTCTTCCCTGCTTCAGTACTAGTGGTACACTACGGTCTCTCTCTCACACCCATGACAAAACTGATCTGGGCTGTAAATCAACACTACTGTGAAATATGAGTGCCAAACTTCCGAGAAAATCTCATCCATATTATGTTATGCATTATATCCATGCATGCAGCTGCCACGGTTGTGATCTGAAGCTTTTCCCAATGTTTACATCAGGTGATACCTTCCCCACCCCATTTTAAAAAAANAGGACATACATCAAAAACCAAACACGAAAAAACCCAAACCCACAACATACATTCAGGATTTCCATTTGGTGACAAATTGTGCATTTTTGGTCATTGTCAGTAAAACAAAAATATTTCTCTAGCTACTGCAAGTGCTCATACTTGTTAAAAACTTGAGCCAGCTCCCATGGAAACCATTGGGATTCTTTGAAATGACTTGCTTGTGGTTCAAATCAGGCCCTGAAACATCTATATTACTAAAAATCACTGTTATTTCCAGTGAGGACCTTCTTTTGTTTCTATATGAAGTATTTATAAGAAAATATTGAACAGTATTTCACAGTGACTCAGTAAATAACCCATGTCATGCTTATTGCCTTTGAGTGGTAATTAAAGATTTAGGGCATTCAACAAAAATGTCATTGCTTAATTAAAACCAATACAAATCTTTCCACATTAAAATATTTGCCTGTTGCCATTCAGACTTTGTTCTAGATGTACTACAGGATTTTCCTAGCTAATCTTACTTAAAGCAAGCGGTAAGCTATTTTTCCCTGGATGAAAGCTTTAAAAAATCATATTGCCTTAATCTTACACTGTTAAGAATTTTAATATGTATTTATTCTTCAAACATGTGGTCCCATATGCATTATTTAATTTCATTAGAGATAATGGGCAAATTGATACTCACTATATTTTCATATTGCTTGTGTTTCTTTGTTGGAATTGCAGAGCTATAATCCAGTTATTATCAGATAGAGTATTACAGACTGCATCAGCCTCTACGACTGGCTCTCGGGTCCCTCTCCAGCAGTTCCTCAGTCTATAAAAACATAGGCAAACCTTTAGTACCTTCAAACCAGCAAAAACTCAGCTCAGTTTCAACACATCCTGGGCAACAACATATCCAGTGAAGTAAAAGAGACAGAATACCACAAAGAGAAACCCAGGATCCACATGTGTTGTCCCAGTGAGAAACACGAAGTAGGATCTTGCCATGACCCAAGTTCAAAGGAACTAGCTGGTGTGTTCAGGACCCTCAAATGATGTATTCTGGGGGCTTGGATAGCAGAAAGATTTAGAAGCCTAGTTTAGATAACCTAATGGAAAAAAGGTCACACTCACTTTAACTCAGAGGCTTAAAAGTCTATTCCTTTGCTAACTCTTCTTTTTGGAGCTGCGGTACAAAATTAGAAAGATAAAATGTGCTTAAAAACACCTTCTCAGGTAAGTATTTGTATATTATTTTTTCCTGGATGAACAGTTTTTAGGCCTATTCTGTGGTAGAGAAGCAGGAAGTGAAAATGACACTTCCACAAAATAAAAATTTGTACAATTACTTCAGTGAATCAATATATTTTCACAGAACAGGTGGTTCACGATATATATATATACACATGTGTATATGTATTTTACCGATATCATTAAATCATAAAATATTCCTGTAGAATGCATATTTGAGCTAATTCTGTTTGGGCCAGCTCTAGCGCTGGCACCAGTGTAACTATTCCAGTAAAACAGTTTGTTCAACTCCGCTGAATCCAAGTCAGAGACTTTTTTGAATGTTTAAATATCCTGTCATTGATCTCCTTTCCTTCATTACTTTTGTTTTCACATTCAAAGAAGTTTAAGTAATTAATAGGTCAAGCTTTTTCTTTTGCATAATTGTGATGGAAAATTCAATATATAATGAACTAGGTGTTATGTATTCTATATTTTAATTTCAACTAATAAAAGATGAAAGGATGCTACCAAATATTTTGGCTGACCCTGGAATACTGTATTTCATTTTCCACTTTAAATGGTGGTATGTGCATTTTCATTAGTTTACGTCTTTGCTTCTTATCATCCTAATTTCCTCATAGGCTTCAAATGTTTGATATCTTTAAGAAGCCTTTGATCTGTTTTGTACCTTAAAATATTTAATCTTTTTTTTATTTGATGTAATCATTTTTGGTGAGTTCTTTTGATGTCTCTATTGTATTTATTGCTTTGCTATACCTCTTTATTTTTACCTTCAAAGAGCCCTCTTTTTCAGAGACAGATATCACTTTCCCAATGACATTTTCCTGGCATGTTCATCTATAAGAAGTTTGCATCCTTTATTTTTAATTCAAGAGGCTTTTAGACTCTACCCGTTCTTAATACCTTCACTCTATGACATCCTTGACTGCCAAACACAATGAAAATGTGTCCTCTCGTATTCGGTGGCTGTACTACAGCTGCTTATCAACATCACTCCTACCTTAATAATTAAATTAAAATAGGTTAAATAAAGGAAATCCTCTTCTTAGAATAGTGGAACAAGAACTGCTTGAAATGTTGATGAAAAGTCTCTCTGCTTTTTTTGTACTGTTATATTGACTGGTTGATATACAGCTAGTTGAAGTCTTTTATGTTTTGCCAATTTTTTCTGCTTCTTAAAATATAACTCAGAACTATGCAGTGTACTTCAGTTTTAAGAATCTGAGGGAAAATACAGTGCAGAGTTCTGATGGCAGCAGGCTGGCCATCCAACTTGTCTGTGGGCTGCAAAGTACACAGTCAGACCAAAAATACTGTGGTATGGTACTTTTCTATCAGAATTTTAATTATATGTAGCCTTTCAGGAACAGTACAATTCCCTGATTTACCTGGTTTTTCTTTTGTAGCTTATAATATTTCTGATAGTTACTAGAGACCGTCTCTATGAGCTTAAGGGTGTTGTTTTGGTTTTACTTTTGTCTGTTTGGTTCGGTTTGTCGAGGTTTGTTTTGGTTTGGTTTGGGTTTGGTTTTTTTTTCCATTTTCATAATATATCAACAGCGTCACCCAGTCTAAAACCAGGTAACAGACAGTTCAGAGATCCCAGAAGTTGTCTGTGCCATAAAGTTCATTGCAGAGCAGACTGTGGTCATTTAAATGCAGGCTTTGTTCAAATGTGATGCTATGTAGCATCATTATCAGATACATAGATTACATTCTTCTATGACACTAGAATTTATCTAGGGAAAAAAAATCCCCAGCTGATTTATTCATGTAGCATTAAGGTCTTTTCTTATGAGCAGCTCAAATGGGATTTAGGACAACACAGGATCTACACTCATTCACAGTTCATAATACATTCGAACTATTTTCATTCTCACTGAAAGTCGTTTAACAGAGGCAACCATGTCAATTCTTGGGGCTTGATTATTAAGCATCTCCTTACAGTTGGTTTGAGCTCCTGGAATCAAGTGGCTCGATGAGAATTTCATCTTTCACTTCAAGGAAATAATAGGTTTTTATCCCTCATGATTGTCAACAACAGCTAGAAAATAAAACACCCTAACCCCATAAATTGAAATTAAAACAAGACCTAACATGAATTAATAATTTTATATGTGTACATTTTCAAGCCGATTGCACTTTTAGGAGACACTGAAGAAATTATTTATGACAACAAAATCTCACAGGACACACACATACAAAAATATGCGCTTTCGCCTTATCTTTTGGAACAGTGCTGCAAGTCAAGGTCAACACATATTCCCTGTGTTTTACACCATAGAAGTTCACCTTCTAGCACCTGTCATCCTCGAGTCCCCAGTGGTCCACAGCACAGCGCAGACACCTTCCTTTTCCTGGGTAAAACTAGAAATTACAAGAGGGTGGTCACACTCAGATTTTATCCCCAAGAAATAGAAAAAACATTTATTTTGTGGCATTATTTGCAAGAATAAATAAATCAAAATAAATAAATAAAAATTGAGCACTACTTTGAGTAAACTACTTGCATACCTTCCAGGAGGGCAGATTCAAACAACCCCTCTCCCACATCTTGTTGAATATTAGTTTTATCATGAAAGAGATAAGAAAAATGACATTAGAAGCTTATTCCTTACTAAATGTAAGTGAAATTGGTAAAAATGCTTTGGCAATACCTGTACATGCCTTCTTTCAGTATAATAAGGATATTCACATTATATATGTCAGCCAACCTACCCTCATTTATAATTTCAAGGTCTTTATTGCCATTTTAAAGGTAAGATCTGTGAAATAAAGCATATGGAGTTTTGCTGAACTTTTGCAACAGTGGGTAAAATACAGAGTTTCAAGGTTTAATTCATTGTATGACTGTATCTCAGCATTATCTTCTTAAGTAATATTAAGAAAGGTTAACTACCATATTAGTGCTGATTTTTAGAAAAACATCATTTGGGGGAAGTTGAATAGAGGGGAGTAACATCAAAATGAAATTACCAACAACAAAATCCGTCTTTCACAGGAGTAAGCCCCACAGACATTGTAATGTATTTTCTTGCTAATGAATGCATTAATAGAACTTTACCCTCTGAATTTTAAGCTATCATAGATCTTTTTTCAAACTGTGTGCAACAAAATAATTTTCTATCAATTATATATTTCATTTGCACAGTTGGATGAAATAATGATAGATTCCAAGTTTATTTCCCAGCAACTCAGAAACAGTGGCTAAAGCAATTAAAATTCTTTTTACAGCATGAAAATTCAACAATGCAATGTCATTTGCACATCCATCAGGAGGACTTCACTGATGTTGTAGGGGTTTTACTTGTATGTGGCTACTGAGATAGAAGGTTTGAGGGAGCGAGAGTTTACACAGCGACTGTCTGAATCACAGAATATTCTTTCCCTCCCTTCTTTCTCACGTACCTAAAAGTTTAGTGTGGATGCTGAACTAAAAGGGTTTCTATTAGTCCTCCTCCACTGTTCTTAAACAAAGAACATCCCAGGCTCACAATGCACAACAGCCTCTAGCCCTTTGCACTAATTGCAGCATTAGTAAGAGATTTACCTTCTACAGACCTGAAGGTTATACAGGTTACTTACCAAGAGCCCGAGGGCTACATCCAATTTGCATATAAACTATAGAAATTTATTATAAGCGCATATAACCATATTTGGTATGCAGATGGAAAATAATTTATGGTGGTTCAAGTTCATTAGCAACACCAGCCAGCAGCTCTGCTGTTCTGTCCCCATCCTTCAGCTAGAGGCAGAGGGCAGCTGGAGCCCACATTATATGACTCAGCAGGTCTCATCTGGCCCTTGGGCTGCACATTACGTGCCCCTACTCTAGTGTTTGATGTGCTGAACAATCTCCGATTTCCAACTGAGGATGTAAACTGATAATGAGATTGCTTTAAAGCTCTAAGTCTCAGTGACATTATCACAAAGGCCGTTTTCCGGCTTTTGCGGTTGTCTGAAAGGGAAAGGGAAATAAACAGTAGAGGCAAAAACAGAATTGTTGTGTAAGTTACAAGACAAACATGAGCTGCTCATTCAGGAGGGATTGTAAACTGGTTGTAGTCAAGCAGCAATTCTGTTTTCTTCTGATACATCACAATAAGTATATATTTAAAATCCTGTTCAGGTGGACCGACTCAAAGAAAGTTGCATCATATTTGAGAACAGCAGATAAACATCGCAAATATTACTTACAAATATTAAAAAAGCATAGTAGGACATATGACCATTTTGCATACAATCACACTATGCCAAGAGATCTGTTTTTTCATCAGCAACAAAACCAATGATCTGTTAAATGCAACATTAAATAATCTAATAGCACTTCTGTTTCCAGGTGTTACAACAGTCCATAATCACTTCTCTAATTCTCACTTAACATTTGGGCTATAGCATAGTTTCTAGTTGTCAGGCATCATGTAATTGCATTTTAAAATTTGCTAAAGAAGTGTAGTCTCGAGAAACCACAAACGGCAGGGGACAAATTTCAATAAGTATCTCTGTTAACGTCACTTCAGCAACATGATTCCTACTATTTTGATCACAGGGGGTCTTTAACATGCCTTCTGGGACACACAGTTAAAGCCAAGAAAAATGTCACAATTACTAACTGACTACAAAGAGAGAAAAGTAAGGAAGTTGTTTAAGCATTGCTAGAAAATTACTCTCTTAATTAGAGCATTAGAACATTGTTATACTTCTCTCTTAGGTAGCTTGGTAACAACGTATATATCTATACTGAGGTAAACATACCAAAGGCTGACCTTTACTAAAGGTAGCTGGTAACAATTCTCTTGTAACATCCCTGAACTCCAGAGACTTGCCTGTGCTGTTGTGCAAGACTGGACCTGCTGCCTGGCCCCTCTCTCTGCTTCAACCTGCCCTGCCCCACATCACACCTATGGCATGGGGGGCACATCACAGAGCCCTTCTTTAAGCTATGTGTGCCCCGGCCCAGTGGCATCCAGTAAAGCACTGGAAGAGGAGGATCAAACTTCTCTTGTGTCAGATGCAAATGGGCAGCACAGTACATAGCTGGGTTAAATGCACATACTGGAAGCTCTGCAGGTGGGTTCAATGGAGAGTTAAAAAGGATGTGCCACAAACCCCAAACTCTTCTGTGTGTTTTCAGTGCTGTCAGGGTCTTATGCAATGATTGAGAAAAAAGTTAGGAAACAGAAAGGAAACAGAAAGGAAACAGAAAGTCAAGTCTTAAATCTCTCACGTTGCAATAGCCAGGATGGCCACTTGTGCAACCCTCAACTTCTTTTACTGTGAGAATGGCTCTTTGGCCTTTCACCTGCTGGGATGGTACATAAACCGCAGAGAACTACAGGTTCACAGACACCACCATTAGATGCTTATGTTCAGCATTTATTTCAACAGTCCTTGCGTGATGCCATGAGGAAGGAGAGGAAAACAAACAAGCAACAAAAAAAGCCACGCCAAAACACCACAAAACAACACCACAACAGTACCATAAAAGATAATACCTCTCAAATGCTTCCAAAATATGCCAAGTGCCAGGACACCAGCACGGTGGAGGTTTATGGTATTATACTAACTACAGCATGCTGCAAGTGAAGTCTGCTGTGTCAAGTATTATAGAACAACAACAAAAAAAACCCCACATAACGCAGCTGAGAAAAAATACAGGTTGGTCAGCAATCACCACTGCCTTCCCTGCTTCATCCTTACCTAATCCTTGCACCAGACCCTAACTGCTGCCAACTTCACGAGATCCTTCTGGCCTCTGAACAAACCTCTGTCTTCTCTATTGTTTTGACACTCCTGTCATTTCTACAGGTACCTTAGCACTTGCCCTTATCCTTTCCACATATTCTGTCCTGAGCTGGTTACCACTGTTGCCTTTATTAATGCCAGATACTTTGTCAGGCTTTGACAGACAGTAACAAGGGTCATCTCCTGTTTCTAGAAGCCACTAATAAACACTGGAATGACCCACCAGCCAAAAATCAAGAAAATGAGATTACAACTGCTCGTGAGCTCTGTGGGTACAGCTACACCACAAATTTAGTTTGACAGTGAGGTTCTTTCAAGAGGAAGGTTGCCTAATGTCCATACTTGGTGTCCCACCATGCTCTCAAAGACAACACTGCTCACTCCAAGACATCTCGAGAAACATGGAGCAGCCAGCTCTCTAGGATGCCCAGTGAATCTCAGAAAGAAAAACAGTGTGAAATTCATGCTGATAAAACAGCATAGACACAAGTTTAGGTGCACGAAAGACGAAATAAAACCTAAAACAACCTCAAACCAGTTAGTAAAGCAGCTGCACCAAGTGAGCTCTATTTCTCCCTACAAAGAATTAATGTAATGACTTTGACAAAACTGTATTGAAGGAGGAGAACAAAGTAGAAATAGGAAGATAAGCAGAGCAATATATTCTTTCTCATGTTTGTTAATAGGTCTATAAAGAACAAAACTAGCAGTCATGTCACAAAATGGGGAACAGTATGTAACTGAGTAAGAAGAAATACAATCACCTGAGCAAAACAACTAGACATGCATCAGATTGAGTGGCTACTCTAATGCAATGCAAAACCTTGCAGCCCTTTGGGGACAAAATACTGAAAAGTGGAGGTCCCTGAAAACCCATACAATTTAATTTCCACCAATCTCTAAATGATGTCTAAGCCTAATATTTATTACTTTTCTCTAGGAATTGAATTTGGTCTCTGTTACTAGCAATCAAATCAATAATTTTTTCTCTACACAAAATATAATAATATTTTTAAATCTTTCCTCTGTTTTTCTGGTGAAGCAACTGCCAAGAGCACTTGCTACCTTCCACCCTCCTCTTGTAATATCAGTCTGCAAATTTTGCTTATCAAATCACAAGGCTCTATTGCCTATTCAACTAGAGAGCATGGCTATCCAGCATCATGCCCATCATCTGCTTCAGTGAGCCACTTCTTGCTTCCATTAGCCATTCCAGTTTTTTCCATCAGTAGCAGGGCTAAAACCAGTCCCTATTGCCTGAGGAAATTTCTTGAACAAATTTTACTGTACTTTTTTAACTCAGGATTTTGACACCCAAAGGCTGCAAAATCTTGCACTGGCAGAGTGGGGAGTGATTGCTCAGCCCCAGGTATATTTAATTTGCCCGAGATTCACACCTTATTAATAAAATGACATCCTCTGTTCTATAACACCATTGTTGTGTTTTGTTTTGGTTGGTTGTTGTTGTTACAGAAATGTCCCAAATATTATGAACTTAAAATGAAAACTGAACAAATGTTAAGCTTGCTCATCAGCCCTCTTTATTTATTTCCCCTTCTCTGCATGTATACTGACAGTATAGTTCTCCCCTCCGAGCTCATGCCACTCCAGGCCACTTCAAGAGAAGCTGTTCTTTTCTTTTAAGCTTCGTATGGCACCTAGGAGCACCACCATATACAGAAGGGCCTGTGTGTGGAAGGGAATGAAAGGCTCAGAAAGCTGAAAAGACCTCAAGAGGGAACCCACTGTGTAAACCTGCAGTTAGAAAAATTTCTTGGGAGACATGTTCTGCAGATTAGAGCCTTCAAACGTAAGTCTGTGCATTCCCAAGAGTGTCTGTTAACGTCTGGGCACATTATCAAAACTAATCCTTTTTTTGGTCTCTGCTGAAATGAAAAGTGAATACAGGTTAAATTCTTTCAAAAGCTGGATGAGGTTTTCTGGCTGTATGAGACCCAGGCTTTGGATCCCAGCTGGATGGAGCCAACTTCCAGCAGTCCAAGGGGCAGACTCAAGAGGGTGGGATATGAGTGACATCAGAGCACTTACAGCTGCTATGGCTGCAGGTGTCTCTGCTCAGCTTCCTCTCAACTGATATTCTCAGCTGGCTCTTTCTTGTGTCTTGATGCCACGTTAAAGGTACTGGATACCATAGCAGGATCTATAAGATATTGCAGAGCTTATCTGTGAGTAACCCAGACCCTTCTTCAGCCTGGTACTTTGCTTATTGCAAGCAGATACTCCTCGTTTTAAGACACTTGTTTGTTGCTTGCCTTTGGACCGAACTCTTCCAAATCTTAGTCATTAATTTGGACTTTAATAATGCAAATAAAGACTTCCATGAAATTTTATGTGATTATACCAATCATGATTTACAAAGCCTCTCACAAATAAAAATAATCTAGAAAATTAAAGGAAAATAAAAGAAAATAAAATTCACAACTGCTATCTTTATGTAAATACGTATGAGTTTTTGCAGCAACATAATAATTTTTCATATCTTAGCCTCCTTCTGTGTCAGAGAGTGACAACATCTTAATTATCTAGGACACCCCTTCGAGTAAAAAAAAAAATGCATCAGATGTTGAATTTACTAAATTTGATAAATATGAAGCCAGTTGTGACTACCCTCAAATTTCAGTAAAAGTATAGGCAAATTTTGACTTAACATTATAAAGAAGATATCACCATAATAAGAAAATACAATAAGCAATTACTCATGTTGACATTACTACAGAAATTTACTACCTACAGGAATTTAGAGAAATGTATACAATGGGAGAAACCTCTTAAATAATTAGTCAGTTATCTGCTATTACTTTCAGTCAAACATGCCTTGAAACTTTCAGGCAATAAAGTTTATCATTTGGAAGACCTTCCTACAACAAATTAGATTGTGCAAAAAAAAGGATTCAAAAGAAAGAAAGGTATAGATCTGAACATATTAACCAGTAACATTAAATGAAGTAACAAGGAATATTACCTTAGGTGCATGTAGAGGGGAAATGGAGTCCATGTGAATTTTCCTGCAAGGAAGAGCTCAGACAATTACACTGATTTAGAAGTTATAGTAATGTACTGTAAAATCATACAAGAAAATGAATTTTATGCAGCTCCTGAAAGAGAGTTACTGTTGTTAAAGTACAACAAAAGAGGAATTTATGAACAATTTTCTTTCATGAGTCCTTAGAGACCAGTTTTGCTCCGGTCCTCTGGGGCCACTGGGTATCTGAATGATGTGGATCCAGGCTTCTTCATTGCCTAAAGGGGTTTGATCTGTCAGGCAACACTCTTTCATCAGATAGTTAGGCTTAGTTTTGCAGAATCTTTTTGTGCATCCCTACTTTGGACGGACCGCTGGGGACATTCAGTAATGCTCATCTGCTTATTCCTTATGAACAATGCACAATAACTACACCACGATCTGAAGTACAGGCATGTTATTCTTTTACACTAGTCAGTCAGCATGATCTCAGGTAAGTAAATCAAATGCTCTCAGAAAAGATTTTATAAGGAATTTATTCCTATCTTGGTTGACTTTGGAGAAAGGTATTACCAGCCAGAACACAGTTAAGAGAGTGAACTGAGTTTTAGACCACTAGGAGTTATACATGATTTGAGGATGTACTGACCTAATCCTTGGCCAAACCAAACTAACCCTCTGATTTACTTGTGGTTTCATCTTTTATTTATTCTCAAAACTATTGAGTTAGCTGTGGGCCAGGAGGTTTGAAAGAGGAAGTACATTTTTTGCACTGAGTGAGAAAGAGAAGGATAATTACCTGCCATATATTTGAATTCCTTACATCACAGATCATATACATAAATATAATTCATAAATGTCATTCTACCAAAGGCAAGACATCTTAGCAGAAAATAATGTGCTGATTACAGTACTACTTGTTTAATTAATGTAATGGGTAGACACGACAGTATCAGTTTGAGTAAACAAGCTGCTAATCTTAATGAGACTGTGTTTTGAAAGTGAAATATATTTCTAATCTACTGATGACTTTAGTTATTCTAAGAATATAATGATGGCATATTAAAAAATATTCTTCTGCACGCAATTTTGCTTTGCTTTCTTTATATAATTTTCCCTACAAGTTCATCTAAATTATTATTGAAATATTTATATGGTGTTCACCTTTGCGGAAGAGAGTAGCTTACAATCTAAGGCTGCGTTTTATAAAATTAGACCTCAACTGCATATATGATCCAGGAAATTTCAGCATCGTCTTCAACTTTGTGCAACACATGTTTATTCAGGTGGAATTTAACTAAACTGAAGAAATGAAAGCTGACTACTGACTCATTTCAAAACATTGGAGCAGAGAAGTAGACAGTGACATTGGAATGATTTGCAACCATCTAAGACATTGTAAGCTCTCAGTAGTCCTCAATTAGCCATTAATAATTTTGTGAATTTTAAATTTGATTTGTACTGTGTAACAACTAATTTGAGATAAGAGATTGTTAATCTATACATTTCAACAAGCCTCTCAAAATGTGAAAACACCAAAGGATACACTTTTTGACCAGTATAAGCAACTGTCATGTTGGCTTGTACATATATACATATATATCACCTCATCTTTGCTTTATTAGCTTTTCCTTCATCTATTCAGATCATGACTGAACATAAACTGCGCTGACCTACTATCTATATCCATATTATACAAGCTGAAGCCACAGCTAAATGAGCACTTTGTAGACACCTCTATGTACTATCAAATTATAATTACAGGAACTGCAGAGACAACATGGCTGTTCAAAAATCCTTTACCTCTCTTGACTTCACATTTATGTAGGTGTTTGATTGTCTTTACCAGCCAGATGTAACCCAAATTGAAATCTGCAACAGGCAGTTGTAAAAGGCTGTGTGCTTGCTCACTCCGTGTGCTCAGACTGTCATACTCGCTGCCGCCTTCAGTATCTGAGCAGTATTTGCCCCTGATTGACTGACCTGTTTCAGCCTCTTGCTGGTACAGGACCACCTCACAACTCTGTCACATTAACTGTTACTACTAATACATGAAAAACAGATCTGACCACGTTTAACATAACCTGTCCTGAAAAGCCTCCAGTGAAGAAAGTCCCATAACCTCCCAAAATAACCTGTTCCAGTGCTTAACTCTGCTTGCACTAGAAAGGTTTTCTGTCTGTCTAAACCAGGGGTGTCAAACTCATTTTCACCAGGGGCCACATCAGCCTCAGGGTTGCCTTCAGAAAAAGCCAGATGGTGACAGACTTCAAGTGTAGGGCCTCGTGCAGACCTTTCCATGTACTTTAACGACAAACTTACTAGAGATATCACTCTATTTGCTATGAATATTTGTTACTAACTTAGTTCTATTAGATTTATGAATTGTTCATGAGCAAAGTCTCCTTGTCTTTAATACATCTGCTACATGTAAGCTTTCCTGGAACAGTTTAGACAACTAATTTTCAGGCTATTTTTGGTGAAATGTTTAATTTGTGTGTTCTCAGATTTGGATAGTGCATGGTTGTTAATTCAAGCTGCATTGTTTCAACTTTCATATTGGCTGACAATCTTCTTGCAGAGAAACATCTCCACCACCCACCACGTCCAGGAAGAATTCTTAGGTATACAACTGATCCATCTCAAATAATTAAAACACATGAGACTTGTGAACATTTGTACAGGTAACCAGAAGGCACTAGAGGGCTCACGAGTGGTGATTAATAGCCCGCTATGGAAGACAACTATTCAAAATTTGACACTGTCCTCAAAAACGTACTTGTATTTATGAATCTGTTTTAAAACCTTTTCTTTATTTTTGAACCAGCTGTGGACACTAGCTTGGAAACTATTTTTACTACTAAATGAAAAATTTAAAAAATAAACAGTGCAAATGCTGTGAGCATAATGTTTGGCTAGGATAAATCAACAGATTTCATACAAAGCTGTACTCCCTTTGACAAATGCAGAGATTTGGCCAAAGATATTGAACAGGCAGTTAATACATCTTTATGAATCTATTAAGAAGTTAATTAGGCAGGGTCTCCATGATATTAATGACATAAAGGAATATGAAAATGATGTCCCAACTCCTTCAAATATTAACTAAGCAGGAAAAGCGCAGCACGATATCTATAAATAGATATAGAAAGAGTTAATACACTAGATCAATTGATTTGATGATGACTAGGTCAGAGTTCAGTGCACATGAATACTTTGTGAATGAAGCATACAAAGGAAATTATTTACTAACGGAAGAGTGCATTAATGTAATCAATAAGCATAAAAGAGATGTAAGAGTTAAAATACTGGCAAATGTTAATCTCTTAAGACTGCAGGTACTATGAAAACACAAGCTGTGCAAAAACTATGAAGCTAAATGACTGAGTCCCTTCCTAGATTCTAGAAATGCCACTTTTCAGCTGTGTATTCTCTCTCAGTAATCTATAATGTATTATATAGTGGAAAGTGTATTTATGCAATGTTAAATAACGTGCAAATAGTAGGATTCAGCATTAACAAGGCAATATGCAACTTTTTGGTCTGAAATGCTTAAAACTTAAGTGCTAGACTGACAAATATTTCACAGAGCTTGTTACCAGGTATTTTCCCAGAACATTAATTGGGCTACACAGAATAAATTATGCCTGGTTGTAAGTATTTGCTGGATCGCCCCTAAAAGAGACAATAAGACAGGTTTGGAATTCAATGTTAAACGTTACCTAGTAAAACACTGAAAACGTATCATAATGAATCATTCAAAGTAAAAGAGGACTAAATCACATTCTGCATATGAAAACAAAATATTAACTTGAGCCATTCTGCATGGTACAAGTGACTGAGTATAAAAATAACAATCAAGGCAGTCATTCAGGATTGAGAGACAAAAGAATTTAAAGGCAATGGATATTATTCTGTTAAAGGCTGTATTACTATTTGGACTCCACAAGGTGTCTAGCATTTTCCCAACTAAATGCCTGTGTCAACTGTTCAGCACCCAGAAAGATTTTATTGAGTTGGGTTTTTTGTTTGGTTGGTTGTTTTATGTTTGTTTGTTGTTGTTATTGGTTTTTTTTGTTGTTGTTTGGTTTTGGTTTTCTTTTCAATAATGTCTCCAGTTATAATTTTTAAGGAAAGAGTCAAGACACAGAGGTCTGTCTACCTGCACTTTCCACAACTCAGATTAGGAATTCCTCCCTTGTACTATACACATCAACATCTTTGGAAGATAAATGAATTTGTTAAAGTGTCCTTACAAGGTGACACAGTTTAGTGTTAAATCAGTTATTCCCCAAAGTTTAAACATTAGAAAAGACATCACAAAAGTAGTGACCAGTAATACTTTCATTTCTATGGCCGTTAACAAATTCATATTTATCTACATATTTTCAAAATCTACTATCATCTACATCCATTTTCTTTGTTGTTGTTGGGTTTTTTTGTAGGACAGAAAGACTTCGTTCAGTAGATTATCCTAGAACAATTGAAAGAAATACTGCCAACCTATTATTTTGCCTGTGTTACTAGATGCAACATTTAACATTGTTATAACCTTTGGAGATTAGCAAGGAAATAATTTCCCTTGGTTTGTTTTGTTGTTCTTGTTTTCGTCTGTTAAAAAGGCTTTATTTTTTCTGGTTGACAGACCACGTTTAGTTATTTTCCTTGCTCTCCCCACATGTAACAGGTTAGATTTGTACTTTTTGTGTTGTTCCCTAAAACGGCAGAAACAAAAAGATCAAGAAAGTGTAACTTTAATCCCACAAAAATTGGCTGACAAGACCCTTTAGTGGGTAAGAAGCTTCTAGCATTTTTAACAATGGCGAGATTTCAAGTTCATGGTGTTCTCTTAATGTCTGTAAAAGCTGCAACTCTGACACCCTGCAAAACTAAAATATTTTTTCATTGTATCTTCTGTAGAACAAGTGTGGCTGTAGTTCAAGATTTCCCAACTTTATACCCGAACACCTTCCCCTCTGCCAAAGAAGCAACTCTACAGGAGTGAAACAGTGGTAAATTCTTGTGGTATCATTTCCTACGATGCCACTGCCAGCTGCAGTGCTAAGTGGCATGCTCTCGGCTAACTGGAGAGTCATCACAGTGGTCTTGACTACATGTCTCATGATCTTCAGGAGCTGGAAAAACGGTTAAAGACATTGTATAGTTTATTTCAGCATTAAATATATCTACTTTGGTTCTCATTTCTCCAACTCTTTTGCAAGCTCAATGGAAAAACACCACCTGCTTAAGAGGAAAATTGATTAGTTTATATATCCTACACTGAGCAGCTAATTCCCAGCTGCTGAGGACTCTAGAAGCTGATGAAGCTCTCATGCAGGAGGGAGTTATACATTGGCAGCTTCTCATCAGTTGCCAGCAAAACTTCTACCTTTCCCCATCTACGTCTTGGACGTGAGCGACACAGTCCCCTGAAGGGTATTATCTTACAATTTATCAATAAAAGCTTCTGGTTTGGCAACGCTTTCTTGCTGCTGCTGTCAACAGCTACAAGGATTGGAAGTTTCTTTAGCACTGATCTAGAGTTTTTTAATTTTTAGAGTTTCTAGCAAGGAAAAATATCTTTAACTAGCTATAGACTCTGAGTCATTAGTATAACATGGCTACCACTTTTATAACAGCAAATTTAGAACAGGAAATTTTGATTTATTTTTTCTCAACCAAATATTGCATGATCTCAGGTTGAGCCTACAAAAGACAGATTAGCATTTATATAAAAAAAAAAAAAAAACCGCTACACATAAATTTCAGTGACAACTCTGTCACTGATTCTTGTTGTGACCTTGGACAATTAATTTACTCTCTATTTTACTTTGTTTCTTTATGGTGAAATGAGTTCTTAACAACATTTAGTTATTAGTTACTCTGGGACTATGTGAAAAGGGAGCTGGAAACTGGCTTGTGTTTATCAAATAAAGTAGATATGTTTGCATTTTTATACGTTTAAATGCCTAACAATTCCCTGTGCTCTTTACAAAGAACCAAAGGGATAAACATCTTCTGATGTTCAGGCCTTTCAAAAGTATGTTCAGTAGTGTCTATAATATATTTAATTGAATAAACCAGTAATCAGGAGTAATTATAAAAACATATTTCCAGCAGAAAGCGTTGTCTGCGTTTTGCCATTTTTCAGGTAAATTTCTAAATTTATTCACTCCTCAACAATTAAAAAACCTCTGTTTATCTTGTCCTTTATGTCTTCAGCCTCATACAAGCTGTGATGAGGTCCATTTCAATTTTATGGCCTACAAAGCAAAATTTCACAAGCCCAGCTAACTAATATTTTGGAAGAAAAAAAAATAAATCAAAATTAAAGAGCATTTTTTTACAAAACTTGTATTCTCCTCTCTTTGGTTATAGTGACCTGAGCCTATGTTTACACTGCGGGGCAGACCTGAGGTCCTGCTCCATCATCATTCAAACACAATACAGTTCTGTGCCAGGTTTGTAGTTCTGGTTTTCCTCTAAAGGAATGTACAGTAAAAGACAGGAAAAAGAGTCTAAAACTAGTCTTATCTAGATACATATGCAGACCAGGCATGCATTTATTGTATGTTAGGTAGTCTTCAAAGCTCACAGACAGTTACGTGTAAAGGGAAGCAGAACTACTTAGTTTCACATTTTGTCATTTTACGCTCTCTGATGCAACAGCTTTTGAAAACTCAGTAATATAATAAATGTGCTCTAATTAAATGTTCACAATGTGTCCCATTGTTCCCCCGAAGGGTTTCTAGCAGTATGAGTTAGATCCTTGGAAATACCCAGCAATTCATTCATTTTCAGGCTGTAGCTAACCTAGGTGGTACCACTGAGGCAGAATACTCAAAAAAGGGAAAAGTGCACAACCCGAAGAAGAAAAGGTCTTGTTAAGGCGGTTTTCTGTTTCTTCTGCCCAGTGTACCTACAGCAGAAAGCACTACTAAGTGCAGGGAGGAGACTCATTGCAAAGGAAAGTTCTTTCTCTGATAGTCATAGATTTCAGATACACTACTGCAAATGCTTCAAAGGACACAGCTAAGCAAGAGCAAGCCACAGTAAAGACACAAGGCAGGCCCTAACCTGTGATTACAAACACAGTCTTACAAGGAGGCAGAAATATCACCAAGTTATTTTCTGCAGCAGAAAGCATCTGTGTCCCTGTAGATATGACTGAAATAGGAGTGCACAACTCACAAAGAAGAATATATCTTGTAGCCTGCAAACAGACTGACACTGTTGCTGTCATACACTATGCTGTCCAGAAAGAAGATTACAAAGCACGAGTTTCAGCTTTTACACCTGCAGCAAGTTCAAAGTGGTGTAAAAGCTGACAGAGACTCAGCTACACATAAGCAATATTAAGACCCACAGGAGTTTCAACACCATCTGGGATTACAGCCTAAAGTCAAACAGCTGAGGTCTCTCATATTATCACAAACCTGTGGCTAAATTATATTACTAATTTATCTACCATAATTTGTGTTCATTATACTGTGGTATCTTTCGCTTTTCCTAATGGCAATATTCATGCTTTTATCAAATAACTTATATACAAGGAGAACAAAGTTACCATACTTTCTTTTTATGTAAGATGTACCCTTTAGACTTCATTTGTCAAACAAGCAGAGTAACATTAGATATGTACAACAAATGACAAATTTACCTTGCATTCACTGTATCTCTGTTTCCAGATTCACTATGTCTTCTATACTTCCAGGTTCTTTAGAGTAAATGGACAGGAGGTTTAATCCTGCCGTTTCTCAAAAAATTTGCTAACTTTGATCTCCCTCTCTGTCATTCTGTCAGTGAGGAATGACAACATAAAAAAAACCTATATTGTAATTAATACAGAACTTCTTGATGACTATGACTTCAAAATTTTAAAAAGCAGTGGCTCGATAGAAAAGCAACACCAGTTGACATTTTTATAAAAAAAAAAAAGGTTCCAGTTCATTAACAAATAATATAAAGAAGTAACCAGCATCTTTTATGAAATGGAAAGCAATGTTTCAAATATCTGTTACTTATGCATTTGTCTGAATTTTCACATTATAACATATAATGAAAACAATAGAGTATAACAACCTAGAACCCAAATATTTAAGTTCTCCCCAGACAGAGGTGGAGGACACAGAAAAGACAAATTAATGTTTCTTTTTCCTTGTTCTTCCTACCAGTCTGGAGCCACATGACAGGTCTAATGCCCAGCACCTCCCAGGCTGCTGCTCAAGCCCAGAATGTGGAATGATGGATCCAAATTTTCCTGTTGTAAGTCAGCATGAAGCCACATGTCCTGTATATCGCTGACCTGCTGTCAGAATTACCTTTCCTACTGGTCTGCAAAGGTGTGGATATAATTGCCATGGCTCTCAGAAATTGTGCAGACAATCATTTGCTTTACATGCTGCAGTTCTAAGAGAAACTCTGCCTTGTCTGTGTTGGAGTTTTTGAATGAAATTTTCTAAATGCTGGAAATACAAATAGACAACAGACCAAGTTTTGCATTCACACTGGTTCTAGCACCGCTACTCAACAGTATGTTCAAATAAAAACCCAAGAATTTTCTTTCAGCAAATTAATTCTTCGCTGAATTCTCCTTTCTTTTCCTTCCAGAAGGTCATAACATAAATATACTAAGGAACGGAGAGAACTGCAACAGAGAAAAATCTTATTTGAGAATTATTAGATGACAGGAAAGACAGCATATTGCTTTTTGGAATAAACTAGACAGCCAAAGCTCTTCGCACTATGAAGCAAAATCACGTAAATGTTTCCGTTACAAACACATCTGGTCACGGGGATAGATATATCCACCACAGACATGGAGCTTTTGGAGCTAGTTCCAGCATTTCTTGTCTCTTAAGCCTCTCCAATACAGGTCACACAGGGAGATAAGTGGTTGTGAGGGAGGAGTTTCATTTACATCTGCTCTTGCCCAGCACAGAGTCCAATAGAGACAATATGTCACCAGCTTAGGTTTGAGGAGCTCTTTGGCTGTTCCATTTCTACCTGCGAGTGATTTGGACTGTTAAACAGGCTTAGGAAGCTGTAACTCAGTTTCCTCCAGCCACAGGATGAAATGTTACTTTGGGATGGTGATTTACATTGAGATTAATCACAAACATGGCCATGGCAAACTGTTATCTTGTTTTGTTCTAGTGATTTCATTGTTCAGCGTATACTAAGTCAAAGATGACTGAGTTTGTATTCTTGGACTGAGTTTGTATTCTTGGTGTTGCATGAAAGTGACCACATTGCTGATATTACATGTTGGCTACCTGAGTTAAATGATTAAGTGGTTATTTAATGTAGCTAGATAGTAAAACTTATATCATTATAATAATTCAATTGTTACAGTCCTAAATAAAAGTGGACAACTTGGATCAGGAGCCTGAACATCTGACAAGCTGTGTGGTATATAGATCCAAAGGTGTGGTTTAACATGCTATACATATGTGGGCAGCTGCACCATTTAGATGTGGATTCAGGCCTGGGCTGGAACACCCCAGGCTGGTTTGAACACTTCCAAAGCCTGGCGGGTTTCAGCCTGATGGTTTTCAGTTAGGCCCATTTTTAACAAAAGCAAATGCAAATGAGGAGCTACCCAGAAATAGCACTGCATATCAATTTTCTACATCAATTTACAATGCAATGGAAACAGATGGTACATTCAGGCACTGTCAGAGAGAGCCATTTGGGTTTTGGTGACTATTCCTTTTTTAATTTTGATGGTGCATTTATTCTGTCTATTTCCATTGCTTCAACACCTGGATAAAACAGGATTGCACTGTAAGTGAGAGCAACGTAAACTAATCTTGGTAACATATGCTGCTTTCTCAGTCCTGAAGTGATTTTCTGACCAATGGTGCGAATTGTAAAGAATACGACATTTTCATGGCTATCAACACCATTCACTTGGTTTCTCCCTGCAGGAAGAAGGAATAATTTATCAGACACCAGGAGAAGTCATTTCCAAAACCATGAAAGGTTCCTTCTATTTTTAGGAGGCATGTTTTGTGTTAATGTTGAGTTAACAGATTGTTTATTTTGATGTTGTGTTCCACACAGTATTTGTATTCTGCATTTTCTACAGTATTTTCAAAATAAAAGGCTGGTATGGTGATCTAAATCCAGGACACATAGCTCAGAGAAAAGATTAGTTCAGATAGGGCTCAGGGCAACACACAGCTTATGTAGTTTACTGCCTCCATTTCCACTGAATCTATGCTGATTAATTCAGCTGCAGGGAAAAAAAAAAAAAAAAAAAAAAAAAAAAAAAAAAAAAAAAAAAAGAGACCATTTTTTTTTTAAGGGAGGAGCATGATCAAGATTGCTGGGATGTGCACTGCTATTGTATAGCTCTGAAGCAAGCCCCTCCAGTGTCTACAGCCAGGCAGAAATTCTCCAGTTAAACATTTTCATCAGAAATTGTTCATTAATGAAGAGATTCGGTCATTGAATTCCACCAAATATCTCATGCCTGGTCATGATGAACAAAAGCAATGCAGAAGGCCCAGCTGTCTATTGTTAACACACAAAGAAACTGATTTAATTTTGAGGACTAAAACTAGTTTTTCCATGTTCCAGTGTTCCCAACTAACTTTTCTCTCTCACACTCTTTGAGTCTTATTCTACCATGCATTCAGTAATGACTTGCTGAAGCAAATACTTGAATCGCAATGTCAGTAAAATTAAAAAATTGCCAAGCTAAAAAGTATTTCATTTGTTTGCTCTTCTTTTTTTCCTACCGCTGAGCCCACAGTATTGAATCTTTAAGTTCAGAAAAGTAAAACCATTTAAATCTCAGAACAGTAAAGCCATTTTCCTTCAAGTAAAGTTTCTCTTTGGGTAATACAGGCAAATAAATAAATGTCCTCTTGAAATCTTCAGTGAGCACCTAACACCAGCTCTAAGAGTATAAGATTCTAAGTATCCTCTTCACTGTACTGCAAACATCTCAAATTCCTACAGTTTATTCAATGAACCTTATCTGTTACGTATGTATGGTGGCATGATCTTCTAGATTACTGCTGCTGTAATACCACTGAATTCACTAGCAATACATTTCCATTGGGTTGCTCAGCTCCTTAGCAGCAGTTTGAAGACATGAAATCTCACTGGATGTGCTGTCCACAGAACCAGTGTGTGACCTTTCACAGCACAATCACCGTTTCAGACAAAACATGAAAACTACTCAGTATTTCCTTCTCAGTGAAGGACATGATTCAAATGAGATTTACACTGAAAAGCAAATTAGCACATTATGTTGTCTCCATATATCAGAGAATGGATGACTGTTAAAAGTATTTGTTTACATACCATAATCTATTTACCTGATATTTACAGATAAATAATATAGACATAGATCAGGCATAAATCAACGCAAATCATATGTTTATGTTCATCAATTGAACCTTATTTTTTGTGAATGTGTTGATAACCCATTATTTCAATAATGAAAAACAAGTAAAAACTTCCCCCAAAAGAGCATATTCTTTTGCTATTTACTATGCAAATAGAAGCAAACTGCATTTTGCATTTCTAATTAAATCTCTACCTGTTCCTCAATCAAGTAAATTGCTATTAGCTTCTTGCTAAGTTATTTTTGGGACTATTTTGAACAGAACTATTCTGGTTGCTATAATTAAGACTTCTAAAATTAATATTTAAATTTCATAATTGCTGGACTATGGCATCCTGAGAAATAATAATTACCTGTCTGATTGCAGAGTTGAAGTGAGCTGTTGTGTGCATTTGACTCTCTAATCTTGCAGGCTCTATCCCTGTTCACTTGAACAATGTTATTAAGTTCTGAAGCTGATTACATGGGTTGGTTTGTGAGTCAGACAACCAGCCCTTCAGGCATCTAAAAATAATGTTCTGTTTCTTTTCTTAAGTTGGGAAAAAAAAAAAAAAAAAAAAAAGCCTGTACCACTTAACCACTTAAAGCAACCTGAGCTAGACCTTAGAGTGAAAGCCCAACCTGGTCCAACCAATTGAAAAACCTCACATCAAACCTGAAGTTCTTCTTTGGTACTAAAAGCAAGGAACAGAAAATTCTTGATCTTCCCAGCTGAGTGTCAAGCTGAGATGGCTGTCAGTATCTCGTCAAGTCTGTCTGCAGTTCCTGTCTTGAGGTCTGAGACTGTCTAGGCTTTGATAACAGCAGGGAATCTGAAGCAGGAAACACAAGAAATTATTGAAGTAATTGCTCAAAAATAGCAAATAATTCCATCATAGGTTATTATCTGCAGTGAGGTTATGTTTGTGGATAGCAGATAGAGGCTAGTGTGCATGTATAAGCCAGAATGACGACATTCCTAGAAAAGAAGGAGAACTACAAATTGCTTTAAGGATGAAATACTCTGAGAGAACTCTGTTCATGAGATAGAGTAGGTGTCCATTACCTTCCATGCTTCTGTTTAAAAGTCTGCAAGGAAAGACCAGATTTCTTCAGATGCTTTAAAGGACTGATGTTGCAATTATGTTACTTTTTTTTTCTCCTCAGAAAGTGGGTGCCGAGTCAAACGTTTTTATTTCTGCATAGTCACAGAAACATGAAGAACAGCTCAATTTTAAGAACAGCAGAAAAGGCAGAGGAAAAAACAAATTCCAGTATGGCACGAAAAGAAAAAATGAACCACCTCAAGAGTCTGTTTTTCAAAACTAAAGGTCTACACTCATCCTCTCTAATGTGAAGCCACCTAACTAAAATTTGTTAGTAAAAAGCTGATTAAGACTCAGTAGAGAAAGACTGCTTCTCCTGCAGTGACTGAGTTAATGCAGGAGTTGAATTACCCTCTAGAAGCTTCTCTCTATTGATTATAAAAGAACCCAGGACAACTACACTTTTAATTAGGATCCTCAATTAAGTACTTAAAATTTGGTGGGATCAATGCCAATGAAAGCAATTACCCTCACTTTTTTTGTACAAATAGAGTGCTACATCACATCTTTTATTTCCTGGGAGACTCATCACTGAAGCTACAGTTTCTGAACTAAAAGCAAATGTTTTTTTACCACTGCCTGTGTTGTCCTGATTCAGAGACCTCTTGGGGAGCTAAAATCATCTCCAAAACACTATTCTTTTTTCCCCTCCCTTCTAAGGATTTACCTCCATTCTGTGTCTTCCACTTTTCCTGTATAAAACCACAGTGATTTAGAGTGCAAGGAGACAGATTCATCCTTCAATACCAAAATTAATACAGCTAGGTAAGCACATTTACAAATAGTCCCCAGTGCATCTGATCGTGTTCCCACCTCACCTTCTGTCAAGGAACTGCAGTTTCTTCCTACACTAAGGTCTTTCTGTTGCTCTATAATTCCAATTGCTCATTGCTGTTTTTACCATAGCTTTCCTAGAAGACAAGGATTGGAACCGAATAGACATTAGGTTCCCTACCATGTATTTACAGAATTTCACAAATTTTAGTTTCATTTTGTTTCTAACTGCGCTTTTTATTTCCTATGCTGACACTATAAGCTTAAGAATGTACGATGTACTAGCTGTTAGTTTACATGTTGCTACAATCATTGCATAGTAATTCCATACGTGACTAATGAAGCATCAAGCATCAGTTTGAACTATAGCTCATCAATTCTTTAGAGAATGTTTAATTAGAAGAGAGACTTTAGCCAACTGTTTGTTGCTTTATGTGATTTAGCTTGTCAATGATATAAGTTATTGTAATTTCATCTTCATCAGCATAATTCAAAAATTCCTCATTAAAATCAGAATAGTATTTCAGAATGGATTTCATGGTTTTAACTATTCCAAAACCATGCACTAATTAACAACTGTCTGTAATTACGGGTGCATAGGGGTTTCTCTACTTAATGCAAAGTACCCTGTTGAAAGTCAAGGTATTTCGATGGTGAAAGGACATCAAATGTCACAGGATATGCTGAACAGAAAGCTTTGCTCTTCTGATAGAGTAATATAATTTTCAATTTTTTTTACTGCCTTTTAAAAACTGCTGATGTATTTTGGCAATCATAAAGGAACATATTTATATATACACATGTAGCTCAATTTTTTTAAAGTATAATAACTACACACAGTAGAATGGATGTGGCAGGATTATTTTACCGACAGTCTGTGTTATATAGTCTTGTTATTACTGAGAAAGAACCATTTTGGTCTCTGTGTGTGCTGGAGTGGATCTGGTAATCACATTCTGTTATTTTCTGAATCAGAAATTAGAAGCATCCATAATATTTACATAATACAAAACAGCCACCGAACTAATGACTTCTTCAATCTGAATACAGGAGTTTATTCCAAAAGTGATCACAAAATTGACTTTGTTTTTGTTCCCAAATAGGATCTATTGCTTGCTCTGAACACAGCAGAACTGTGTTCAGAATGCTCAATGAGTTTGATGTATTTTCTTCAAAGCAAATTTAAAAATCAGACACCTAACACTCAATTTTCCTCTAAATTAGGAAATAAATGTGGTCAATGTTATAAATTATTCATAAATGGACTTCTCTGATCTTGAAGTGTTCATATTTCTCATGTTCATCTTTGCCTAATGTTAAGAATTCAGACTTGTATAAATTCATCTTTCATAGCAAGAGAACTTGCATTCAAATGCATATCTGTTAATCTTTCTTTCCAAAATAATAGCTATGCAACAACAGCATATATACAAACAACTTTTCCTATAGAAAAGGATGTTTTGTCTCAATTAACAGTTTTAAGACTGCACACGTGTGTGTGTGCATGCGTGTATGTGTGTTCACAGGCATGTACATTATCTGCATACTTTAATGCCAGAGTTGATATTTCCTCTTTCTAAGCTTTTGTTCAATAAAGAGAAACAAAGCCTTTCATAGTCAGGAAACTGATCATTTGGAATCATTCAAGCTGTACTTTTTAATCCTGTTTAGTGAGAACAGCAACACTCCCAAGGAACAAAATTGTGATTGTATTAAGTAGAACTGACAGAACTCTTTTTAGAAAACTCCACACTCTCCTTTGCTTTCCTATAATACCACTTTTTAAAACAAAAAGCACCATATTTTTTTTGTCAATTGGCAGCCAGAAGCTAAAATTCATCCCAAATGTCTCTGTACTGGCTAAAAGCTATTTTGTTATAAATATTATACTGCCATCTATTGGGTGATAATTACTATAAAAAAGAATTATGTCATTTCTCTATATTCAGCAAGAACCAATAAATTGTGTGATTCACCTGATCTCCTTGTGGAGTTTTACTAGTAACTAGATGATAACAACCTTTATTCAGTGTATACTCTATGTCTTACAGAAAGAGCTTGGTCTCCTCTTTGCTGCCATTACCCAATTACATGGAGTGAAACATGTTAGCATAGCGATAAACTTAAATTTAATGATGTCTCACTGGAAAAGCAGAAAAACAAACAAACAAACAACAACAGGCGGGGGAAAAAAGGCAACAATGAGAAAACCCACCAAAACCACCCCTTACTACTGCCTCATTTCTCAGAAAGATCTTAGAGAGATGTTTACATGCACAGTGTCAGTGAGTGGAATTGCATCACTTGCTGTGTTGGAATAAATGATCTCATTTCCATTTAAGTGGCAATCTTTTGCAATACAAAGAGATTCCTGTGATATACAGAGACTTCACAGATATTTTTTTTAAGTAACCTAGTCAAACTTCAAAGAAATATTTTGCCCATCTAAGATTGATTTTATTTGCTTATAAAATTTTAATTGAAGATGTGATTTCTTTTGCGACATCTTGCAGCAGCTATCTCTATCTTAGGTACATGAAATGTGGATTTTTGTGGAGTATACAGGTGTCGAAAGTATAAGCACTGAAAACTTTGAGAGCTGCAGTTCAGTCCTCTGCTTAGTGAGACCTCACGGAAGTAACTGCATACTATAAAAGAAATTAAGTAAGTTGGGGAAGTGTCCCCCTGTGCTCTCTCAGTTCTGGCAGTGCAGAGGCCTTGAAAGCACTGCTCTGCTACAGAAAACAGACACATAAATAATAATGGTAACAGAAAACAATGGAAAAAGAATGACAAATCTTGTTTGACTTCATCTATTGCCATATTTTTACGACACCCTGACTAATCAGGGCTTTCTTGTTTCTCCTCTATCTTAGCTTTCAGAAGAACAAGAAACCGTTTTCTCTTTTGTGGGCCAGGATAAGATTAGCTGACTACAGTAAGTATCATGTACATAACCTCTGTTACTGTTGATGCATAGATCACCAGTAACTAGCTTGACTTTTTTTTTTTCTAAAATGGACTTGGAAGGTCAACAGTTGAAACCAGTAGGAAAAAAATTCCTCTCTGCTTTTAAAAAGAACATATTTGACTCAGAACACTTAAGCAACGACAAACTGGAACCTCAACGATGCTAACTGTACTGGCACTGCAGAGAGCAGAATTTCACTCCGCAACTTCTTTGATTTTGTAGTACTGAGGCTGAACCCAGACAACTTTAGCTAACTGTGTGCTAGGGCCAAGAGGAACCACCACAGAAAGCACATGATTCTATTCTGCCATGCTTGGGGAAACAAAAAAAACAAAAAAACAAAAAAGGAAAAAAAAACAAAACAGAAACAAGAGAACAAACCACAAACAACTGAATAAAAAACACCAGACAGAACTTTTCTTCAGGCTAGTGTTCTCCTAGGTAAGTATAAATGTCTGCCACTACCATTAATGGCATAGAAGGATAACTAATAAGTATTAGACAAGAACTCAGAAGATCTTGCATCTAATTATACTTCTGCTATAGCATTTCTACACGACCTTCGGCCAGACACAAAATTTTAATATATGCTTCAAGCTACCACTGGTAAATGGAGATAATGATACCTTTGTCCCTTACAGCAGTGTTTTAAGGTTAAACTCAGGTTACTCTAATACAAACATTTGTTTTCAGTATTGAAATTATAACAGCCATTAAAGGTCTATTGCAGTAAGATCAGAAAGAAGTTTCACTTTCTATTTTGTATGCTTACCTTTCCTCTAATATATTATTTAAAGAAAAAAGGGGATTCTTTTGGAAACGGTCTCTGCTAAACAGCAGTAGGAATGTTTGTGTGTAGTAAAGCACCTATAGAATAAAAATGTGAAATAAAAGGGGAAGAAAGCTACTCCTGCTCTGTGGAAGATTGCAGAACCTGCCTACCAAAGGGCCGATAACGTGAACTCAGTGTATTGTAACATAATAACGTGAACTCATATTGTAACAAACAGAATTTCACTGTTATTAAGGGGACAAGTCCATTGATGGCAGTAGTATGAAATCACAGTCTCTGCCAGCACCAGTGGCAAAGGGGATATGAAAGAGTGGCACCAGTGTGATATCAAAGCTGTGTTGTGCAGTGTTCTGGACAGACAGCACATGAATGTATAGAAAATTCAATTTATATTTGCTTTAATAGTAAATTAAAGCCACAGTACAATTGAGTTATACTGTACCATGCTTCCAGTGCTTTTACTACAAAGGGCCAAATGTAATTTTAGGACTGTATAAATGTAGGAGTAGTTAAAATTATACAGTCCTAAACCCTGATGTAGACAGATTCTTATCCCTTTCTGCACTCTCTATGGATTACTAATACCAGGCAGTTCCCTTGATGGGTACTGAGCAACTTCTTAGTTCAATAAGTCCTCGGTCTTTGGTTTTGTGGAATCTTCTTTTCTCCATCCTAATCCTACCTTGACCAAGTATCTACTGGTTATTAAGTAACTATGCCAGAAAAATATGTTTAATAGGAAGGAAAATTCAGCATTTTACTTTCTCCAGTCTGGTTTTCTATCTAAACCCAATGCCAATTACCTAACAGCAATGGGATGTTCCTCTAGCAGCAATAAAAATCACAAGGAAGAGGTCTAATATTTTCTTCTCTTTAAACCCATGGGCTGCAAACACAAGGACCACTGCGTTCTGAGGTTGCCATTTATTTAGCGGCTCTACAACAAGCTACTTGCAACCTAATGTTGTCTAACAAACCAGATTTTAGCTTTACAACTGAGATTTTAAATGCTTGATTTAGTGCTGTACAGGCTATATAGATCTGCGGTTGAAGATAATCTTGCAGATATATATTGAATCTCATTTCCACAGAAATTCTATCTGGAGTAGTAATTTTGAAATACATTTCATTCTGTGTCTCCTGGGATGGAATCCTGGTTTTATTTGGACTGGAATGTGTCTGTTAATATAATACATTCAATTAGCAATTCTAGAAATGTAAACAATTCCTTACCCATTAAACTGACATCACACTTCCATTTTCCCCAGGAGCTGAATGACAACTTGTAATGAAAAACAGTTCTTTCTATTCCATCTCTGACCTGAGTGAAACACATGAAGGAATAGCACGTGTGTGATGAGCTAGATGAATTCAATATTAGACTAGTACATTTGGATTAGTTATTAAGAAAACGAAAGGATTAAATTCTGATTAAGCAGACACTAAGCAGCATGTTGAAAAATTAGGAAAGGGAGAGAGTGTGTGTGTGCATGCCTTCTCTATGTCATTTAGTCGTTCTGTGGTTCAGGGAATTAATTTAAATCACACTTTTCCTCTAGTGGCTACTTCATATTCCTCCTTTTTCGGTACCCCACTTCAGAAGTTTGAGGTCTGGTTTTCTAAAGGTCTGAAGACCAATAGCTAGAACTGAGTTAAAAGCATTTGTATCCTGAGTATATGAAAGACAACTTTAAATACTGACTTTGCTAAAATAGCATGAGCCAAGTTGAGGAGCCAGTTATTTCAGATCTGAGGACCTAATATCAGCCACTTCCCCTCTTGGAGAAGCAGGCAACTTCTCAGCAAAAAGCGAGTAAAGAGAGAGAAGACTCCCTCACAGTAAGAGCCTTATTTCCAGTAACTTGTATCTGACTGCTTGGACAAGCAACAAAACCAGCCACTGAGGGAATACAGAGACAAAGTCATCCTTTTGCATGTGGTGCAGGGTTGAGGGCAGCATTTATAACAGTTTTATGTGGTCAGCAGCTGCACTATGACCAGATGTAGGAGAAGGATGTATCGGCTATTTATATTGCGTTTTGTACTCAAACAATTGTTGTCTCTCTCCAACAGAAAGGGCAGGAGGGCTAAGTGTCCAGAATATCTGATTTGGCTGAAAAGTCATTAGCAGGACCTGTCATGCCTAAAAATTCAGATCTTGCATGTCTCAGGTCAGATATTTAAAATTAGTGGAAACCTTATATTTCAAGACTCAGACCCTCCTTCAGGAATTGGAAGAACAACATAATGAATAGCTGTGGATTTTGTATAATAGAAGCAGTCATTAAAACTCACAGCTGCATATAATTTAATATCTCCATCATTCAGGATCTCCACCATTCATTTAATACCTTCACCATTCAGGACGATGAACAGCAACCATCCTGTGATCTTTATGCCATTCAACACATTAGGCGAGATAACAAACTTGTAGAAAAAATTACCAAGATATAGTGTTATTAAAGAGCATACCATGCAGCTTAGACACAGCAGCTGAAGATCAACCTTATCTCTCCATTATGATAATTCCTAAATATCAATGGTTGAATGTGTTCATTTAACATAAATTTGAGGGATATTTTTGAGAAGAGAGCAAACTGTTTTAATAATTCAAACCCACATAAATGCATTCATGACACTTTTGTTTACCTCAGCTTCTTAGTGTATTCCTCTCTTCATTTTCCCTCATTTCTCCTGTCTCTTTCTTGCATGTATTTTTCCAGGCTCTTCCTTTTCTTTCCAGGCTTCCTCACTTTTCAGTCTCAGCAATCCAAATACAAGTAAAGCAAAAATTGAATAACTTTTAAAATAAACAGCAATGACTTTTTCTCCCCCAGGAAAACACAAGTAAACAGAGATTGAGAGAGTTCATCTAATGGCACCAGCTCTTTTTATCTACTTGCAATTTCAGTCCATAAAATAGTACTATTGTTGGAAGGCGATAACTTAAACGGCAGAGAATTCATGGTGTGTTTTTTCTTCCTGTTGTAGGAACCTCTCAAAGAAACAATGAGAAGCAAAAGGATGACAGAGATTCTGTTCTACAAAGTGTCAAAAGTTCAACATACAAAAAATACTCATTCGGTTATGTAGCACAGCCTCCTCCAGAGAATGAAGAAACAGAACAAATGATAGATCCTAGTTTACAATGTCAGTGAAAACAGAAATTATTTCATAACTTTCATGTTTCCTGGGCCTAATCCAAATGTCTCTGACTTCCAATTTCCTTTTAAATGTGCACTGGATCAGTCCCCTTTCTCCTTTTCCCTCCTTTGACAAGCATTAATTATTTGTATGCCACATGTTCTTTTACCAGACGAAGGGAAACAAACATTTCAAGCTGGGGTGGAAAGATGAAAACATTATTAGCCCCAAAAGTCAACACAGGTTCCCAATAGCTGATCTTACAGGAAAGGCAACATTTACACAGCACGTGTAAGTGACTAGAGAGCATTTTTAAAGTTCCATGCAGGTTTATAGTGAGTGCTTTAGGTGTTCTTGCATAAGCCATGTTCACTGAATGAGCAGAGCCTGCACTGCAATAATAAGAAAGTATTTGCTATTTAGCTTACATCTAGGTTCAAGCCATTTTTTTAACATCAGCTCTCTAGAATAATGCTGTGTGGCCTACAATAAGGCAGTAGATAGTTATGCAGTCATAAGAATCTATAGATTTGTATGTTGTTTGAACAACAGCAACAACTCTTCATGTTCACTCCAATAACATTCAATTAGGTCTAAGTGTGAGTTTTAATGCTTAACCCAATGCCTCTCAAAGGATGTGCTTGCAAGGGGGTATGGCTACTAGCTGGTAAAATATAAAACCATCTGATTAGGAGAAATTATTTTCAAAACAGAAATGTCATAAAAAGCTAAAATGAAAGGTAAAGTTACAGAACAACTGCTGCTAAATTCTATTTTCAGCATTGTAATTGGGATAATATACCATTATTTATTTTAATGAGTAACAATTAAGAAATGCTTTCTAGAGTTGCAGGTAATTTCTTTCAATTATTAGTTATTAGTTGTTCATGCATAAATGTGTTTTAATATTGGCTTATCTGAGCTCTACTAGGTGATTAAAGCCTTTCAGTATATTATTTTTTTGTTTGTAGAGTCGTACATTGCAGGGGCAATTCTAGCATACGGCATTCATAAGAAAGAGATCAGTGACATTTAAGAGAAATATTTCTTAAGTATTACAAAAAATATGTAAAGCAATATAAGAAAGGTGTCAGAGAAAATCCTGATACAGTTAACACCGAATTTTCTTTTCTCTAACTGCAGCTACAGTTTAATGGCCTCATCTTAATAAAATATTTAAGTTAACCTGGTTGCAGAGTGACTTATTATACTACATATTCTTTCACTTTATTAGGATAAAGAAATATTACCATGGGAGGCTATGCTAACAAGCCTAGATACTGCTTGTATTGTAAGAGAATAGGTTCACATCTCAGAGGAACGTAAAGACCTAGAGAAACTGGCACCTCTCTAACTGAAAAGGCATTCTACTTATCTTACAGAAAGCAGTCTGGTTTGTGCTAAGAAGAATGGCTTATAACAACAAACAGCCTCTTTGCTATCAGTTATTCTCGTATAACAAAATATTTATTGTGCTTGCTCTTATCCAAGCTAGAGCCAGGGCAGGGGAAAAGCAAATGCTTAACAATTCTCTTCAGAAGGCAAACATTAATCTGACCTGAGCATAGTGTATCTTAATCTCTGCAGTATGAATCTCATGGGAACCAATGCCTATTCTTACAAATTCATCCAGAGAAAGGTTTGTAACTAGGCTATAATAAAGAACTTGATATAGAGAAAATTATTCTTTTTTTTTTTTTCTTTTAACTTATAATATTCTGTCAGATTATATTTATGTTCTTTAGGCCTCCATAAGTTCAGAAACTTAAGAATAATGAACAAACCTTTGAAGATTTGTTTTGTAGTTCCACTATAGGTCATTAAAACTAGGTTAAACTGCTTCAAGAAAAGTGGATATATCTAACCAGTATGCATATGTAGCTTTTACTATATTTTAAAACTTCTCGCTTGTTCCAGTTACTTTTACCCATCAAAACAGAAACATTTCACTACAATTAATAATTATCTATTGCAACCTTCTTTCACAACATTAAATAATACACCACGATTTACAAACCCGTTTTAATTTCAAACAGTCTTTGTGGCAGTTGGATAATAAATCAATGCCAAATATTCTTAAATTTCAGTGTCCTGTTGCCCTGAACTTCAGCAGAAACTGACAACTTTGCTGCTTTACGCTCCACAGAAAGGCTTGGTACTCAGCTCATTTTTAACTATCAGATGAATCGAACAAAATTGAAGAAGCTAGGGCATATTTCATTTTACTGTTTCTAAACAAATTAAGTTTTGTCTGGAAAAGACTGCTGTGATCAGCACAAAGATTTCCTGCATGCTATTTCTCAGGCTGTCGAGGATGGGTTTCCATGAGGATTTGTTACTTGTTTTTCCCTTGCAATCAAGCAAAGCCTACTTTGTACAGATACAAGGTTGACTAAATCCTTCTTAGACAGCAACACAGAGTGCATAAGCAACGCAGCACAAGGAGTATTACAGTCTGCATAATAAATGTATTGAGGCCTTTATTTTCCTGTACATTTCAAATCTTTTCTTTTCCTGCTGAAGATTATATTCATCCTGAAACATTACCCTTCAAGTGTTAAAATGACAAGTGTTGATGAAGGTAAAGCTGATCAGCTGCAAGACCCCCACTGCTGAGCATTATAAAGTTTCTGTTGTTCAAACAGCTCAGTTAATTATCCAAATGTGAAGGATATCAGGAGGGGACCTGCTGAGCTTTACAGCTGACTTCCAAGGATTTATCCATTAATAGAGCTGTTATAAGAAAATTATGACAGACCCAACGTACTGGGACCTCTGCTTACCTCTCGTGAGGATTTGTGCAGGACCTTATAATCAAATAGAGTCAGGACTTTCCTCAGAATCAAAGGGAAGCCACATTTTCCAGGGGAAAAGCAGTTCAATCAACCTCATGGTGTTTTATCACATAAACCCAGAGAGGATTCCAGAGTCACGTATGTTAATTGCCTGCTGCAAAGATGACTGGCATTCCTCTGGGACCAGGAACTACTTTCTCAAATTTAGGTTCTTAAAATGACTGTCATGCCTTGTCTGCAGTTAAAAATGTAGTCCTTGCTGCCTCTATGAACTTTTTTTTTTAAAGCCTTATGATCTCTTTACAATAAGCACTAATAATGGGTGTTTATGTGACTGTAATTTTAAGTTTTTAAGCAGTTAAAGTCAGTAGTTTGTGAACTTGGGACATACAATTCCACATTAAAAAATAGCCAGAGGAAGCCCCAGTGACTACTAAAGAGTGTGAAAGAGTGAGTAGTACTGAGGTGAACTGGGTAAAACATGGAATATGCAAGAATCAGCTGCTAAAAAACTTAGACCTTTGATAAACCCACACAGGACTGACTAATACTTCAGCAGATAAAGCTCTAAATGACTCTGTATTTCGTGATCACAGTTGGCTGGTCTAAACCAAAAGAGTTTTCTTTTGTACTCTCCCAGAAACCACCATTTGTGCCCCTAGCACAATGCTGTACCGGTACAATGTCAGCTAGTATAATCTCATCCCATCTCATCACATCAGGCTAATATGCCTTGTTACTTTTCACCATTTCTGATAATCACTCTCCAGTATAGCTGCATAGTGTTGCATTCACCTGTGTGGGCATGCCCAGCCTGGAGAAAACAGCATAGGCTTGTGATTAAGCTTTGAAAGAAAAAACTGAAGGCATCGAGAAAGGTCCTCATGAGGACTTAATACTTGAAAATGAACAGTCAGTTTATCCCAAGTGAACAGTTAATTTTCCATAACATACTGAGCAAATAATAGTACCATCATATCTTACACAAAAGTTCACCCTTATAATTTTATAAGCCTTTTTGAGAGGCCTATCACCATTACATCTAGACACCATCAATTAATCATTTCTAGACATCCATAATTTTTCCAGACGTTACATATCTCTTGCTTTGAAATATTATTAAACTTTACAATATAAGTTCTAAGCAGGTGCACCTAATATCTTCTATGAAATAATGTGCAGCAGAGTATACAATTTTGTGTGTCATAATGTCAGTGAAAGTTATGCCCTGCACTTATTACCATAAAGTCATAAGTTGGATGGTATAATAATGGAATAGTAATGGACAACACATTTCCATAATTGAGATAATCCGTATTCTGTAGTACCACAGGTTAACTTTCAAAACTATTTTGATGTGATAAATGGTTATAAAGTTGTCGTACACCTAACTAAAGCCAAAATCACCAAAAAGTTTCTCTGCTACAACCATTCGATTAATTATTTTTCTTCCTTCTTTCTGTCCATCATTTTTTTCAGGCTTGGAAATTGAAAACTATACAAATTTTACTACCAAACTCTTCAGCAGTAAGACTGGAAAGGAGACATCATAATCCTGGCTAAAATCTGATGTGGCTGTATGTATTGTGTTGTGTACACCACTGTTCATGAGATCCTTGGCTCATGAACCCTGACTCTAGAATCAGTTCAAGGTTCAATAGCCTAAGCATTTATGGTATTGCCTGTAAAATTCTTAAAGCAAATCTAAGACTTCAGTTTTAGTAAGTGTTTCCCTATTCTGATCATATTTCTGTGTACTTCGGCTTGTCCTGGCAAAAAAGTCAAGCCTGGGAATGACCATATTCCCCAGCAAAGCTGAGAGTTACATCTAGAATATCCCTAGAAAAAGTCTCAGAATGAAGCCAAACCCAAACAGAAGCAGTGAAATGCATCAGGAATTTGCAGTATTCAGCAAAACGTGCAAATCCTAGTAGAAACAGTATCACAGTTCCCTAACTGTACTATATAAACATATGCTTACATCTATTTTTGAACATAATTTGGTGAAGCGGCAAAACATGAATATGATAGTGACAGATCAAAGCACATACACAGGAGTTTTACTCAACTCTTTCTGTTTCTGAGACAGTTTAATCTGGCTCAAAACTATGCTTCTAACTCAGAGCAGTAGATTTGCTAGCCTAGTGCCATGGCTACTCCTCCCCTTTCTGTGGTCTCACCACAGATCAATGAAGAGTAATTCTGGAGATGTGTGTCTCTAGCCAAGACATAACTAACTGAGGGTACCTCTAGCTATTATCAGGCATCTGGTCCCCCAGAACCACAATCTCAATGTATTTATCTTATTTTCATAAACTAATTTGTAGAGGGCAAGCCTAGCTCCTTCAAACCAGAGGAACAACGTCAGCTTGACTGATTCTAAATTCTTTCTTATGTAGAGCCCTCAAGTGTAATTGCAACAGTATGACAAATGGTTTTAAAGCATCAACTTTTCTAGGAATAACTCCCTTCTTGCTCACGTTTATATTCCTATAGGAATCCCTTCCTTACTTTGCCTACAGCATGTCCCACTATAACAATGCCACTCACTACTTTACTCATATTTTTGTTATCATGCAGTATTTAATATACAATATTTGAATATACCACCACCGAGGTATTTATATATATATTGGTGTTATACCAGCTGTTGATAAAAAGTCAATATTTGGTGAGTGGTACTGCCTACCTCATGGATCTGCAGTATTTTGTAATTTTGCAGAACCGCATTTTAAGAAAAAAAAAAAAGTCATCTTTCTGGAGGGAAAAACAACATTGGGATTTCTAATAAAAACTCTGGGTGATTTGTTACCCAAACCACTCAAGAAATGCAAAACGTTTTTCAGATTTTATTTTACAAGCCTCAGACAAAGATTTTAAGGGTATTGTTCACTAGACAATAAACCTAAAATGTTTCTAATGCTATTAAGACTCTCATCAGTTTTGAGAATGTCTAATTGTAATTGATATCTCTTTAAACTTCAGTCTACCATAAAGAAATATGATTAGCTCTTTGTTCCCTAAGCCCTAAAAACCTGAACTGCTGCTTCTTGTCAAACTTCCATAAAGTATGTTGCAAAAAGAAACTTCTTAAGATATTTGTATATTAATGTCTTGTCAAACACAGGATTTCAAGTTGATGTAATTTGCAAGGAAACACCTCAACTGTCTCATAGGTTGAGAGGCCAAAGTTCCAGGCTGAGCTATTATGAAATAAGAACAGGGCTCACAGCAGGAAGCTTTTGTTCTGTGAAAGAAACAATCACAGTCTCCTGTTACCATCTTGAGCCTGGGAAAATGCCTAGTTAACTGAAACTTACTGTTGTCTTAAGTGTGAAGAACATACTTTAAATATTTAGAATATAAAGTCACAGCTAAAACTAGTAGCATACTTTCACTCTGTTCCATGTTCTGCACAGCAGTGGCTTGGCATCCCACTTTTTGTTGTTAGATTTAGAAGAATGATTTTTCCTTTCAACAGCTGAGATAAAACCACAAACCAAATTAGACCCTTCTCCCCCCAAAAAATTCAAAGGAGTTTACAGAGATCAGAACAATTGATTTTAATAAAATGCTATGTGCTTCTTGTTTCTGAAACATGAGCCATAAACAGGAAAAATACATGTTAGGTAAAACATGCACATTGCTTTAAGTTAATTTTTATTTCAAACACTTTGTGAGGATAGAGCTGCTTTCCTAGAATTTACTGAATCTCTGAAAAGGAATCCTAGGTATTTCTATTCAATAGCCCAGTAATCCAAGTATGCATTCACTTAGAACATGAGGCTTTGGAGTTCAACTCCTTCATCCACATTAGTGAAACAGAGCCCAGTTTTCCAGAGGTTCATGAAAGTACCTTAACCACTGAGCTATTGGTTATAAGCAGACGTAACACTGGGAAGTATTGTCTTAAAAAGTGGGCAGAGAGAATGTTTTTGCATATTACAGTTGTTTTGTTCTAGCGAAAGAAAAAAGGAAATGTTGACTTTACTACCTGCAGTCTGGCAGATTTCACAGTCCTGAGCAGGAGCTATTTTTAAGAAGAGTTAAGACCAAAGCCATTAAGATAAAGAAAAAAATTGCAACAAAGAGTTTTTAATTTAGCCAAGCCCTGAAAAACATCAGCCTTCCCTGTCCTATGAAATGACGAGATGATACCTTTTTTAAGGGAACCCCCTCATGACTTCAGTGACATGCTTAGTTTACTGCTTTGCTCCTCTCAACCTGTTCATTTCATGTAACTCAAGATGGTTACAATGTTGTTTCTATGACCATAAAATTAATCCTATTCTAACAGGAATGTCTACAAAGTCGTTAAGTGTTTTCAGCGAATGTATCTTCTTGTTCCTTTTTCTAACAGTATTATTCTTTATTCCGATCTATCCCCTTCAAACTGAAACATATCATTTTCAAGCATCAGTGTAAGTAAATAGAATCCTCTGAAGCAAGAGACAAGGTTTCTCATGAGAAAGAACTATATGGCTAGTATATTTCCTGAGAGACCACACAAATTATTTCCAAAGTACACCCGGTATCCACAATCCAGGAGAATAAAAAACCAGCAGTTTCTCATGAAAAAAGTCTCTTGAGGGCGAGATCTCAGGGCCACTTCTGTGCTATCCAGCTAGTTTTTCATACTAAATTCCTGAAACTGAAATTTATTTTAATCAACTATTTTTTCAACTCATTCCACATTCACTCACTCTCTATTTTTATTTATTTATATTTCAAAGTCCAGTGGTGCTGAGATATTGCCTTTCACATTTATAACCTCAAGGGCACTTGAAGTTCTGATGACATTGTGATTGCTAGACTTTAGATAACTTTCAACTTCTATCTTATTTATCATCCTTGTCTTATTTCACAGCAATATTAGGAGTAAGTACAAAATAGCCTGTACTTTTACTGGATAGTCCACAAAATGTATCAGAAGAGAGCCCTGTATTACCTCCAGGAAGAGGTACCCTTTCTTATCAATTCCATAATTGCCAGCCCAGTCAATACTAACTAATTGAATTTCCAATGATTAATGATCTATCCTTTTTATAGGCTTTCTTTATCTTCCTTTTATTTCTAAATCTTGCCTAGGAGGTCTATAGCAATTTTCAGTGATTTTAAGGTTTTAATTTGCCTATCTTTCATCTTCATCTAAACTGTCCCTACTCAGGTGTCTAAACTACATATGCCATTTATTTCTTTTGTCAAATAAAGTTCTTCATACATACTGCCATATGTCTTTCTGTCTTGATGTGACTATGCCTTTTACTATATATATTTATCAAGGTATTTCAACCTTTATACTGTTTCTTAGGACATATTTACAAAATGGATATTAGGAACAAGACATATTTGTGTACCTAATTAATGTCCTACTTATAGAGGTCCGCTTTTATAAGAAAGCTGTCTTCTCTACCTACATGTCATAAAAAGTACTCTGAAAATACAGATATTCCTGAAGAAATGAAGTATTTTGGTAAGTGTGGTTTCACTGGATAATCTCAGTCAAACAACACTATTTTGTTACTCAATAAAAGCTGCAGATGGCTCACCTCATCTGAAAAATCTGATGCTAAATTGCTTAAGATTAGGCAGTAATATCTGAAAATAGTAATTTCAAAAGGTCTGTGCTACAGTTTCTTTGTGTGCGTGATGGGATTAAGAATACTTTTCTACACCACCTGTAAAGTTTATAACTGTCATAGAATGTTGAAGGTATTTTTATGGAGCCAACGACTAATCAAAATAAAGCAGTAGCTATTGTAACCAAGAATTATTATACTATAATCAGACAGACTAAACTGGACAGATGTGACCTCTCTGTGTGTTTATATGACTTGGTGCTCATTTTACCCTAATAGCATGAAGCAATATTAAGTCAAAGATAAAGGTTTTTCATGATAAAAATTCTATTGCATCCAGAAGGTCAAAAGATAATGGAAAATAGAAATCAAGTTTGTGCTGCTGTACATGCAGCAAGCACCCGGGGCAGTCAGCATTGTAACTTCTGCTTTGGTGCAGCATCTTGGCTACTTCCAGCAAAGCACTGAAACATTTTAACTGTAGAGCTCAATCAAAGCAGAAACCTGAACTCTGGAGACTACACGCTTGCCTCTGATAGAAACCTTTTGAATGTCACTAAAAGTTTTAGTGGTGCTTACCCGAGCCACTTACATAGCATTGTACCACAATACCTCGACGTGTTTAGTTGCAAGCTTTGATGCCTTTTGTATTTACCATATTGGAAACAAAATGTGAATAGGTGTTTGTTCCATTTAACACATGAGAACTGCTGGATTTATAGCCTTGATGGCTGGCTCACTGTTCATAGTCATTGACATGTACAGTTCAGCAGTAAAATGTTGGAGCTCTCTTCCACTGTCCTGCCAAGACGCCTCAGTCCTGATCTGGAAAGAAATTGCAGATGAAGGCACATGCTTCCCCTTCCCACCTGTGCCATCTTCCCCCCAATTTCTTCTTAAGTGCAGTAGTACTATCTGTGTTAGTTTTGAAGTTTTTTGTAATGTAGGGGTAAGACCCCTAGATCGCACTTATAAAAGTAAGAGGTCAAAAACGCAAGTTTAAGAGTTCTGGTGTAAAGACTCTCTTTTTTATTTGCTAAATATTAAATGAGCAAAAAAAAAAATCTTCCAATGCTGGCACGTCATAATGTCAAATATAGCTTTGCTTTCACCATCAGGTATGATGCTAATGGAAAAAACACCTGCTAATTCTGCACATCATCAAACTATATTATATTCAGATCCATAACCGCAATTTAAAATATACTTGGCCTGTACTCAGTCCCCAAAATTGAAACTTACCATGTTTTGAAATTGCTTTAATCACAAATAATATTCAATGGGGAGATGTCTGCAAGGCTTGCTTCTTTGTATCCTGTACAATAGACAGCTGGAGAGATAAATACATGCATAGAGAAAGGGAAGGAGTCATCCTACATGATTATTGTGTGCTGTGTGATCTGGATACTCTGAACCAAAGGTCTGCTAAATTGCCTGGGAAGCCTCACCTCAGCGCTTTTACTGGAGATTTTTCACTTCTTCCTTCTGTTGGAGTAGGAAGGAAAAAAAGACACAGCCAGATTCATCCTTTTCCAGTTGTGGATACATTATCAGTCACTCACAGTGAATAGTGAAACTTAAAACAACCTTACGGTCTGAAATGCAGTGCTAGGTCAGCCTTCATACAAATAGTAAGAGGACAAAAGCAGCACAACTACATATAGATCACCAAGCTGTCTTTTAAATAACAGATCATGCCAGAGTATATCCCCATTATAAATTTTTAAGCCAGCAGAAGGAAACATGAAGTCTCCAATGTTTAAATACAAACACTAACCCCCCCCCCCAAAAAAAAACCAACCAAACAAACAAGCAAACAAAAAACAACACCAACCAGGAACATATATTAAACATCCTGTAAATTGCTTGTAGCGTTTGTATACATACCTAGGTCTTCTTTACCTGAGTTTTGTGTGTAATAATAGGTAAGCTATTTTTTTAGGTAGAGTTTTTTGATTGCTGTATAAAATCCTAACTCTGAGTTGACTTTTAAGAGCAATTGAAAAAGAGTATAGCATAGTAATCGGGATCCCCTTGAGCATAAACACAGACCAATATGGGCATGTGGTGCAGTGGGGAACAAGGCGCACTCCACTGCAGAATACTTGTTGCCAGGTTAGATCATTTTTATTGATAAATATGTGAGGTATGGTATAGTAACAGAAGAGGTGATAAGTGCTCTAATAATCCAGCTGCCCTGAAGAAAGACAAGAAAAAAATGGAGTAGACTAGATGCAGGGCAAAATTTTGGAGGTGATTTGGAAACATATTCAGTTCCTTTAGCAGAACAGTAATCTATGTTATATGTGAAAAATCACTCACACATATTACACATATATTAAGTAGGCAGTGTAGTACCCAGACTAATAGCCCCTTTTTCCCATGCCTAACCACTTTTTTCTCCCCCTAAAACCCATCAGAATGATACAGTTCATGCAAAACTACTTGGTTACTAAATGCTTATATTTGCAGACAGCAACCCATGCAGTTCTTGACTCCTGGCAGCAAGTTAATGAGGTTTGAGTATTCAATAACTGAGATAAAACTGACTCAGAGAAACAACAGAGCTGTCAGGCATTTCGTTTCTAACAGGCAGCATAATTCAACCTATAACAGAAGGCAGTTAAGAATAAATGCACAATAATAACCTGGTTGGAAATAACAATCTAACAATAATTTTCCTTATTTAGGGATAGCCCTTCTTAACTCAGTGAATTGTTTATGTATTTATTTGACAGCAACGCAGCAAAGCCAGTAACCACATGGAATAAATGTGTATGCATTTAGCACTTTTTTTCAGGGTAGAATGGTGTTTAATTTTAAAGACAAATTCTCCTGAAGAATAATTAAATCCATGCAACTCAAGTGCTACAGCAACAGTAGCGCTCACCTCTCACAGGGTTGGAATAGTATTTAACTATATACTGTTTGAATTCTGACCTCAGTGCTCTCAACAGGAAGATGACAAAAATAAAAGTGCATAATTTCTGAATATTTAATCTATTCTTTAGATATACTCTAGACACACGAAAAACGTATGTTCATTACAGAGAGGATGTGGAAATTGCTCTCACATTATTTTCCAAAATCTGAGTTGAGGGGAGGAAATGAACGTAAATTCCTCCTCTCCCCAAAAGGAAAATTTGCATATATTTCCTCAGGTGTGCTTAGCATTCAGTAAAGCTTCCAATGGGTCCTGAGGTATCAGCTCCCCTAATATGTGTATCTATGCTCCAGGATTTCTAATGCACCCAGCACTGAGACTGCAGCAGACAGTGAGTGCTAGAGCCTGGTTGCGGGTTTCAGAGGACCCGCAGGCTCTGGATAGAAGGCATTGGGGCAGCCCCTGCACAAAGAGAATCTGGAAGTAGCAGCAGTAGATCTCATTGATCACTTCAGCGTAGCAGCAGTCATTTTAGATATGCAGCATTTAGCACGCAAGGGGCCTTTATGCTCTCTTACTTCAGCATATATTTGAAACAAAGGAAAACAAACAGAAGCTGTTACAGCATTAATCTACTCTTTTCTTGCTGTAAACAGATATTACTGATCCCCTTTTTTTCGCTAAAGACTGTGAGTAACTCACATCACTGGCAATGGATAATAATGTCCTTCATGTCTGCTACAAACTAAGAAAACATCTTTGCACAGGCTAATTCCTACAACACGATTAAACCACGGGAACACAACATTTAACGAGCAGAGATAACTATTTAGCTGAAAACGAATACCAGTAGTGCATAACATGGGATGTGCATTCAGATGTTTTCAAAGCAAGATGCAGTCTTCTAGTCCCACAGCTTTTCCTGGTGTGAATGAAAGACACATGGATTATCACCGAGCACCAGAACTGTGAGGCTGTATCACCCCTCACAGGGCCCAGCATCCTTCCAGTGTTGTCAACAGAAAGACACTTGCTGATTATCCTGCTGCTCTAGGCTCACATTATGTACAGCAATACTGAAAATAAGGGAAGAAAATCATTAGCAGTTACTAATATTATAACTAGAGATTCCTGTAGACTCTGCTTTAACAGAAAACTACAGTAAAAAAAAAGCTTTAATTTAAATAAGCTATCTGAAAATTAGCAGAGAAATATAATAAGCCTGGTCAAAATGTGGTGGTTTGTTTCATTTTGGTTTGTGGTGGGGATTTTTTTTTGTTCTGTTTTAGTTTGTTTGTGGGTTGTTGTTGTTGGGGTTTTTTTGTTTCTGTTTTGTTGTTGTTGTTCATTTGGTTGTTTTGGGGATTTTTGTGTGTGGTGGGGTTTTTTTGTTTGTTTTTGGTTTTTTAATATATCATGGTGCTTTCTTCCTGGACACTGTAAGAATGTCCGTTTCTTGTAAGCAGTCCCTCATGCCTGCAAATATCAGGGCTTAGGAAACAGATGTGTGCTATCTTTTTAAATCTAAGAAGAATGTTCTTGCAGTTCATATTTGGCTTAACGTCAAATACCATAAGCCAGTATGATCTTTATTTGTGCACAAAAGTACTCTTGAAAGATGTGGTCTGTTTGGCTTCCACTGTTATTTCCATTATTTTTATGAAATATATCTGTATTGCATAATGCTATGTTAAGGAGAAAAAGAAAGTACGAGACATTTTCAAAGTTGTGGTTTTGTTGGTTTGGGATGAGGGGTTGGATTATTGGTTCAGACACTGCACAGAATAAAATTTACAGCCATGTAAACAGGGACCAGTGTCAGAAAATTGTTCCCATACCCCAGGAGTTGGAGAAGTCATGAAACAGTGTTTTCTATTGCTGCCAACACCAGTCATTTGTTTTAGTTTAGCTGAATTTATTTTCCCCTTGCAAAAAATAACAGCTGGAACTGCATGGAGGTTTCCTTTTGCTTCCAGAACTCAAAAAAGGCTGAATTTTGAACTGTAATACGAACTGAATAAGGACAGTAACATCTTCCGTAGACACTGCTGATAGGAATCTATACTTTCTCTCACCACGTAAAGGAAAAACTCTATGTGACATGGGAACATTTTCAGTGTCCACTTTTTCATCACACTTTTACATGTGGTGACACCTTTATGTGCTTTAAAAAGCAGTAAACTTGGGTTTCAGGACACTGTGAGATGCCAAAGTAGCTACGGATAGTACTGAAAGTCTTTTCCCCTACAAGTAGCTTAATACAATTTGTTAATTAAGGCTACCGTGAATATTTGTGGATGTAATTTCATGTGTCTCAAAATGGAATATTTTATCTTTGAGTGTGTTAAAAATGAAGAAGCACTGAAAAAGAAAAAAAAAAGAAAAATCTCAAAAATGAAGCTGCTACAAGGAAGATAAATAAATATCTTTTTTTTCTCTCTCTTTTTAATCCAATCTTTTAAAATACAAGACACTTAGGTTCATATTCTTCCTCTGTGTGAGACGACCCACCATTGTGAAGAAGGATGTGCTTTTTAACTATGCTTTATGCTAGTCCGAATCATTCACAAACGCACTGATAGATGTAACTTTGTATGAACTACTTAAGTAGCAATTGTGTCAGATACCAAAAATAAAATAACTACAGTCTGGAGTCTGGGACATTTGCCTGGCAGGTGGAATTCAATAGGTAAAAACTGTTGAGAACAGATCAGAAACACAGTCGTCTATTTCATAGAAGAATACCCTAACCTATGAGATATTGAGAAAAACTGAGATAATTTACCATTTTCATTCTCTGGCAGTTTTGTGAAGGTAGTCCCTCATTTTCTTGGATTTTATTGCAACTGTTGAAACATTTATCAGTATTTCAAAATACTGTTTCTGTATTGCACTCTCATTTCAGCTATTCTGAAATTGCATTTTCGCGGAACAAATAATGTAAAAGAAAAATATCATTCAACTGAACTTCTGAGTGATCCAATTGTCACGTATTATCCCATTGTCTGGTCAATATTTAAAATAAGTTTCCAAAGTTATTGCATATACATGTTGGGGTGCACAGCAGAAGTAAGTGTATTCCTTACAGTTAACTTTAGATCTGATTACAGAGTTTTCAATATTTTTGGAAGACAGTCTGATTTCAGTGAAAAGATTACAATCTGTCATGCTGATCGAAGCATTCAATTTGCAAAACAATTACGAAACAATCAATGTGGAGACCTCCTTATCCATTTTAGTACTTAAAGCAAAACTGAAACTGCAAAAATATCCTGAAATCTTGTGAAAACAGCCTTCTGCTCCTAAGATTAATAAAACAAAAACTCTTTTCCAATTTCAAAAATGTTTATATAATAATATTGCATAAAAACATACACGCACTTTCCTGTCACTCTCAGAAGCCATTTGTTTGTCATGGGGAATTTATTTTAATTTTAACCTAGCTGAAGATAAATTTACACCATCAGTATTCAGAAAGAAAGGAAAGTCTTTAATTCTAGGTCAGAACATGTAGATGTCCTTGCACAAATATTAGGAACATCAGAATTTTCATTACCTTTCCATTGTTCTTTCTACCCTTTTCTCATTTTTTTTCATCTGTTTCTGTGATCGTTTTCCTCTGTCTTTTATTAATTTTTTCGGGTTTTCTTCCATCTTGTCTCTCCTGTATTTGCATTAAATTCTCCCTTTAAAAAAAAAAAAGAAAAAAAAAAGAATTAACTTTAGCTCCAGCTCAGGGAATCTTAAATTTACACGTCTGGGACATGGCTATACAGATCTGTGCATCTCTCTAATAAACACACCATGTCTAAGAGATGTCCTAGTGTTTTGTTTTGTTTTGTTTTTCTTTCTGTTGAACAATATTGGTAGTCCAACACAAAAAAATAATGCCATTTAAGATTTCCAAAGCAACAGACGATGTGATTTCAGGGAAGAACACATATACTTTTAAGGTCTGCAGCCATTTTCTTGTTACTTATTGACCCAACTATGTTACATTCCACTTACCACTCAGAGTCTGCAATATTTAGGGAGTATCATGGAAGGAGTTAAAAAAAAATATTGGGACCTTTACTTCTGCCAAAATCTTAATACAAAAAGGAGCACGAATATTCTTTTAAAAGCCTTTTAGCCTGTCTTGACAAATCATTCTTGCACCACTGTCGTCAATTCTGTTTAAAAATATCTTCTTGGTGGAAAAGTAAAGAAAAAAAGATATTGATCTTGGTGCTGAAAATATGAGCGAGTTATGAATGACAGGCTGAGAAATCCTAATCAATATAAAAAGAGACCTTTAAATATAGTTTAATTGAAGTAGAATAAGTAGAATCTTACATGGTTTAAATAATGTCAACAGAAAAGTTACTGTTTTCAGCTCAGTACACATGATAAGACTTTGAGAATCATAAGCACCTAATACCATATCAGGAATTTAGTAGTGGGTAAAGATTAAAGCTTACTGTCTCCACAGGGTGCTGAGCTCTTGATTCATGTTTTTTATAACATCAAGTCTGGATTATTGTAATACCCTGTTTGTAGGTCTCTTTGATACAGTGGTTTGTCGTTCACAAGCTTCAGCATGCACAGATTATACCAACTCACTTCCTCAGTGGAACTGAACTGAATCAACATCCTACCAGACTTGATTACCTTTTTGTCAGATTTTTTTTTTTTTTTTTTTTTAAAATGCATGTTACCTACTTTCTTTTGGAGCACCCAATGACTTTTTTCAACTTTTTTTTCTTTTTTTTTTTCCACACTAACTTAATAATTGTTCATTTTCTCTCTTTGCTGCATGTTATGGTGACAACTACTGTTGGCTTACAGACTCTGAAAGCGGATGTGCCTTCAACATAATGTGGAATATGGTGAGAGAAAGCACTCAGACTGGAATAAATATTATCAGCTCTAGAGAACAGAATTCTTAATGCACATTTTGCTTGTGTTCTTGTTCCATGTTTCAGAGTGTGCTTGGCCGTGGTGAAGTAACACTGAAAATGTGAGGAGTATAAAAGAATTTAGTCTTTTGAAATATCCTTTTAACATTTGAAAAGTGTCACTGGAGAGCAGTAGATATTACTTTATGAATCTATACAAATTAGCTATTGCAGATATGTATTCTAATGCATTAAAGCAATAAGTTAATGAGCTCAGTGTACTACTCACAATTTCTTAATTCATGGAAAAGGGAAGAGGTAATGAGAGATTTGAGAAAAAAAATACCAGTTGGTAATAGCAATACCTTAAAGAAAAAAGAAGAGCCTAATCTTCTTAATTATAGTTCACTGTATCTATTCCCATCACAAAATGTACATAACAGGAATGTGAACAGAACTGAGTGAAATTTAATACGAAAAACTGAGTATATTAACAAGTATTTCAGTGTGCTGAAAGGTTTCAAAATCACAACCTAGGAAACTACTCTGTGATTTTGTTTCCCTGCTAGGTAAGTAAAATAAATATGCAGATAAGTATGAAAAACTGTAATGTCACAGGAGGTAATGTCAATTATCTAGAAGTATCTGAAGGTGAAAAAAAAGTTGTGCACATACATTATTCAGTTTGGTCAATGGAAATGTAATCACACTCTTGCTGGAAAAGGAGGAAAAGGAGTTATTGTAAGCATTGAAAGCGTCACAAAATGACAGCAGGCCTGGCTATTGCAATGTGCGAAACACAAGAAGCTGGAATGCCTTGAATGATCTTGTATTATTGTAAGAATTGTTCGAAATTAATGTATAATTCCGTTTTTACCATCCAAGATTCTGTCCCAGCTCTGACTTTTCCCATTCTTGAAAAAGGACTTCTCTCTCAAAAGCCACCTGAAAGAATATTTATTCTAGTAGCATGTAGTACTGCAGATAACATATATTATAATCTTCTTGATGAGAGACTTTTCTAATATATAGTAAAACTGGACAATCATATACAAATCCTTCAGAAATATAAAACTTGGAACATTTAGATAACTACAGCTAACTAAAAATATCATTTGTGAAGTCCTTTTCCTTAGCACAGAACTCTTTTAACTGCAATGCCAAAAATTACCTTGAGGCAAAGACATTGTAGACATAGTTCTCATCAGCTACTCAGCTTTTCCCCCATGAGAAATCTTTCATAATGATTCTTTATTATCTGTTTTTAGAATGTATGAAATTGGCTAAGGTGCGACTCTGCCTTTGTGGGGAAGAGAAGGCATTGCACTTCTGATTTTTCCCTGCTCTTAATTAAAATGTAGGCATATTTCCAAGACTGAATGTACCACAAAGACCATGAGATCTATAATAAGTAGCACACCCATTCACGTTCTTGAAGCCCTGGTATAATGAATATGTATAAACTTGGAAATTATGCAGTACTATTCATGGCATATCAAATAATTTGAATTTTAATTTTACTTGAAACTTTTCAAAAAATACGTAAGAAAAGAAGATAGGGGTTTTGTTTTGTTTTTATCAGAAATTCTTCCTCGAATCTTTAGCAAAGTTATTCAAACAGCTTGTGTAACTTCCATTCTAAACCAAAAATATATATATAAAGCTGTGATTATACAATTAAGGTCCACTCAGAAAAAAAAGAAAAATATTTGGTTTTGCACTACAGTGAAAGGGTTCTGGGCCAAGAAATGTCATCACATGCAAGACAGTTTATTTAATTCTAGATTTGTGCGTGGATTTATCTGATTGCCTCACAGCTTCATGTTTTATTGGAGAAAGGTCACAAAGCTGGTCTCAAGAACAAATCCTTGACTATAATTTCTAGAATAGCACTCCCTCCTAGGGCAAAAAAAAACCAAACCAAAACACAAACAAACAAACCCCAAACCAACAACAACAAAACCCACCATAGTATCAGATTGTAAATACTTTCTGTTAGTTACTCAGAGTCAGTGTTCTTAGGGAATCTAATGTGTTTTCAGAAAATTGTGGCAGATGTTAGAAAAATTACTTCCAGAATTTAGTCATGATATATCTACATAAGGTTAACAGTATATATGTATAAATCTCAACCTTTTCACAAACCAAAACATGAATCATAGATAAATCTACCCAAAAATGAGATTATTTTATTGTCCTATATTTGTATCTGCAAACCAATGACAGCCCAGCAAGCGCATGATTGGGTGAGTAGGAAAATAACTTCCCTACCTACGGCTGACATCTAAGGAAATGATCCTCAATCATCTGGGTGTGGGTTAATTGAGTAACGTACAGCTGACATGGTAAGAACCTTCAATTTTCTTAAGCTTTATCCAGTCAACAATCTTTTCATACTCATTTGGAAAGCTAAAGAGAACAAGGAGAAAGGAAAGAAAAAAGTTGCAAAAAGAAAAAAAAAGAACACAGACTGAGGAAGAAATTCTTATTAAACAATCCTGCTTTCTTTCTTGTTAAGAGTAATATTTATCATTATAGGTCATCACTTGAATTTAATATTATATTATTCATGACTGTCTGCTAACTCACTAGGCAAACAGAAATGAATGGGATCCTTGAGCATCACACCACAAGCCACTGAAGTCAATAACAATGGTGTCTTTGGTTTTGGCTGTAAGATATTTACCCAATGTATCAAGGATGTAGAATTTCACTGGGGCCCTGATGCCACTAGAACAGAAAGGTCTGTAAATTGCTAAGTGATGATGAACAGAAACAATATATTAAAATGTCGTTATTTTGCTGTTGCCTTGCTCTCATTGTCATCTCATCTCCTCTTACTCTGTTCCTCCACCTACTGTGGAGCCATCACAAAGTGAAACTGAGTTCTCAGAGACAGCTTCTGCTTTTTTTATTAATTATCTGTAAAAGCCTTGGTAGAGTGAGACCCTCTGATTTGATTTGGGCTCATGTGTTCGAGAAAAATACAAATAAGATAACAGTAAATACCAAATTACCATCAGCTTGACTACTTTCTCAAGATCTAATCCATTTTCACTTTCATAATGTGCTGTTATGAAAGCAAACTTGTTAAAGCTTTCACAAAAACAAATAAATATATTATTTTAATTAGATACAGACAGTCAAATACAGTCTTAAAATCTAATTTTCTGCTAACCAACTACACATCATCAACAGTTCAGATTGAACTTCTGTTCTCTTCTGTTTGCAATGGTCTGAGAGACCATTCTATCTTCTTCATGATCAGACATATTTTTCTTTCTAGCAATTCCCATGAAGAAATACCTTAGTTCCTTAGTTCTCCTAGTTTAAGTGTTAATTAATTTTTGCTAAATATTCAGATTCCAAGAAGGCTTTGTATATGCATTGCTTATGTGTAAACTATGATCTTAGTACTTTCATATCACTTTCATGCTGCCCAGGGAAGTGGTTGAATCACCATCCCTGGAGATGTTTAAAACACATGTAGGCGAGGTTCTTAGCAACATGGTTTAGTGGTGGACTTGACAGTGTTAGGTTAATGGTTGGACTCTATGATCTTAAAGGTCTTTTCCAACCAAAATGATTCTGTAGCCTATAGAGACAAAATTTAAATATAACACTGAAAAAGGTATGTTGATGGAAAATACGGGAGGGCACAAAAGCATAACGAGATCATTTTTTCTTTTCCTAAATTTGAGGCATACTGTGATTGTGTTGTTTTACTCAATACTAGGGAAGACATTTGGTCTTGGAATGATTAGTATTTAGTGTCCCTGAAAAGGGTCTTTTCTGCTTAAGCTGCTGTGGACGGTATACCAAAATTATGGTAAACCAATTCCTCTGGTGCCATCAGCGCAAAGCCACCAAAGAAGTGGTTGGCCCACAGGTTCAGGTTGGTATGATGGCAATTGCATGCCAGCCAGCGACTCCCCAGGAAGGATGGTGAGTGTCGTTATCTATCTGCCATGGCTATACAGAAATAAACAAAAACCTTTCTTATCTTCATTCCCTACCACCACTTCAGGGAGGACATTGTGTCACCCCAAATATTTAGCAGTGCAGGGATACGGCACAGTATCATGTCATGTGGTTGCAAACATGCAGCCTTTTTTAATATGATTGCTTAGCTGCTTCTTTTTGTCTTATCTAGTTTTACATTTTCTGTGGGTTTATTCTGATTGCATAATTTCCGAGTTATATAGATAAGGCACCTTGGACTTACATCAGGGTAAGTGAATACAAAATTATTTTTATTCAGTACATTGATTTGGTGACTGCATCCTGAATTTAGAAAAGCAAATTCTTCATATTGATTTTTGGGGGCAATCCCTTTGCTCTACATCTTATTCTTCATTTTTTTATAAAAATACAGATTTCCTCGTGAGTTTTTGCTTCTTTCGCTTTTTTGCAAGCTCAACTTTTTTCTTTGCTATAGCACCAAATATATTTCAAAATAGGTTTCATTGATGTCTCTCCTGCTTACCTGAACTAAGGCCATTCATCACCTTCCTGCACTGAACTGGACAAGCCCTGAGTTGCAATATTCTATTAAAAACGATGTATATGAAGTGTCTTTCAACCAAAGGTTTCAAAGATTATCTGATACAACAAATTCCTTAATAAACAAATATACACTCCTCCCTTAAGAGTGATGTGACTTCTATTAAATTCATCTATAAACTAGGTATTGCAGAGGACTTTTTTCATTTTTCGTACAACATGATAACAAATCTTTTTAAACGGATGAAGTAAAAAGAGAAGGAAGAGAGAACCCTGCCTGCCTTCTCTTCTTGACACACTTCAAAAGGTAAATGCTCACTTTTTAAAGAAAACAGTAGGCTTGCTACTGAAAATCTCAATTAAAGGAAAGAATCTCCAGGAAGCATTACTCAAGATGCCTACATCCCAGAGAGAGGCAGACACAGCTCTGTCCTCACCATTTCTCACGGGCTGGTTACACTGTTTTTCAGCTGGTTTTGTGTCTTGCGTGGATGTATTAGACATCTTTCTCACACTCCATAAAGAGCCAGCATGACAATATGCTTATAGAGCAAATGCCTAAACAAGGGACATGACCACATCGCATATTCTTGCACTGAAAACCCTCTGTGGTTCTAGGTATTCAGTACTCATTCAGTAATATTCTATGAGGCTGAGCTCCGGATTTATTTTTTGACAGCAATTTACTAAGTGTTTCTCTGGCTTTGAAGTAATTTCAGCTACCAGCCCTTTAAGTGATGTAAATATGAACATAAACTTCTACAGTAAAGGAAAGCCAGAAAGAACACAGATTCTTCAGGCTTCTGGTAATTTTTTTGCACTTAGGAGGGAGATTGAAATGTGGAATCTCACACAGGAGCCAAGTCTGCCCATCACAATCCATGCTTGCTTACTCAGCCAGCACACCCAGAGAGCAGGTAAGTTATTGGGCAGAGTAATGCTATCCAGCTCTTTGTAACAGATGCTCAAGCCTATTTCTTTTACAGCATGTATTTTTTCCTTGTTCAGGTAGTCACTCTTTAACATTAACAGTAGCATTCAGCCAAAAAGCCTGCAACTACACAGACATTTTCTCAAGAACAAAAACTCCTGGACAACTAACACCACAGTATCAGTCCTAAAATCTCTATGTTCATGCAACTGAACTTCTTAATTATCTCCTTTTAAATTCCCCCTGATAATTTACCTTTGCAAATAAAAGGTAGAGATTTTTACCCATGTTGTTCCTTTTGCAGAACTCAGATCACTTTTTCCTATTTAGTTCAAAACCAACAGAAGCAGATGGAGTCCAAGGTCTTTTTCCTTTCAGGCCTAGGATGCCCAATCTGTAAAATCGGACCAACAATAAATCTGTTTGTACTATCATCTCATATTTTACAGTGAAAGGACTTATATCCTGCATATATATGATGATGAACATCAATAAAACAATGAATAGTTCCAACAGCACATAAAATAAAGAAAAAACAGAAAACAAAAGTGCTATGAACAGTGGTGCAGTGTTGTGAAGGACATATAAAGTATTCATTGGTGTTTAATCCTGTGATCAATGAAATGCTCCCAGACTAAGAACGTCTTCTGAATATTTTTTTAATCTTAACTGTCATGATGAAAAACAGGGAATGCAAAGACTGAAATAATTTTACTGAGAACCCTCAGACTGGTTAGCACCAGGGATAATTAATACTAAGAGAAGAGGAGGAAAAATTGCTGAAAGAACGTTGCATTTAAGCATGGGGATTAAATAAATCATTAAAAATTAAGCTCATTTACTTTAATTATAATTTTCCACAAACTTACCAGAAACTTACAGGGAAGATTAATTAAAATATAAGTGGCTTACTTTTATAGAGGGCAGAAATTCCCATTCAGGAATTTCACTTAGATACTATTATCATCCGTTGGGGTGGGGTCCTAGAAATCAAATGCGTTGTTGTATGGTAAGGTAGCAAATATTTCAGTGCTAAAGGATAAATTAAAAAGCTATTCTGAAGTGCATTCTGCTATAGATCTTTGATTTAGTTTAGTATTCGCCCCATAGGAAACCCAAATGCTTTTGTTTTAACGCACAATCACTATTTACAGAGAACGACCCCAAACTATAACGCATTAAGGGCATTTGTTCTCTTACATTTTGATTCCAGAAATCACACCTGAAGCACACCATCAAAATCATATGCTATCAATGCTACTCAAGGAACAGATAACAAAACACCCTGATGTCAAAAGTCATTTCATTTTTCCATCAAGAGGAATGAGGCCATCTCTAAACATATTAAAATATTATTCACTTTGACAATAAAACTAGTTCCAAGACATGAACTATTGCTATATTAGAGAAGCGAAGCAATCAGTATTTTTCATTTTCTAAGAATCTCTATAATACAAAAAATTCATCATGTCTAATGGAATCAGTAAGCACCTGGAAGGCAAATGTCTTTTCTTATTTCCAGTGTGAAATCTGGTTTGAAACAAACACTTAAAGTTAACTCACCTCTCTAATATCCAGAAAAGTTTGACCAATAATGCATGAATATTATCCCTATCTTTTTTTGGAAATGACAAAATTTTTTCATTACTATTCCATGGTGCATTGTTGTACTATTAATGAGTCCTAAAGGGATGTATATGTGACAGCACTCAATACTCAGTAGTACTACAAATGGTGATGCTTCCAAAGACTTTAACCTAATGCAGTCAGTGATTCAAAGTTGTTAACTGTTATTACCAACTTGCTATTATTTTTTTGTGCTAATCGATTAGTGTTACTACAGTCTGTTACACTAATGGCAACATCTTTTTCTATGTATACTAGCTCCATTCTATACAAGTATTTTCAAATGTGCTGCATGTCAGATATCAAATCAAACAATATGAGTGCTAAGAATACAATTTCATGCTTTTCATTATGAAAAGCTTTGTTCTGACTGAGTGGTAATCATCCCTCACGGATTTAATGAAACATACACTAAAAAACGAAATGCTGAGGAATATTGAGTAAACTTTAAAAAATACTTTCATATGTAAAAATCAAGAATTTTAGTTTTTCAGCTCCAACGGGAGGACCCTTTGTCAGTATTTAAGTTGCTGTTGCCCTACATCATCTCTAGTATTTCAGTGATCATCAGAAAGACCATTGAAGTGTCGTGACTGGTATAGTGTGCCTAATCCCTCTAACTATGCATCAAGAAACTGGATTATTGTGATGGAATTTCTCTTTGCTTGGGAAAGACAGAATTCTCTCTGAAGTAAGTCTTAAGTACTTTATACTTAAGACACAGAACAGCCACTCCATATTGTTCACTTTCTTCTTCACTAAGGAGCTTCCTATGGATCCATTGAGTTCACCTTTCCTTTGCTCCTAAACAACCACTGTTGTGTCACATCACCAGTGGAGTTGAGTTCCATATCTAGAGCACAAGCAAGCCTGCATGAGCTTTTTTGTATTATATTGTTTTCACAAGTAGTGAAATGTGACTAAAGGCCTTAGTTGTCAGAGTAGTTCTCTGGGCCTGTACAGGATGAGGAAAATACTACCCTAATTAAATTTACAGACATTTTTACCATTTAAGTTTACTGTCAGTTTTACTGCAAATATTAATTCCTTATGACAGTGGAACTGTGTGAAACATAATTGCAAGCAGGTTGTGTTTTACAAGTTTAATGGGGTTTAGAACATGAAACCTTGCTGAGATTAGTTAACAGGAGGCTTTATTGTGATGTCAGAGATATACCATAAAAACTGTAGAACACATACATCTTCAGATTGGTCCATGAAAGACAGGCTTGTTCAAGGTCTCTCAGCTACATATTTTATTATCTGCATGGCAACTTCCCACCACCATTACTAAAGCAGCCAACTTATTGCCATCAGAAATAAATGCCATGGTCAATATCTACAGCTTCCTGAAGATCACAAATGCATTCTCCCAGTGCAACCAAATTATGATCTTGAAACAGCTTCCTTTTACCACTAACTTGAGCTGTGTTTCAAAGGACATACGTAGATGTGTGCTTCAACATCCTAATCAAAGCCTCTGAACTATCCAGCCGCTTGTTTTAGTGAGTTTTTTAAAGACTGTGTAATATTATTATTTTTGAAAACATGGATTTAAATAAATCATTGTTACAGTGTATTAAATCATGATTTTCTTTAATTTAAAATTGCTACTTACTTTGTTTGATGCGTATCATTTTGCAAATATGCTCTGGTTAATGAGACTCTACAAAGTGCAAAATTAATGACCAGTTTTCTTATTTAAAGACCAGTAGCTAATGTCTCTTTTCTCTATGAAAATACAAGCACAAAAGCACAGCATTCAGATTGAACTCTTAGTTACTATGGTGATATCATGAAGCATGGTAGCAAATGTTATTTTAAAGCATTCTTCAATTTCCTATTCAAATGGTTAGTACAAAGTATTCTCCAGTATATTTAGTTAATAGCAGATCAATGTCTTTGTTCCTCTCCTGCCAGGCAAACTATAGACAAAGAGGAGTCATACTGCTTAACAATATTGCTATGGGAGAGTGGATTAAAGTAATCAATATAGCTTTTAACACACACTTTTCATTTTAGACAAAACTCTAAAATTCCAATTCTTGGATTGTCTCCTGCCAGTAATTGTATTGGATTATATTATAACTATTATTCCCCATAGCAACTAACTGTAGGAACACAGGAATTACTACACTAAATCAGATGTGTGGTCTATCTTGCCTGACATCTTGTTTTTCAGACTGCCTGATCATACATACCCTACCTAAATCCACAAGAAAACTCATGTATCAGGAGAAGGAGGTCAGTAAGATAGCCTCTACATCCTTCATGCTATATGGGGCTAGCAAAAAGACTAAGTATGGTTCCAATGCCAGAACTATGTTGGGCAACCCATCATGGGGCTGTCAGATTAGCTGTAACTTCAGCTTTTTTTGACTATAGAGATTTCAGTTCCCAGGTGGAATATAGCATTTACATTGCAAAAAATCTGCTGGAATACTGACTTAAACAGTAAGCATTACAGTAAAGGTCTTCCTCACTTTTAAAATAAATTTAATTTCTATGAAACAGTACGTGTCATATCTCAGGACAGAACCAGATAGTCCTTGTGCTCTCAAATTCATCAAGTAAAATAAAATTGTTATAGTTGTGTGTATCACAACAAATGTGACATTGCAGCTTTGCACTGGTTCTCATTAATGGAATGTACTGGCCACAGTCCCAGGTACGGTAAATGAACAGTCTCATCTGTGGAAAAAAAAAACTAGTGTATATCTCCTAAGGATCTACTCTTTTTAATTCTAACACTGTCTACAAAGCCAGTACTATATAGCTGCACGGTGACAGTGCTGCCTAATCCTCCACTATGTGACTTTGGTGCCAGCACCGCTAAACAGTTCAGTGTCTAAGTGGCCATCTGCTGTTAATTCTTTCAAAGAAAGGGGCACTCCTTTATGAGGACAAACTAGCCACCTAAACTCAACAGGCATTCATTCTCACTTTGCTAATAACTACAAGAATTGTATATTCAACTATATATATATAGGTAGAAACAGATTAAGAAAGTAGGAAAGAGTGGTAATTGGAAAAAAATCATAATTATATAGTATCATATTGATTACTAGGTACGAAAGTAAAATTCTAAAAGTAGTTTTAATGAGTCCAATGCATGTAAAACACCAGGAAAGCTTGCTGTTCAGAAAACTAGAAGAAACAATTCTTGTCAAAATAAGACAGTAAAAACAAAACTTCCCAAAGGTTACTTTATCAATAACATTATGTTGTGCATGGTAATTCTTATATTACCAGTCCACTTCTCTAAGTTTTGAAGAACTACTTAAGGGCTCTCTTTCAAGCAGGCTGAATAAAAAGCTTGCTGTACAACAAGCATGCTCATTTAGTCACATGTCTTCTTGCTTTCTATATATACCTCTGAAGTTTAAATTTTTCATAAGTCACTGGTGATGTGGGGGTATCTCCAGCTGCAGTTCAAAAAGCTGCCATAATTTTGAAGTATTTCACATGTAACTAGGCATGTTTCCAGAGAAAGGGAACAGTCAAGGATGATTCTTTGAAATCTATTGGTTTTAGGGGCCAAATTGCAAAATTACCATTACATTATTTTTGCCAAGAAAACAAAAAGAGGGTAAAAAAGGAAAAAAATGCCTATTTTGGCATTTCTGAAACAGTTCATTTTACAAAGGAATTGAATATATAGAAATATATATATAAACATGTATTTATTTATTTACACACACAACAACATTAGAATTTGGGAGTAGTTGCTCTGGTGAGCTGGAAGACCAAAGTTAACTTTCTTACTCTGAGTGAGGAAGGGCTGGGACTCAGTGTTCCAACCCAAGGGGAACATCGTGCCCCTGAGCCACACCAACAACAACAGCAGCACCTCTGCCTCAAGACCTCCTTTAGGCAAGCCCAAGATATCCAAATTTCCTCTGCTTAACCAAAAATGGCTGCAAGAAAAATGCAACAGCTTCTGTCACATTCCATAAACCTTTTTGCCCCTCCTTACCTTCTAGGAGAGAAATATTAAATATATTTTGCAACCAAGTTCAACCTCCTGAAGCATCCAGCATGGTTGGAAGAGAGTGACAACTATGTAATAATCCCACGTGCAACCCAGGAATAAGGTTGGTCACTGTAACATTTCACATGTATATTAGACACAGAGGTGGGGTGTCTCTTGCTTTGAAGTTGTTTCTCTGCAATTGATGTCTAAAAATAATGTCCTTGGTTCCAGAGACTGGCCTTGTAACTTGTATTCGTATATAGTTTAATTTTACAAATTACTAAGGACTTCAGGCTAGACTGAAGTTGCATGCCTAAATTTCAACACACAGCTAGTGTCAGTGACTTAAATTACATTACTGAAAAGTACATGTTCATGTGCTCTTCTGTTTTAGGTCAAAGAAGATCCAGAGCTAAAAAAAACCCTTAGAGCTAAAAAAACCCAAATAATCACATGCAATTAAAGCAGCTGTGTTTAACAAATGTTGCTGCACCGAGACCTTTAATTTGCAAACAACATCAGAATTGTCTTCCCTCAAGAATCCTACCAAATTATTTCACTTTTGTTTTATTGTAGATATTCACCAGTAATTAATCCTGAATGTTTTCCAGAACTCCCTGCACCAAAGATATCCAGCTGAAGTGTGCCAAAATTTCAGACTGTGAACTTGTTAGACAAATGGACAAACATATTGAAATTACGAAACAAACTTATTTTCTGCAAGAATATTTACAATGCACTGCTGATTCATTTTAGTATCTTATGATGTCCCTAAAACACCTGAGTCAGCTGTTCATCATAGCTTCATTTTCCCATTAGTCCTTCCTAGTCCTTCCAGGCTTCTTAGGAAAGGAAGTGATTCACAGGTTTTCTCTATAGGCAAAAGCTAAAAATTCAGGATTAAGTTTGCCAGTGTTTAATTTTCTGTTGTTTTACTCATGAGTAGGATCAGCCACAGGGAAAAAGAGAGAGTCTGGAGCAAACCCAATGCATTTAAGCATTTCATTCTACAGGATTTTTTCCTTAGACTCCTATTCATATTTCCTTAACTTTTTCTGCTTTAGTTTAGATCTGGGGAAGCCACACGTTTGATTACTAAAGTGGCTCTGAATTAAGAAAACTTTAAAGATATTACTGGCAATGACTTCCCAGATACTTTCTATAATGATTGCTAGTATACAGTCTTAACCTATATTAACCTTATTTTAAATTATTTGAGAAATCTAAACTTCATCACCCTCTTCAAACATTTCAGGATCCTATCAGAGGATTCCAAATGCATGTTTGAATATATGGTATATACCAAAGTCACTCCAAAAGTCAAGTTTGTTGATGATTCATCACCGTTCAAACAACCAGCCTCAGACAAGCAGCTAAAGCATATCAATTTGGTGAATTATTTGACCGATTACAAGATACACCTGACAAGAATTTTCTGACTAAGCTTTTGCCTGAAGGAGAGAAATAACAGACTTGGTGCAGGACAATTTAATTCAAAATTTCTCTTTAAATCAATATCATAGGTAGATCATAGAACAGTTTGGGTTAGAAGGGACCTTCAAAGGTCGTCTAGTCCAACCCCCCTGCAAATGTGCAGGGACATCTTCAACTAGACCAGGTTGCTCAGAGCCCCATCCAGCCTGGCCTTGAGTGTTTCCAGGGATGGGGCATCTACCACCTCTCTGGGCACCCTGTGCCAGGTGTTTCACCATGCCTAGTCTGAATCTCTCCTCTTTTAGCTTAAAACCATTACCCCTTGTCCTGTTGCAACAGGTCCTCTAAATGTCACGACAATAGTGGTTACAGCCATAGCTTGAACAAGACTACAGCATCTAAACTTACAATAATAATAATTAAAACAATAAAAGAAGTCGTGATGACTGATACCTTTCTGTGGCCTACAAAAATGGTAATCATGCTTTGGCATTTCACACATCACTCCAGAGATAAAGGAAAAAGTGTCTTCATTTGCTTGGATTTATACATGTCTGGCCATGTATTCATATATTCTTTGCTACATATTGCTAGGATTTTCACATCTTGTCAGTTGTCAACTATTGGCTCTGTCAGAACAAGCTGCAAGACTGTAACAATGAATTATATGATCCAGTACAGCAAATTCCATTTTCTCATCAGAGAAATTACAATATGCACCTTTTTCTTCACTTACATAGCTCTTTTATTGAAAGCTGACACTCTACTCAAACTGATACAATACATAAAAAGAAGACATAATCCTCATCTTGAGAGTTTCTCAGTGTAACACAGAAATCTGTTAAAACTTCTGAATTTTTTTCCTGTTTGTATACACGTATATATACACACACACACAGATGGCACTGAGAATAAGAAGCCAATTTTATTTAAATATTCAGTGTATACTATGCCAGGAGGCATTATGGGAGAGACATGAAGCTAAGATGAAACTGAGTGGGATGAAGTGTCACGAATGTCAAAAATAAAAGAGCATTCTTTTAGTAGAAATTATAAGCACCTTAATGGAAAGAAACTGAATTTGTGTTCTAAGCTCTACTTGATATATTTTTACATCCTGTGGTTTTCCCATAAATGTAGCCATAAAATGATGAAATCTGAATAAAGGAGGCTGATTTGCCTCTTTCTAGAAAGCATCAAAAAAAGAAGTTGGTTTTTTTTGGTGGTTCCTGTGGGTTTTTTGGGTTTTGTTTGGATTTTGTTGTTGTTGTTTTTTATGTGCACATTTATCCTATATTACACTGAGTAGATACTAATAATTACTGTTATATAATAAACAGAACTTCGGAAATTAGTTGGCACTGGGCGTGATGTTTTAAGTCATGGTTCAAATAAAACAAAATTAGCTATTCAACTAGCATGTGATCGTGTATTACTTTAATGGGTCTCACAAACACAGAATATCAGCCCTCAAAAGAAAAGGTTGAAACACTCCACTGGCTAAGCAATTTAAATTCTAAATATTTACCAAAAGGCATAAAGGTCAGATATGTACCAGTAGCTCTAGACACATAGATATGTTATCTCCTTCTCTGAAGGAAAATAATTATTAGAGATGGTAGATAAAATTCAGAAATTAGATGCAGGTACTTCTGCTACAAACAGCATCAGGTGAAATCTTACCCATGGGATGATAGATTCTCCCAAACTCAAGTTCTAAAAGATCTGCTGCTCAAAGAAGAATACTCAAAAGGAGCCCCAAAGCATGACTATTTTTGCTGAGCATCCTTTTATTCTTACAATATCAATTATGTGAACTATTAGGCCCACATGAATATTTTGGGATAACTGGAAGTATAAGTCAACAGTCAGGGAGTAAAGATGCTGAGAAATCATCAGAAAGTGTCTGTGGATGGTTGGATAACTAAGATTCCACTGTATTTTCCTTTTCAAAAATAACCAGAATGCTATCTTACTTTGGAATAATGAAAAACAAATGAAAGTGACAAAGTTAATTTGATTTATTTCAGTCTCCCTTCAAAGCTTTTTTTGCCAATCTGTTCAGTTCTTGCTATTAGTTAGAGTTGGTCTCTCTCCTAAATGAACTTCTTTGAAAGGATAAATTTATTTATAAATAGAAAACAAATCAAGCAGGCAGACAAAGCAGTGTCTCTGTGATTGCTGAGCCATAACAAAGTTTTTTGTCTAGGAAAGAGAAAAGAACTTAGATGAACTATTTTTAAAATGCCTGGAGTTCTCGATGAAATTGCTAAATCAGGAGAGGTATGACCACTAACCCTGGCATAGATTTTGCTTGGCAGTGACTGGCAAATCCACAGGGGCAGAGCACTAACTGGAGAGAATGATGTAGCACATAACAAGCTATGTTTAATTGCAAAAACATTTGCATTAAAAAAAACCACCTCAGGATTCTGGTTGCCATTCAAATCCTGTTATATTCAACCGTGTAGATGGAAGACAATAAATGTTGTTGGCAATTCTGAAAACTTGAATGGTTCCAGGAGGGAGGACTGGGGATATATAGAAAAGAAGGAAATAAAGGAGATGAAACTACAGCTTTTATGTATCTCATAACTTGGTCAAACTGGACGACCTGATAAAATAGAGACCCCTCTAACTATTAGCAGTTAGCACAAACAGAGGAAATAAAATTGACTCTTCTTCTTTCCCAGCTGTTTCATCAGAACTCAACAAGGCTTCTTGTTTAAGGTAATTTGAGCTGAGTTTGGTTTGCATTCAATAAAAGTTTGGAAATCCAAAAAACTAATCCCTTCATTGTGTCTGACTTTACCACAACTACAGCAACAACAAGCTCAGTAACTAGTGCACTCCTTAACATCCTTAATGAAAAATGGAATCTTTGACTATACGCACAGCTCTTGTTCAGATAGGTAAAGTAAAAGAAAAAAAAGATTGTGGGAAAATAGAAGAAACAAGAAAAAAAAAGTGAATAAACCAGGCAATTGAGATACCTTCCTGAACACAGAAACACAAGGAAATAATAAATAGATACACAAGTTAGCATTCCTAAATTACTTTAAGGCACTGTTGCCTCTTTGTCCTGGGCTTTATTGATAATTTCGTGCTCAGACAACAGAGACATCTAACAATACTTATAAATATATAAGATGGAAACATACTGGGGAATGAACTTAGTAAAGGACCTCGTGTTAGAGACAGTTTTCAGACTGAAAGCACTGTTATATCTTCAGACACTCTTTAAAAAATATTGCTGATTTTTAAATATGCCGTTTTTACATAAGTAATAACATCTTATAATTGTTACATTCCCACTCCCACAAGAGACTCTTTCAGCCCAAAATTATTCCCCACCACTATAGTATTTGTAAAAAGTGGCTAGATTTTTTTTCCTTTATCCTTGTCTTTCAGTTCCCTTTCTATCTATGCTTTAACGTCAACTGATTCATTGCCCAGTTAAGTCAACTGTACATCAGAACCTCTTCAAAAATATTCACAGAGCTCAATAGAAAAGTTGCCCCAAAATCAAATTTGAATGAAAAACTAGGACATCTGTCACATAGACAAGTAATCCCAAAGGGATGTTTTGCTGGAAGAAATGGAAAGAGAAAAGTTAGCTGTGAAAAGAAAACTTGCCTAGCTTTTTACCCTGAAGTGCAGGGAAAATGAGTAAAAAGATTTCTCAAAAATTGATATATGCTGTTGTATTTTCTGAAGTCAACCCTGTCATCCTTTCAGCAAAATACTCATGTTGTATGTTGCTTATGATGGAAATGAAGTATTCCTTGCAAAAAGTTCTAGGCTTTCAAATGGTTTTAGAAGGTCTAAGGAATGTCTGACAAATTTCGGTAAAATCTTATCTATTTGCAGCCCAGTCTTGCTGTTGACAAGGCTTCTTCTACATGAAGAGGCCCTGGGAGAGGATTTCCAGACAACCAGAGCAGCCTGCACTGCATGCTGCTCCACTGTACCCTTTGTATAACTCCAGACAGAGCTCCTACTGCAAACTATATTCACTAATATTATAATACAAGGACTGTATTGTTTACTGTATAACTCAAACGATTTAGCCCTTGGTTTTCTTTTTATTAGCAGTTCATTGTTATGCAGTAGCGATTTGAAATTAAGAAGTATTCTTTACAAAAACAGGCAAGTACGTCTTTTCCTACACCTATGGAAATTTATGCAAACCATAAAAGCCAGTGGGACATCCACATTTTGCACACGTTCTGCAAGACTTCATAGAATTTCAAGATTATTTCCCATATACCCATCAGGGCACTGCTGGACTTCTCCTGAATTTCAAATTCTATATTAGGGGCACAGCCCACCATTTTAACTTATGTGGACAGTATCAGGACTTTCCAAACAGAAAGAATGCTGTCTGTTCCTCCTGCTGATGGGTCAGTAGCATCAAGGTACTGAGCTGCTCTGCTCTCTTCTTCACACTGCACAGCTCAGGGACTCTGTGAAACAGATACAGTGTGAGCATGCTTTATAAACCTGTGCATATTTCATAAGGTATTTGAAAAGCTTTTGTTTTTTTTCCTTTGGTTTGCTTAATTTTAGAATACTTGTGGGCATAATTACTAAGAACAGTAGGTGTAGCATATCAAAGTCAATATTTTGATTTTTGACTTCATTAAGACCTCTCAGTATTAGCGAAACAATGCCAATTTTCTAACAGCAAGACTTCCGAGCATTTGATCATACTTTGGACAGAAAATATTTGTACTTTTAAATATCCACTTTGCATTTATCTTCTATATAAAAAAATTCAAAGAAAATATTTGAGCTGTTCCTTCATGACTATTGGTATGTAAGTTCCAAGATTCTGAGCTATCACAGCTGGGTCTTACCCAGTGGTGCTTGTAACTTGTCTGATCTGGAGCTATTTGTTTTTTGTGCCTCCTGGACCAAGTCTCTCTGGACCCATCTGACCTTTAAAGAAGTGCTAACTCAAACATCCTTAATATAGCTCTCAACTCAAGCAGCAGTTTGAGGGTAAAGTTAAGTCATCCTTTACTTAAGTTGGTTTGCTGGAACCCACAGAGTCTAATGGAGGCATCCATTTAATAAAAGAGACTATTCACTAAGCTATTCTTAAAAAAACCACAAGAATACGTCAAACACATTAAAATCATTATGTGTTCTAAGATAAAATTATATATGCATTTTAAAAACAATCAGGCATTTTTTTCTCATTCTTGGCTTCATTGCTAAGGGTCAATAGAACTCAGATTTGACAATTCCAAATAGTTATTTCTGAGTAATTTCATGGCAGAACTCTGAGGTACTCTGTCACGTTCATAGAACTCACGAACCACTGCTTAAGGTCTATGTAAGCCGAGATTGGGAGTGATTTCCTAGGGGACCAAAGATATTTGTTTCTCCACACATATTAGAACCAGATAGTATAAAGTAAACCACCAAGTCATGTGGCACTGCAGCAGTTTATATAGGTTGAACTTGCAACTCTCCCTAATGAGCTTGAATGTGCAAAATTTTATTCCAAAAAGAAAACTATGCTGAAAGGTTCATTTAAAAATTCAGTCAAGGGTATGAAGATGAGCAGGATTTTCATTCTATCTATAAGATGTCCTGACTACGCTTGGAATAGGCTGTGAGGCTTTATAAAGGAGACAATAATCAAATACGATGTAAAGGTCCCATCCAAACAACAGCCTGAGCAACCACCTTTCTTCTGCCATTCATATTCAGTATCTGGTGCCACTCATTTTTGGAAAGCATGAGCTATTGCTAAGATTTTCCCATTGAAGGCACTACGGTAAATAATATGAAAAACAAACAAACGAAAACTACGCTTCAGTAAGGCAGTGAACTGCCATTGTTTTGCAGAACTCATAGAAGTCGTTAGGCACCATACCTTTAAAATTTATCCGACCTTAATGTCATGCTCCTACAACAAAGATTACAGATCATGTTTACAGTACTATTCTAGCAGTGACTCTAGAAAAAAAAATAGCAATGTTTCTAAATACCCATTTCAGACCGACTTCTTAAAAATTCGTCTAGCTGGAAGAGTTAATATAGTCTTTAGTGCTTTAAACAGGTGGATATCTCGAAAAAAAGTGATGGTATTATTTGAGATGTTTACTGGAAGATCATATCCAAATCTATTCTCCACATACTAAAGACTATGTCGAAAAATTTGAGAAAGTAGAGTAACAAATTGCAAGAATGATTTAAAGACTGGAAAATCTGCCTTACCGAAAGAGATTTAAGAGGCTCAATCTGTTTAGCTCATCAAAGTCAAGCTTAAGGGATCTGCAAGTGCAGACATGGAAAGAGGATATCTTACACCAGGGGGCTTTTCCGTACAGCAGGCTAAGATACAACTATATGCCTTGACTGGAAGTCAAAACTCAATAAACGCAAATTAGAAATAAGGTATGTTTTAAAAGTAAGAATTATTAACCAGTGAGGAAACTTAACATGAAATGTTCTGGACTCTCTCACAGTTGAAATGTTTAAAACAAACCTAGATTTTTGCTTCTGTTTCTTAAAATACATGATATGCCATAGCTTGACGTTGAGCTAGAAGTTTGTGAACCTATCCCTGTAGCCTCCTGAAGACAGTTTGTGTTCCCTCTCTGGAACAGCTGGTGACAAAGCCTGTGTCTAGTCTGTTCAGCAGAGGCAGAGGAAGCTCTGGTTCACCTGCAAAATCCCACTACAGTCATATCCATTAAATGTCTGTGTGGGCACAACCAATGAGTTCACACCTTTTCTGGTAAAAAAAATAACAATTAAAAAGACACTTTCACGGTGAATTTATCTGACTTACTGGATGAGATGAATCTCCTTCTGGAGATTCATAAAAGACCTCTTTCTTACTGATGATTATTGCTACAGTCATAAGCTTGTTATGAGAAAAAAGGGAAACTGTGCATGTGGAATGAAGAATTCATTATTAGCGCAGTTAACACCTTAACCAACTAAAATTCCAAAATGTCTAATTAATTTAAGAAAGCCTCATTGATACTAGAGTTTAAATTGTCATGCAAAACTTTTCTAGCATATCCCGTTTTCAGTGCTCCTGTAGATCCTAATGCTGACAGCTTCAGACATTCAAGAGAACAGGGTGGGGAGGTGGCAAAGCATCCTGAGGTCTTTGTTGGGAGGATTCTCAAGTCCCTGGTGGGGAGTTCTTCCTTCCAACTGTTGGGGTCACAGAGGGCTATTTTCATCTATTTTCCTTATTAAAGTTCGCTTTCTTCTCAGCAGTACCATGTTAAAGCCTAAAAGTTGCAAGAGATTTTCCCCAGCCCAGTGAACTCAAAGGTCTGTTACTGTTACAAAGAAACCATCAAGGGGTGCCAGGGCATCCCCAGAACTGATGATAGCAGGGGAGGCAGTGAATGGTCATTTGCTTCCTTGGCAAATGTTGTCCCAGCTGAGCCCAGACAGGGCCTTAGCAAGGCCAAACAGCCCTGACAGCTGGTGCTGTTAGGTCAGTTCAAAGCCTCTGGCTGCCTACTAGTAAACAGCCAAAACTGTGTTTATTGGAACAGATCTGAAAAGATTATGGAGCGACTATTTAAGGTGCAGATGGCAACATTTTGTCAGACTGCACCACCCATCAAATCACCACTTAGCATCAGCAACTTTTAATAAGGCCAGGAGCAGAAGACATCGAGCACTGTACAGAAGTAACTGAGATCTTAAAGAGTTGAACCTTTAGGTTCTTTTAGGACTCATACCATTAGTTCTAGTTTTTAATTACTTGATAAAGACACAAGAAACTTGTTAGTCTCTCTTGTATAACCTTTTTAAAGGCCTCGGCTGTTTAGTTTAATAAATAAATATCTTCTCTCTCTGCGTTAGTTTTGGGTTGGTTTTTTTAAGGCAAATATACCATATAAGTAAGCAACCATATAACCTCCATCTAATCTCTACTAATAGCTGCTTTTGATTCCTACAGTAAAAGGCATAAACCCCTTATCCAGAAAGTTGCTCACTTCTCAATGTTACAGCTTTCAGTGAAATTTATTCTTGATCCCAATTAGTACTCAGTATGTCTCCTGAACTGCAAGGATTCATAAGCTTTGTAATTTTCATCACAGTGGGTATAACTGTAAATGCTGTTATTCATAAAGAAAATTCAGCCTGTAAAGGGTCACAGCTGTATTATTACTTTTTGAAGCTCAATCAGCACTTCACTGCAAAGCTGGTATTACTGCTCTGAATGGCAGGGAACTTCCTATCTGTATGGGGAATCTGAATGGAAGGTAGCTGCATGGGACTTCTACTAAAAAGAAATGTTAATTTACATTTATGTCCAAATACTGATTATTTCAAACATTCCCTAGAGCAATTACTCACTTTTGGTATAACCCAAGTATGAACCAAGGGACTAAAGAATATTCTCTCCATCTTTTGGTTATTTTTTAAGTTTTCACAGCCCATCTTCATGTTCAAATGATGCAGCTTTAATCTTTCTGATCAGCTGCTTCTTATAAACCCTAAATCATACATTTAATTTTATGTTTCTTTAAAGTACAGTCACTAAAATATAGTTAAATTAGAATTCAAAGTGAAGTGTAGGAAAGGCTTTTCTCAGCAACGCCTGTTATACTGGAAGAAATTGTGGACTGATTTTAAAATCTGCCTTATGGTCATGATGCAGTTCAGGCAATATTTACTTAACTTGACCTCATGGCAACTGAAGGTTTTCAGAAGCTCTTTGAATTTGACCCTGTAAAAGAATCAGTAAAATAGAACCATTGTGAAATATTAAAATGAATACAACTAACATTGAAATTATTTCTAGTGCTTGCATTAAAGTTTTACGTAGTTGAAGGCTGCCTGGCACAAAAGTTGCAGTTCATATTAGTGCATAAAACGAATAGGGCCAAGAAGTTAACATGAGCAAAACATCAGGAGCACAAGGGACAGGATAAGCCCGAGAGTAAAAGCTTTTACCACCATAGTGGGTGGGGAGCAACTGTGTGGAAAAGGAAGAATGGAACGATAGTCTGGAGAAAACATTAACAAAAGCAATATTTTCCAAACAAAGCAAGCAGTGTGTATTGTAGCTGCTCTACTACCTGTGACAATTTTTGTTTGTATGAAAAAACTTCCACTATTCATGAATTTGACAAAGTTTGGTTCTCCTCCTGTTATTTTATTGACGCTTTATGGGTAAGAAGTAGCTTTAACTTTTTACTTTCAGATAGGACATACAAGTACTGTTTCATATCCCTTGGCTGTCATCGCACTTGCGTTTTCAAGTTTAAAAGGTGGTATCCTTTGAGGGTAGATTTTACTTTCAGCAGGTTCAGCAAATTTCTGCACAGCTTCAAGTAAAAGCAGTGATTAAGATTGCAAGCTGCTATGAAAAGGCAAGATTTTACTGAAGAGCATTCTAATTCCTGGATACAAACAGCGTAGCAGTGGATTGTATGCAGGAAAACATGAGAGAATATTTCAGAGTATTGAATGTTGATGACCAGCAGAAAGCTGCAGTTCATCATGACATATCTCCACATGTAAAATTATTTTCAAGGTCTATTATACAATTCATGGAGCAAAAATTGGGCACAGGCACATCGAGTCAGGTATTGCTTTGCTCTCCTTTGAATTGTTTTCTAGTATCAGATATCAGTCCTGAATCTGCAGAGCCTAGCAGTTAAATTTTTTAAAGTTTTTCTTATTTAATCCTGACATCAATGTGTTTGTGCAATATTTAGAGTGTTCCTCAGGAAACCTCAGTAGTCAGACTTTTTTTATGAACGGTGTAGTTCAAAGAGTGAAAGAGACAGATGTGTGCAGACCATTTGGCATTTCTTTATTTCTCATATATTGATTTTTGCCACAGAGGTGGGAAAACACCCTTTCATGAAAAAAAAAACAAACTGATTTATAAAACTCAGCTAAGGCTCTGGAGTTTCTCTGCCAAAAGGAAAAAAAAAAACAACAAACAAACAAACAAACAAAAATAAAGACTATTCATTACTTCAGAAGATCAAGCTTCTTCTAACTAGGTCTTTCAAATCTGAAAGAAAGAAGCAGAGCAGTCACCTACTTAAAATTTCTGTGAAGAAATGGTAGACTCCTTCAATTTTTCTGAGATTAATTTCCATCTGAATTGGAATAGACATAATTCTATTTTGGATCAGCCACACAGACCACATTTAATAACTGGTGAGTGTAGGACTGAAGAGACTTGGGTTTTAATCTCAAAGTACAGTTTGCTTGGTAAATGTCCTCTGAAGACCATTTGCCTGCACAGAAACCACAGTAACAGCCTGAAGCACCAGCGTTGTTCCGGACCACTAAAATTGCACGCACAGGAATAATGATGTATATAAGTAAACAGGAAAATACCTTCAATCTAATCCTACCTCCCCAGAACCCAGTATCAAAACCTTGCTGATTCCAGGAGATCAATACTATATTTTCTAAAGAGACTACAATGGCACACAGCTTACAGAATGGCAGGCAGCTTGCAGGATTAAATACTCTCCCACGAGAAAAACTTCTACTCAATGAAGTAAATGCACGAAACAGACCATAAGGAACGAACTTTCAAAAATTATAACTGAACAGGATTAATTTATTTCAATAGTTTTCACAGGGACTTTCTTTCTTCTATGTTATTTCCAGTGCCAGAATCATTATTTAAGAATTGCTACACTGGAAGTACATAATTAAAACCTTTATTATGCACCAGAAATGGTTTGTGCTTTACTTCCAAGTTATAGGATTATTGCATTTTTTTTGCTCTTAATTAAGCATTATATGTTAATTCTGCTTTCTTCCCTTAGAGTCATTAGCATATAAATACAGGCACTGACTGTATATGCAATGCTCTGTAAAATATTAAGTTTTTAAATTCCAGTGGACTAACGATTTATTATAAAATAAACATGCTTCATGAAATTACTGCTGCCTTAACATTTCCACTAATAAATGCACATCTAGAATAGAAATTATTCTAAAGCTGATTTGGACAAGATGAACAAATCAGATTTTAAATAATTATATGGGTATTTACTATTTTAAACACTACGCTTTGTTTAATATGTCTTTGGTTTAGAGACTAGTTACTTTTCCATTTCAAATAATTCAAGAAAGATATGGTGAAGCATTTCTTGCTTGATATTTCTTATCTTTTGAAGTAAATCAAAATATCCAATTATATAGTCTCAATATTAATTACTGAAGATCATAGCAATATTCTGAAGAAAGCTGCTGAATTGGAAGAAGTCTCAGAAATATATTTTTCTACAAAACAGGAGAAATAAAATATTCAATTGCCAAAAAAAAAACCCAAAAACCAGAAATTCATGTCCTTCTTCATATCCTATCTGTTTTTCACACCATCCTCAATTGGAACTCTCCCTATATATATACATCTCTCCATATCCATTTTTCTTATCATAAAGCAGGCAAAGACCACGCATTCTACCCAGCGATACAAATAACACATCACTGGAGAAAACCAAAGGCTGCTGTGTGAGACACACTATGTTTGTTTTCAGTTTTATACCATATTCCTCTAAGAGGTGTGACAAAGAGCAGAAAGGGGATGTTATTCTTCCCTCATGAGTTCTTGCCCAGCTTCCAAAGTGTGCCAGAAGCAGCTCTGACAGAGTCACAGCAAAGAGCAGCATTCACACCTCAAGCAAGGAGCCTACAGTCATGGGGCTCACAACTTGGGCACTTTTTGTTTCAGTGTACATTTTGGAAAAACAAAAACCAAGCTCACAACTTGGGCACTTTTTGTTTCAGTGTACATTTTGGAAAAACAAGAACCGATCTGAAAGAGAATTCAGTATGAACTAGCATAATCTTCCTTCTCCTATGGCTTGCTAAATATCACAGTCTCTTCTGTCTTATGTTGACAGCCTTTGTAAATCTGACTGGGGTGGTATTTGATAAACCACAGGGAATTTCCACATCTTCCTTTGCTTGTGAATCAGGTGGTGAGCTCTTGGCAGCTGACCAGAAAGACAGTACCTTTTCTCTACTGCATTATCAATCGGAAAAGTTTCTTACTGTTCTCTGCTGTAGACGCATTCTTTCACATGCTAAATTGTCTCAGGTGGACCTATTGTAGTGAGATTAATACACTAAACCCACTTGGCCGGATTATATAAAACTATTACTCCACAGACACAGTTGCATCAGTTGTTCATATCTTTGAGGGGCCTAGAAGAGTTTTCTGTATGGTCTTTTCAGTAATTAATACATATCCACTGATTTAAAAATAAATTTTACAGGACATATAAAATATTACGGTACTTTTTTTTTTTCTTTTTTTTTTTTTAAACCAATGCAGTATTCACTGTATACACTAAATGCTCAAGAAGGACCGCAGAAACTATTCAGATAAAGAGGCAATGAATAGTGTGGTATTTATGATTACAATTTAGTGGCAAGAAATTTTGCTACCTGTGTCGAATCAGAAGGAATTTCACTTGGGGAATGCCAGGAGAAGCAACATGCTACTGGCTTTCAAGGCCAAGTCTCAAGTTAGAAAATGCAACTTTGTTGTTATGCTTTTATTTCATTTATGTAAAAAAGTGAAAGATGGACTCAAACAGATCTGATGCACTATAATAACTAGGATTGTTGTTGGCAAAAAAAAAAATAAATAAATAAGCATCTACCAAAAGACCCTGCAAAGCCGATTGCTACAAAATTCTGCATTAAAAACAAACAAACAAACAAACAAAAACCCCAGCATCAGAAAATAAGTCTTTAAAGATTCCTGTAAAATTTGAATATCTATTCCTGGAAGATACAGCCCTTAGTAAAGAACAGACAGACTTCTGCCCACAGAAGATAACTGATTTTGATGAACTCAAAACTTTTCCCTGTACAAGTGGAAGATACTTGTCTCAGGGCAAATACCTGTATCTGTGTATAAAAGACAATTTTCAAAGATAACTGCTGAAGGTAGCAAATGAACTTGGGGCACTGCCTGCCAGAGGCAGATGGACACAGGGGTCTATTCTTAAAAGAAGATGTTTGTTTTGTTTGTTTGCTTTTTCTTTCCCCTCCAGTTCAACGGAGTCAGACCACCCAACTGAAATGTAGCCTCAAAATACCTTCCGCTAACCCCAACAATTTATCTTTGTGTTTAGATGGATTCTCATCACCACAGTACCTAACTGCCTTCTCCAAGGAGTAACAGAAGAAAGATATTTCTTTCTCTTTTTTTTTCTTTTTTTTTCTGGCTGGCAAGAAGGAGGTTTCATAAGTAGTGTCATTTTATTTAAAAGTTCGGTGAGGTTACTGTTTAAAAGCACTTGTGGGAAAGCTTGGGCTCAAAGATGGATTTTGCATTTTCTTTGAAATGAAAAAGCAAAAGTTCTCTCATATTGAGTTGCCTTCGTGAAAATCCTATGGACACACGAAAGTTTCCAGCCACTGGCCCTTAATTCAATTTACTGTAGTAAACAGCTGTTTTGAAAATTTTATAGACAAAAATGGGACCCTTCTAAGGATTACTGTGGTAGGTTTTGCCAATCAGATCATCAAGAGGAAAAAAAAAAAAAAGTATGATCTCCACTGCATACACTGCCTGACTGACCCTTCCTCACAGACCAGAAATCAAATTTGCCATCAAAAAATGCCCAATATTTTCCTGTGGAAAAAAAAGAAAAAGACAAAACAAAAGAAACAATTCCACTCAAATCTCTCCTTCCAAACCGTTAACTACAGTTTGCTAGCAAATTAAGTTTTGAGAGAAGCAAATCTCTAGTCTCTCAGGCAGAGTCAGAATAGAGTTATACGTCATTGCTCTTGAAAGCTGGGTCATGTAGTTCATACCTCTCCATTCCAGGGTCACTGAAAAACAGTAATTTGGCTTAAAATGCTCAGAGCAAAAATTAGCCTATCCTTGTTCAAGATACCACTTATATGTAACGTGGTTTTGCATATACAGTTTTAAATGAATGCATGAACTGGAAAGGTAATTAATTTATTACAAAGGTCTGTTTTTATAGGCTATAATAATGGTTGAAAGTTTAAGGGGTTTTCTGGTTTAAAGATTAATATTTTTTTTAAAGATCAAAAGGAAATAGGTAAAATGATTTCTGTAAGAAGCAGTAGTCTTCTGAAGCAATGTCATTTACTTTTAGCCGTGATGTGATTTCCTTTGGATATAAATGTGCTGAACCTCAATCAGAATGCAGAGCAGATGGTTAAAGGGGAACTTCAAAAAGCTCTGAAAAAGGGAAACCTGAGTAAAAGTTCACAGTAATTTCTGCATACAGTTCTGAAAAGCAAAGTGCTTTGTAACATGAGTTCTCAATTTGCAATTTAAGGTGCACTGTTCATCTAAGATGCTTTTCTTAAGACTGCTTTTTTGCTTTAAGATTCAGACAGACAAAATTTAGCCTTTAGATGTTTTCTCTTTTTAAAATTCTGTTTCTTCTTACATTTCAGAAGCCTGAAATTTTTTAAAATGAGGCCTTCTTTCCGTAGCTTTTTGGATGAAAATAATAGCATCTAACTATGATTTCCACACCCTTAAGGTGAAATGTTAGAAAAGTAACTCACCTCAGTGGATAAGAACGACTAATCCTTCAAAAATATGGATAAAGTGAATTGAGAATAACTAGGACAAGACTGTAAAATAAAGCATATCCTATCTTGACATAATTTTAATATTTCAATATATTTCAAATATCTTTCTAATTATGAAATAATATAGAGTATTATTTTAATAAAGTACTAGGAAAGCCTTCAAGAGGTTTAGGAAACTTAGTACAAGCAATATGCAAACACAGCCGTGTGACTTTGTTTTAAGTGTATGACATAGGTTAAATCATATAGATATACATTTTTGAATTTTTTTTTAAAATGGCATTTTTCATCTCAGCTATATTTTGAAACAAACACAACAACTTGCCCAAGAGAACAAAATGTAAATTTGCGGTTCCCCTAGCAATGACAGATAACACAGAGCAAAAAGCAGAAACTGGGGGAAAAAAAATGGCTGTGAAGGGGAAACACCTAGGAGCAAGTCCTTTTGGCAAAATATTGATAGATGTAACAAAGAAGTACCAGTACGGGATGTTAATACAGTAGTTCATACTCTTGCTGAACATTGAAATGTTGTGAGTCTTATAAGATGAATTAACACAAGACAAGACGCTCACAGATTCCAGGAACGACAAGTTGTCAGAGTCTTCTCTTAGAGCCAAATCACTTGTAAAAGCTTTAACTGAATTCAGAGTGCAAGAAACCATAAAGAATCAACAATGTAATTTATATGCCAGCAGCAAAGATGACACCACATCAGATAAGACTGATATAGAAAAGATGAGAAAGACAATGTTGATAGGAGCAGTAGCCCCATACAGCTATGACAGAGGAAACCAAACAGACTTTGTAACAGAGGAGAACAGACTGTGGGAAATGTCACACGGCATCAGGCCAAAAGAGGAACGAAATGTCCAACAGGAGATGAGGGTAGCAGGTGTTACAAATATATTTTCCAACCGCACTTGGGTGACCAGAGCAATCCTTGATGTGATGCAACCCTCCGATAATGATCTCCCAGGAGATAATGTCATTAGTACAGACCACAGGGACAACTCTAAAGAGACATAATATTACACTTCAAGCTGGCTCGATGCAGAAGTGGACTTCCTCATTAACAGCCTCTTTCCGTCCCATTTCCTATCATTATAACCAGAATTACAAACCTGCTGTGTACTGCGCATGAGGAAACAATACCACGCAGAACTGCAGTCACTTGCTGGGAAACCGTGGACGTTCCAGCACTAGGAACTGTAAATGTCCCTTTCATAATTACTGCCCTGAGTTCTACTCATATACCTTCACACAACCCTGATTCCAGCATTTAGAACACACCAAATAAAAAGATCAATCTAGTACATACGTAACCAATCCACTGAAGACCAAGTACTTGAGGAACCATTTAAAAGCTGACTCAGTGTTTAAGAACACACATGAAGCAGGATTGACATGATTCTGCCGTGAGGTGGGCACTATTTGGGCACTTCTTGGTTGTTGATTAAGTGTGAGATTATTTTTAAGGCTTCTTATGTTTTGTTAGTATCTGTCAGATTCTGCTCCCCAAACACTTCAGGGAGTAAGGGTGTTCCACAATGCTGTAAAGGCACTGGTTAGCATTTATGCAAGTCATCTAACATGGGGGCCCTAAAAGGGATAAAAGTATGGAAAATTACTCCTTCATAATAATCCAAAACTTACATGCAAATTTTTCTACTCTTCCAAACACAGGATTTCCAAATTCAAAACGGCATGTTCTGAAATGAGTTCAGATCCTCCTTGATGTTCTCCACATTTTAGTTTCTCAATTTCCTTCCCTCTGTTTATATTAATTGATACTTAAACCCCAAAGACAGCAAACAAGGGTATCACACACAACTGTTTTGTTGTTTAAATACATAACTTTAAGCTTTGGCAAACTGCCTCTGGTTTTGAACAAGGAGGACAGACCAAAGACAATTTTGCCACAATGTTACATTCCTGTTCAAGGCACACTGCAATTCTAGCTATGCAGTCACTGAAATCCATTGCCAGTGCTTCAAATTGTCCAGGATTTTGACTGTTGCTTTCTCCTGACACACTGTAGTATTTGATACTTTGTTTTGAGGTTTTGACTTACACACACACAAAAAACATTTTCTTTAATTCCGAGGAAAGTATGGAAACATTGGATCATTTTTCTTGGATATTGAGTAACTGTTTTCAATATATTTTTGTGAAGTTAAATGTAGACTATTACCTAAGATGAATACCTTAGACAAGGAATCTGTTTACTGCACTAAAATGCTAACCAACCGTACTGAGAGAAAAAAAAAAAAGCATTTAAAACAAACCAAAATTCCACATATCTTTTCTTCAGGCTTCAACAACACACAAGAAATGACTTAAATCTAAAAGTCTGAGTGCATTCTTATACATCCGAAGGAACTCAAAAGGTAAACTGGCACATGCAGTTCAGAGCAAGGGTAACGCTTTCCTGTCCATGTGCTGGTTTCCACTTCCAACAATGAAATTAAACATACTAATGAGTTCTTAATTATCAATTTGCTCTATTTTTTGGAGTCAGGAAGGAAGCTGGATAGTTCTACCATGTAATGCGCATAGGTTTGTGGAGGTCAGCCTCAGAAGGAGATTGTGAAGTTTAACAGCACTGTTTTGCATTTCAGGAAGCACATTTATTGGAATAGAATGACTATGATTTTTTATTTTTTTTTTAATGTATTATTTTCGGTGGGTCTGGAAAAGAAACATAGCACTATGAGGCAGAAGATGTATTTTACTACTGGCTTTGTAATAGATGACTTGCATTATATATTTAAAACATGTACTAATGTGTATCAAAGTCCGCTTTGGTATAAAGCTTACTGCCATGTAAAGTTGATAACTGATTTTCACAATTTCTCATGGATTTTAGAAGAGTTCAGTCAGCGCAGTCTGATTATCAGTGCAAATTTAGAAACAGTAAGAATACAGCTCAATGATCTAAATGCTCAAGAAATAAAAACAGAGGTATCAGTATGAACAAGAAACTGAATACCAAAAGAAAAGGAATAAATACAAGACCTAGTGGAAAATATGTTTAAAACAAAACAAACAAGACAAAAACAACAATAAGAAAAGAATCCAAACCACAGACAAACAAAACCCCAAACCAAAACAAAATCCAAACCAAATAAAACAAACAAACAAATAAACAAAAAAGGTAAGGATGGAATATGTCTATATGTCCATACATATAACACATTTTGGGAAAGGAGTGTTTGTGTCCATATCACAAGAAGAAGCTCCAGCCTAGACACACTGCTGCTGATGTTAGATTTTATGGTGGCAGTCCTAGACTGTCATTATTATCTGACCACTTAATAAGCTGAGGTACAATCAAACCGAGATTTTAAGTTCAAGTTCTAAATGTTGCCTGATTTTTACCACTGGTGTTAATCCTTAAAAATCACATGTCAATACTGAAGCCAATCAGCATTGTATATCTCAAGGCACTGCCGATGAACTTCCTGCTCTAACAAGGTCAGCCTCCAAGGAAAAGAATTTCTAGTAAGTAAGTTTAATGATGAAAAGAAACATATTTCTGCTACTGTCTCACCAAAATGTGAATGAAAACACAACTTTCAAAAACCCTATTTTTTCCCTGTTTTCTTTTTTTCTTCTATAGCAGGAGCCACCAAGGCTCCTGTCATTCCTTGAGCTTTGACTTTTTTTTCCTGGTCATTTACTTGCAGATTTCAAGCTTCTTTCCTGCATAGTTCAGAACCACCAGCAGTAGAGGGAAAGCAAAGGGAAAAAAGATGAAGAAAATTTAAATCCGAATGAAATGTTGCAGATAACCCTTGAAATACAGCTATGTGCAAAAACTAGTACATTCCTAAGGTTCTCTTCTGTGAGTTCCACCTGTGACCACCAGTAGGAAACAGAACAATCTGTGCTACATTAACTTGAGTTTTAAATACAGAGATGAAATACAGCTTCTGTGTAAACCTGGACAAATCTTAGTAACTGAGTTGTTTATTTTCATGCATTATAAGTGAACATTTGTATGTGCTTTCCTTAGCCTCACCTTTTGCTAATGACCATTTTATTTGGGGTAGAAAATATCATACCATACCAATGTCACAATCCCTAAAATACAGTAATTACTCTACTGATGTCCAAAAAAAAAATAAACTCAGTCTTCGAACAAAACCTAAAGCAAGCAGTTATACTGTGGTTTAACATTATTTCCATGTATCTGATATACAGATTTTTAGCAGGAAAATTCATCTCTTTCTGATTTTGCTTATGAGTCTAAGAAAGGAAAGGCAAAAAGTCCCCAGATTTTGTCAAAACTCTCAGTGACATCTTTTGGAACCAGGAGTTTTAAACACAGAAGCTTTTTTAAACACAAAGGTAAGCTGCAGGTCATACGGGTGCCCAATGACCTAAACAAACCTAAATCTCCAGGCCTCCAAAGAATTTTTGCTGAAGAGTACTGCTTTTAAAACAAAGCTGAAACTGAGGAAATATTTTAATGCATATTTTAATGTGCCTTTACTCTTAAAATGAAGAAAATCCCATAACTGTATTCACATTTATAACATCATTTTACGTATCAACCATGATCTGTAACTGTTGCAGTCCTAGTGATAGCAATTGTACTGACACCTGAATAGCTTAATAAGAAAAAGCAATCTTATATTGCCATTGTACGTTACTTTCTTTTTTTTAAAGATGAATTACAAATTTGGAATCACTATAATTTTTTTTTGAAAAGTGTAGACATTTGATGGAAATGTTAATAAAGAGTGTAATGTTGGGTTCTGGAGCTGTACAAAAGAGAAATGAAAACAGAGCACAAAATTGGACTAGCTCTACTGACAGAAAACACAGAGAAGCAGCTGCAACAAATCAGTAGTGTGTAATGCTATCATCTGTATACAGTTTTCTGGGACACTGAGGCAGAGAAAGACAGAAGTGCTAATTTATTATTTTTCTTTATGTTCAACATATTCATTGCCGTTTACCAGAGTAAGGCCTGCATTTTCTTCTATTTTTTTTTGCACTCTGCTGTTAGACACAGTATTAATTCAGGGCTGCCGTTTACAGCTACCTACCTTATTTCACCTATTGGGTGAAAAATACTTGGATGTAAAATCCATTCCAAACAATGTCAAGGTGGCAATATGCATTATGATAATAATTACTGTGGTGGCTGGTAAGACAAGAGGTAGCAATCAACCATTTTTGCATTGATGGGGTGTTGTACAAAGCACTGAGCATATCGCTGTAATTTGGCACGTGCAAGTGTATTACCCGAAACTGTGGTTCTAATGTGCATCTGCTTCCATTGAAAATAAACAAGTAGGGAATGGGCATGGAAAAGGAGTGTACACTTGCTTGTAAAAAATGTCGAAGTAAATAACTGAGCATTAAAAAAATGATGAGGCTAAAGCTAAGGACAGTAGCTATTCCAGTTAATTGATGCATTTTTTTCCTATTAGATCAAAAGCACAGCTGTTGAAAAGAGTTACTCAAAGTAGGAATAACATTGCATTGGACTGCACCAGATTTTAGCTTGGTTTCTGTTAGTATTGAATATGCAGAAGGTTGACAGCGTGCAATAGTGTTTATCAAAGTAGAGTCATGTTCCCCTCCCCAACGGTCAGGGAGTAGTGGCCCTATACTTGTCCTTTAGGTTTTTCTGTTGCTTAAGGTTTTTTTTAAATACCTTGGAGATCTTACGTTTTTCCACATTTGTACAGATGCACATTTGTGACCCTCACTCCCCCAGAAAAATAATGGTTTGAAGAAGATTTGAATTCCCTAACAATATAAAATGTTTTCCACCTTATTCGTGCAATGCTTCATAGCTGGGAAGGAGTCAAAATTCACAAGACAGTGGGCCTCCACGACTAGTTCAAAAGTGTTAAGACCTTATGACCCTTAAAGTTAGTCTTATGTCTGTAAGGGTGTCCTTATCATATAATCTAAAGCTGGAAAGCTGCAAGGACAGACTTGGTGAAGAATAATGAGTTATAAGAGAAGCATTAAAAAAAAGAAATCATAATCTTTCTACTCTGGCCTTCATCAGTCATTAATAACCGCTCTAGCTTCTCCTAGGTCTCTGCTTTAGAGCAACACATCCCAGAAAAGCATGTCTTGATATAACACGAGATCCTGCAGATGAAATCAAAGAGCAGAAGTATTGAAAGTGCTTACCTGCTGTGCAATCTTCCAGCTCAGAAAAAAATACTTCTTTCTTCCCTGACAATTGCATTCACTCACAATACAACAAATCATTGTCATTTCTGAACACCAATTTCTGCTAAATATTGTTCCTTCACAATTTAAGCTTTGGGCTTTTTGCTGCCTCAGGCAAGCTATGAAATGAGACTTATCTCCATTTTACTAATTTGTTCCTGGTTAACATTTTAAAACAAAAAACATTTGCCTCAAGCTTTCATTAAGTAGCCGTTTTTCAACTCTCAGGTGTCTTTACATGTGGGGTTTTTTTCATCTCCAAATTTAAATTACTCTGGTATTTATTTTGCCATCTTTGTCCATCTAATTCACTTCAATCTTTTCCTGTACAACTTTCAGTTTCTTCTCTACACCTGTCAGTCCAGTCACCTTCTGCCTCTATACTTTTGTCAATTCCTTTCAGGATCCTGTAGACTTAGATACACAACCTTCAACACATTTCCCACGTACCATTTAACCTCTCAGGCTCACCTCTCTTCCCCACACATGCACATCCATGTACACATCCACGCACACACAAACACAGGGACTCCTTGGAAGTAGAGAGATGCAATCACTGTTTATGTCTATGGAACACTTTACCTTCTCCACACAGACACCCCATAATGTGTACCTTTCCTCACCAAAATAACAAAAAGTGTATGTAGACAGGAAAACCATGGATGCTTCATCCCTTTTCTGGAGAGGCGAAATCATTAACTCTGCTTTTCAGCTTCATTTGCTGGTTGGTGTTAGACCGGAGGCATAAATGTTAGTTAGATTTAGATAATTAGGGAGGAGAAGTGTATTGTATGACTACATAAAATTGCCTACTCATGGGGAATGAGTAAAGTGAAGGCACTTTAGAGAACATTTAAATAGCATGAAGGAAACAGAAGCAGCTGCTACTTCAGGAAAAGGTATCATATCTTCCTTCCTGAGTTCAGGTGTGCTTGCGTTCCACTACCCTACCATCACGTGCCCCATATATGATTAAGATCAGCACTTCTGTATCCAGCACAGACAGGCTGCTGGCCAGTGGTTTGAGACTGCTGCCTAGAAGACCAGCAGATGCAACACTGGAGGTGACCACTCCATTTTTGTTTTGGAATTCCCAGTACTAATACCATTTTTAGACAGACTTCCATGAAAAGACAACAGTTGTTTGCCTACAAAAGCACCCTCTTGTTTGTATGATTAAATTGACGTAAACAAGTTATTTGGGTATTTCTCTATGTTGAGTTTTCCAGGCTTGCAATGAGCTAAAATACGTACCTCCAGTCACCTTAGCAGTGTCATTTACTTTGAAAAGGTATAATAGAAGCTATTTTGATGAAAGAGAATGAACCATATTAAAAAACTGGACAATTTAGTCTTACTTGTGACAGATTTCAGCATACCATGCTGAATAAAAATAATTGAAAGTAGAAACAGATCTATTTTTCCCTTCCAGACTCTGGAGATGTCGGATTGATCTTCTAGCATTAAAAAAAAATATACAGAAGAAAAGTAAACTGTCAATTATAGTGTCATCCATCTCTGTCAATTGTAAGCGTATTTGCCATGCATTGCTACAAACAGCTGTGCAAGATCAATCACTTCATCCAGGACTCCTAGGCCAATTAAGGAATCTTGTGGATGGATGAAGGGTTTTTCTGTTTTTCTTACAGTAGAATATAGTACAATTATATCAGGTGTTCAAAAACCTGTGTGTTACTTCTTCAGGAGAAAAAAAAAAAAAAAACAACAACACCAAACACTTGTTTCTCTGTGTCTCTTTAGCTGTAATTTAATCTGAGAATAAATTTTCAGCTAATAGTTCCCTGACAGTAGGTCACCTACACTACAGAAAAGTTTTGCAGAATACGAGGGAAAAAAAAAGTTTCCGATTTTATGTGAGAATAAAAGAACATGTCACTTTCTATTCTAATTAAAATCATGTGCCTCCTGGCCCTGAGATATAAATTTCAGTGAGTCTGTTTCCTAACCCACGTTTTTAAAGGAATTCAGATGCCTGAATTTGGGATATTTGAATGGTAAAGTGTCTGATTTTTAGAAATCTGAAACTTTTCACTGAAAAGCAGTTTGTAGCAACAGAAACAGAAAATTCTCAGACTTCTACAGATCAACCATTTGATGCAGCTGGTAGAATTTATGAAAGGAGCAATATGTTCAGCAGATAATTCTGTTCTACAGCTGGAATATCAGAAGAGCAAATATCCACCATGGTGATGCTGAGGAAAAGGAAAGGAGGATCTAGTTGCTGATAAAAGGAAGTGTTTTCAAACCAACAGCTTGAAAAACTTTAACCAACAGTGTTAAATGAAGTAGCTTGGAAACTGATAAACCACTAATGATTCTTTTTAACAGATCTTGGAAAATCGAAAAAATTCTGAAGACAGCCTTGTCCTCTGAACACTGTCCTAATACATTCAACTTACAAAAGAGGTCATCCTAGGGAATTACAGACAAATCAGCCTGATGATTATCACCTATAAATTAGTGGAACTACTAGTATATAATAAAATATTAGAGGCTAAAGTCAGTATGAGTCAATTAACCAGATGACTGGATGGAATGTTTATAAAATAGAGAGGAAAAGACAAGGTGAAGAGAGATCAATTACTGGCTATGTCTTTCAGGTGATAAACTGGAGGCATCAAATGAAACTAGTAAGAGGAAAATTCACTAAAAAAAAAAAAAAAGAAAAAAGTGGTTCTTAACTGAAATTTTAGTTAAGTAAAATAACTTCTTATCACAGGATTTTTGTGGGTGGTATGTTTATATGGGCCCAAGATATCACTAGGCAACATGAAGGAAGAAAAAAGAAAAAAAAAAACAGAAAAAGAAAATCAGATATAGAAGTGGTATCTTTAGCTCTCTAAGTTGTAAATTGCTGAAAATATGGAGATTATTCCAGAAAAATATTGCTGTTTGCCTTCTTAGACTCATTCCAAAGCATAAGGTGCTTGATTTTGCCCCAGACACAGGTTGATAAGCCAGACCTTTGATATGGTCTTTCTTATCATGTGCTAGCAATCAGAATCCCCCAGTGGAATTGCTGTAATCTAAGAAAAGCTGGGAAAAAAAAAAATACAGAGGACATGGAAGGCAGAGTAAGAATATTCAGAAGTTTTCACAAATTAATGTTTAGCACTGGTGAAAAAAGGAAAACACTTCTGTTCATTTCTATAAAGACAAAAAAGAACAGAGGAAGAATACCTTCATATACTGACTATGAAAGATCATTGTGTTAAAGAGTATATTTCCTCCTCCACACTTCCATAAGGCTATGAAAATATTAGAAAATATTTGAAGGAAAATCACCCGGCTATTCCCAGAACTGGGAAACAGGGTTTATGATGCAGTTTCAGAATCTCAGATTCTTCAACGTACTTTAAAAAACCCCACAACTAATAGATGACAGAGGACAGATACGTGCAAAGATAAAGATGTCTGGCTATGAATATGTTTATGAAGACAAAACAAGCATTTGAAACTAGACAAGAAATGAGAGACAATTTCACAGCTAAGAGGGAAACCAGCTGTTGCAGTTTAGCCCCAGCCACAACTAAGCACCACATAGCCACTCGCTCACACCTCCCTGGTGGAATGGGGGAGAGAATCGGAACAGCAAAAGTGAGAAAACTCGTGGGTAGGGATAAAGACAGTTTAATAAGTAAAGCAGAAGCCACTCACACAAAGCAAAACAAGAGATTCATTTACCACTTCCCACCAGCAGGCAGGTGTTCAGCCATTCCCAGGTAAGCAGGGCTGCATGACATGTAATGGTTACTTGGGAAGGCAAATACCAACACTCCAAATATCCCCCCTTCCCTATAGTTCCCTCAAAATACAAACTGAGCATGACATTATCAAATATCTCTTTTTCCAGTTTGGGTCAGCTGTCCTGGTTGTGCCTCCTCCCAGCTCCTTGTGTACCTGGCATGGCATGAGAAGCTGAAAAGCCTGCAAGGAAATTCGCAACCTGTTCACAGATTTTTGGGGGCCTAGCAGTCAGGCCTAAGAGCCCCATTGTTCTCCTTCAAGTCTTTGATGACTCCTGTTCCCTGCACCACTATGGACCTGCAATGCTCAGCTGCTGTGACTGAGTTGTATTTGCTTCAGAAGTCATTCTGTAGCTTGCCCTTCCTGCACCCAACCTGATAGTTCACTAAAAAAAAAAAAAAAAATCTGTCTGTCTGTCTATCTATCTATCTACTCTGAAGTGTGGGCTGGCTGTAGACTTGGAATTTGTGAACTGATGTGTCCTACTCTTCCATCATCCCTTCCAGCCCTGGACTTCAATAAGACGAAGGTTGCCACCAAACTGTATCTCATATGCCTATGACACTTGTGACTTCATATTAAAGACAACAATTATTGTCAGTTTTCTACATCACATCTTAACACTGTTGTCTTCTTCAGTGAAGCTTTTACATCTGCATGCTACAAGAGAATTTCTCCAGGTGGAATAGAGGAGTTGTTCTGCCTGAAGCGTGATAAATGGGACAAAGCTGGAAGCAGTTTATTGAAAAGCATGAACTACTCAAGTGAGGGTTTTTTTCAGTTATTCTCCCCGATCTAGCTTTCTCGCTAGTCTCTTTGGCTCTAGATAATTGTGCTAGATTGACGGAATATTCCTTATCCACATGCCAAACACATGAAGGGCAGTGGTCTAGGAATGCTATACTCTGACTTCCACAGAAAGAAAACATGGACATGTGAACCTGGCAGATCACTGACTGATCCCATTATTTGGACAAATGGGATTTTGCTTAATCCTGAAATAACAACCAACTACCAGATTTGATGTCAAAAAGAAATTTCTCAGGAAAAAAGTGCATTCAAAGTGAAACATAACTTGGAGATTTAGCAGTTCCTCTGCAGGCCTTATTTCACTGCTGAAATCATTTATATATATATCTCACTTAACCGATTTCCTGCCAAGACAGATGGCTGAATGACACCAAAATCTCTGTGGTCTCTGCTGTCTTCAGTTTAGTGTCCTAAGGAATAAAGTGCTTTGGTCTAATTAAGATCCCTGAGCTTCATGCAGTGTGAACTATAATGGCCTGTGATATAAAAGAGGTCAGATTAGTTGAAATACTCCCTTCTGACCTCAAACTCTACAAAATTATAACAGTGTTAAAAACTCCAGTTAAGGCTGGTGTATATCAACACACTGTGTTCTGAGGCATGGCTCCCTGATTCCATATTAGTTCTGCAGTGCCAGTTTTACCCAGCCTGAACTGTGGCATCTTTCTTTTGATACTCCGGCCTTGTTTTAAATATCTTCAGAGAAAACTTATAAAAGACTATGTAGATGGAGTGACAGTGAAACAGCTGAGATTCAATAAAATAGTAAAAAACAACAAAAAAATAATTACTTAATTCTTTATTCTTTTAGAAGATTGATCTTTGCAGAGTGTTTAGATGTGGAAGCTTTATATAACAGCTTCGGGCCATGTGGGTAGCTAGGGATTTTTTTTTATTTTTTTTTTTTAGCTTTTCTTACAGCTCCTGCTATGACAAATTAGAAAGCTGGAGGTAGGTGTTATTTGCTTAATTCAGAAACACTCACAGAAATGCAAAGTATTAGGTAGTATTTACAGAGACACATAGTGAAGCCTTTGGAGCTGGATGCCTTTAAAATGCATGTCACATGAATATTCAGTCAGATATGTAAATTTAGGGTATCTGTTCCTCTTAGTAGATTGATCTATTATTTGAGATCAAGGAACAGATCACAAGAAAGGCATATCAAAATAACAGACCTTTTATATTATTCTTGTACAGAATATATTGCAGGTAGTCATGTTTGTTTTCTATTCCTCTTGGCAGTTTGCTTTCTTTCTATGGGAAAAGTAAAATCTAAATTTCTCTTAGTTTTGTCGCTTCATATGCTTTGATAAAGTGCTTCATCAATGAGGCTTTACAAATAACCCTTTGCACTTCAAAAGGAGTTTTTGATACTGTAATACCAAACCTATGCAGTATCCAGAATCTAAGAGTTACAGTTACATATCGCAAAAAAATGCAGTTAAAAGATTTGCAGAGTCAGATTCAGTGTAACTCTAAAGTACTTAATTACCTAACTGGCTGTGTAATATATCCAGGCCAGTGAGAGAATGGGAAGGATTTCTACCCTAGTCCAGGTACTATTTCAAAGCAGGTGATTCACCAGTTTCTTTAGGTGTATTTTTAGAGCAAAATTTTGAACATAACTCCTGAAGCTCTTTTGAAGAAAAAAAGATTGAAATGTACTGGGGGAAGGGCCTTAAACAAAGGCCAAAGAGAAAGCAATCACTGACAACTAAATGCATGTTTGGTTAGTTGAGAGAAGACTGATGCAAAGTTCTGCAAATCTTCTCCTATACACTTCAGAATATTAGTAACTCAGATGAGTATATTTAACTTGCCAGGTATCCAGAACTTCAGATGAAACTTCTCTTCTTCCAAAAGACCAAGGACACTCTACTTTCCCTTCTCGCTTTTGCTGCCCTCTCTCCACTCCCCCACCTGCCAAAGGATACACACAGTAGTCCTATGCGCTAGGGATTTTTACCTGTCTGGGTGAAGATACACTTCTCTCCAGATTTTCTATAAAGTCATTCTTTTCAGGTGGATTCTCTGGGAATAGCTGATAGGCAAGCTGCTCACAATCATCCATTCAAAATTTCAAGAAGGAAGGAGAACCAACTCTTTAGCCTCTGTACAATCTCATTGCACAAAAGGAGGTAATTTTTTTTTTCTTTACTCCTCCCAGAAAAAGAAAAGCTCAGCTTGTTTTGGTAATTCTGCTGTTACTGCAAATGATTAAAAATCCCTGCAGCATTCCTTTTTTCTCAGCTGTATCACTTGGCACAATGAAAGACATCTGTTCTCCCTACAAGCTCTACCTTATCAATGCTTAAACCAGCAAACCTACAATGCCACTGTTAAAAGTTTAAAATGCAATAGAGAACAGCCAGGTTTCTGCAGAGCAAGGTTTAGATGTTGACGACAGAGCAGAGAATAGGATTGCAATGACCTGAGTTTCCCAAGTTTAAAAGTAGGGTACCTGTTTCACTGATTATCTGCCTTGCCTAAAGAAATTATTTGTAGGTCCTATTGGTAGTGATAAAGTTAATCTTCCGTGTCCTAAATCAGTCAAGGCCTTAAATAAGCTCAAGACAAAAACCACCAACAACAAACCCCAAACAAACAAACAAAAGCCACAATCCAAATAAACTTTAGTTTTAGATCCATGAAGTTCCCAAAACCCTAGCTCTGACTAAGATGAATATTACAGACATACCCCACACTTTGGAGTCACTGCTGCTTTCTCTACAGGGTCTTGTGCAAACGAATGATGTTGCTAGAATGATTTGTTTGTATTAGGAAACTCTCTTTAATGCCTTTCCATGTTAAGAGGCTAGTATTCCAAAAGAACAAACTACAGAAGAGATGTGATTTGCAGCCGTACTTACCTGTTAGTCAGGCAACACACTCATCAATGATAATAAGCAAACAGGAACTAAAGATCAGAACAAAACACAAGAAAAAGAGATGAGTAACTTCTAGCAGAGGAGTAGGAGAATTGCAGGAAAGCTGCTAATTAGCTAGCAGACTGAAGCGTGTCCTAAGAAAACTGGAGAATGGGAAAGAAGGTTCTAAAATAGTAGTATTTACAGGGTATGGGAGCACCCTTCAAGGATAAAACTACCACATAGGTGTTTCTTACGAGTACTTTACACAATTCTATTTTCTAATAAAATATTCTAATAAAATACCTTTGAAATGTTAATATGTTACACTAATTAAAAACCTTAAAGTAGACTGAAATTACAATGACTTTAAAAATTTAATGCATAAAAAAATTGAAAGCAGAAATCACTGAAATGTTATCACTCATGTTCTATCTTTCATTTAGTTCCACCTTCTATTTGTAACCACAGCATAACTTCAATGAAAAATGCACGGTTATATCAGACAACCTCGTTAAAATTCATTTGAGATTATATCTAATCTAACTGAACGATATCTGCGGGAAAATGACAGATTTGCTTCAGTCTCTGGAATTTTAGGAACTGCTGAGACTTTTATTTCTCTAGTTGAAGGTGGGGAAGAAACACAACCCAAAGATTCTGAACATGAGTACATTAAGCCAGTCTTTGGAGGTGATTTTAAAAGAAAACCTGGAATGAATAACCTGAGTACCAAGCAATAAAGACAGTATGTCTGTTGTTTCTAAGTGACCCATCTGACTTTACTAAAAATCCTCTAATAGAAGCAGACTGGTATGACAAAACATGCATTTGAGTTATCATAATGAAAAACATAAACCACTTAAAGCTAGAGGTGACTTATCACCTCGTAAAAATGGGCCAGCGCTTAGCAATTAGCATTTTAAGTTTATAAGGAAATTTCCAGCTACAGAACAAAAAGAGAAAGTGGTAACCATGTATTCTGCCAAAAGATCTGCAACTTGTTCATCATCTCTAAAGACAAAAACTCTATTAAACTTAGTGCTACACTGACCATTCAGATTTAGTTTTAAATTTATCTTGCTGGGTACATTCTGAGTTCAAATTACTCAGGACAAACACTGTCCTAAAATCAGAAGATGTAGATAAAAGGGCTGACCTCCTGCAGTGGGAAGAACCTCCTTTATGAGACAAGGAAACCCAGAGAGTGCAGAATTCAGAAGGAGCTGGAAGCTGAAATAATTTTTTTTTTGATAGTTTAAACATAACTTTCTGACCTACCTGCAATCCCTGAAGCTAAAGGCTTGAAATCTACAATGCCAAACCAACACAATGAAGATGTATTGACTCCTCTTGGATTATACTACAAAGGCATCCAGGAAAAACCAAGGTTACCTTTGTCCACAGTTTTATCAGGAGCTGGGTGAGATGAACACTGCTATCGAAAATGTACGTTGGGTTTTTTTTTGTCAAAATCCTCTGGAAAGCCAGAAATATTGAGTTTGTTTTAATTCTGGTCCCAGTTCCCCAGCTGCATTAACTATTAGAAGTTCATTGTGAATTTTCAGCAATTCAAACATGGAATCATTGTTCTTAGAATCAATATACCTGCTCTAAATCCAGTGGAATTATTTCCAAATAAAATTTGAAGAGGTCCAAGCATATTTTCTGTTCTACCTCTCCAGCACTCTGAGGTTCTGAGTATACAGATAACAATGTCGATTAAAGTTCTTTTTGAGTCATCCAAATTTTTTCTTGTGGGAAAAATTTACAGTCTTATCTGGAAATATAATCTGAAGTGAGTCAGTTTCAGAGCACCACGAAAACATTACCAAATTCTCAGAACACTCTTATCGGGTCGTCAGCTATGCAACTTCCCTGATTTTACAGATGGCAAAACTGTGCTATTGAGGAGTTGGAGAACTTAAAACTGAAATCATGGATGAAGAGTGGCAGAGATAGGATTACAAAGTATCCTGCTCTCAGAGCTAAGGGCTGCTCATTCTTGCACACTGGATATCTACTAGTCAATGAAGTAAAACTGTCTTGCTTTGGGTCAGAATATAGGAACTGGTGTGAGATAGCAGTAAGTGCACACCCGAAACTTTTGAAGGAGAATGGACACTTTAGATCATACAAAGAAAATGCATCTTAAAGATATCTAGAAGTATGAAATTCAATATCCATATGATTATCCATCCTCAATAAAAGGGAGCTAATTGTAGTAATCATCATCAAAAGAATGATGATTCAAAGAAAATATTTTTTTTCTATGTACTGAGACAGATTTTCTCATGTGTACAGACAACTGGCACTCTCAGCCCACACATCATAAAGTCACATCTTATCCTCCAGCTACTGCAGTTTCCACTAATATGGCATGGAGTATAGCACATGAACACAAACTATTAAATAAAAGGCAATATGGAGCTGTGTGGACACATGGGGATTCTAGGGAGGCTAAACCTGGGGAAAGCCTCACACCAGTACCACTCTGCAGCTTTCAGATACAGCTTCACACACAGTTCTGGGCTACCAGTACTCACATATTACTGCTTCACAAAAACCCAGATTAATAACAGACTTCTAGAGACAAGGAGAAGCAACATTGTGACTGATGTTGGCCTGGTATCATGACTACAGCTTCAATAAGCCAGGGAAAAGAGCTACTGGTTACCCACACAGAAACACAGGCTTCAATGCTTTATTTTGCTTTACTTTTTCCAGTGTATCACAGTGAGTGGTTGGCAGAGAGAATTTCTGTGCTGCTTCTCATAGACAAACATCAGAAACAAGCAATTTCATCGCTACAAAGAGCTTGGGGATAGATAAAAAGGGATTAGAGAAGGTCCTAAGAGAATGAAAACAGCCCTGAAACAATGAAATGCTGTAAAGTCCTCTGCACAAGTAAGAACTCAAAAATATTTACGATTTTGAGTACACTATGTCAACAAGCAAGTGAGTAACAGATTACTGTCTTTATTTGTCTGAACTTGGATTGGGGGAGTTTCATACACTGTACATGGAAGGAATAGTTGTAGTGGAATAAAAAGCAAAAATTACTGTTGTTATTCTTTCCTGTTAAAATAGATTTGGATAAGGTATAACACGCACACCAGCTACACTAGAATAATGAAAATATTCAAATTAATTTTCTAGGCCTCTATAGAGGTGGAAAACACAATAAAATGTAGGTGGTAAAAAAATAAATTCTTACCATAATGTATTAACTGAGCAGGACTTAAGCAGCCTTATTCTCTTATCCTTTCAGGAGAATGCTGCTTCTGCCTCTCTACTGAAAGCTGAAAGCATTGTTTCCTTGTAGAGACCTGACCTAGTTGTTTTTTGAAAGCAGACGATGTGAAAATTTAGCTAATTGAGCTGAAATGAAAGGAAAGTCTTCACAAGTTAACTTCTCAAGTATCTTTAAGATACTTCAGGATAACTCAAGATGCTGAATCTTAAGGACTTAACCTTTCTATACACAGATAGATCCCTATTGAATTCAGGCTGGTCCTCACAGACACGTTGATTTGTCTACACATGCCAAGCAGCAAAGGTGTTGTTTTAGTGTGCAGTATATAGTAGTTTATTATCCCTTGAGTAGAAAACGTGGCTCAGTTTGCAACGTGATCACCAATGTCTTTTAACCTACGGTGTTGGTCACTACATCAACCCTGATCATGCTTTGCATTTCGGAATTCCGTTGTCCATTAGCATCCAGACTTCCAATCAGTTACACTTTTGCAATATCTTATAAGAATTTTTTACTTCATGTTTTTTGGAATAACATTAGTCTCAACAATAATTGTCTCAGCCACCATTAGTCATACTAAACAAAAGCAGGTGTAAAATAAAAGCCTTACTATCACTTAATATGGAATAATTCACAATTTTTCAATAAAGGGGTTCCTCCTATTTCTTCTGAATCATCTGCTTTATTAATGCTTTCAGTCGTAAAACTAAGCAATTAAATACTATAGGCAAGGCTATATAAGTTAAAGTGTATAGTAAAAATAATGATATTTCAGCTTTCATTAATCTACTGTCTATGTCTAAAACCAAAAAAGCTGTCCTATTCTTTCACTGCCAAAAAGTTCATTTTCTTGAAACATTGTGATACAGCAGAGGGGAATGGGAGGGAGAGGAAGAAAAGGACTGGTTTTGTTTTCATAGTTAATCATTTTTTCCATGGAAAAGAACAGGAACAGTGGAATATTTTGTAATCACAGCTGCTTATATTTACATATTTTATATAACATATGCATAAAACATAGTTGTATTAATATTTTACATGTTATATTGAGTATATGTATACATATTTTTATATAATTTTCAAAAAAAAATTATTAACTTTTTTTATGACCCATAAAGTAAATCCACCATAGCAAAGTGATTCTTAGGGCTCTGAGATGCTAGATTTTAAAAATGTTACTAACAAAGCAGCTCAGCGGTTAATTCTTTTTACTTCAGTGTTATGAGACATGGAGAATGACACAAAATGCGTCTGACAGAAACAGTTTCTCTCCAGAAATTAGGAGTTTTATAGACCGTGCCATGCATGACCATGACACTGATGAAAGGAAGCTCTTTGTACTGATGAACCCAGTACTCAGCATTGGAAAAGTTTAATGGCCATTTCACCTTATGCAGCTATCAAACATTATCCATGTAATTTTTATTATGACCAATAAAACCTATTTCCAGTCCATTGCAGATGGGCTCTATTTAATGGTCAGTTTCATAATGTCATCATCATTGCTGCTACTGTATGAAATGTAATGATAATTCCATTGCAGAGCATAGCATTGCTGCATGCAGATCATATTATCCAGGTGAATTTAAATGTTATTACTGGGTCAATTAAATTGGCCTAAGGCACCATTGATTTAAAATAAATCTCCATATTGTTTTATTATAATGTAGAATATACGTATCAATTTTAATAAAGGCTAAAACAAAAACTCTCTGTAAACCATATGTAGAGGACTAATCACAGGTTTATGGAGTTGTCACAGACTGAAGTAAGAGAAAACAGAAAATAAAAGAACATTATAAATACACAATCCAAAAGGATTACGTGTTGTATAATTCAGCCAATGACAAATTTAGATTTCATTTGGAATTTATACCATACAGAAAGAGCAGTAAGGTTTTTCCTTTTTAATTGGAATAGATTCTTGCTAAGTTTAAGGGCAGAAAAATAAAAATATTTTTTACATTGTGTTTTGGTTGTATTCTTGTTTTTTTTTTTCCTTTTTCTTTCACATTCTGACTATACGCCAGAGGAAGACACTTTTCAATTATGTTAGAGGGTAGGGGTTAAAAATGAACGAACTAGGAGCACAGAGTACTTCTACAGAGGTAAACTGAGCCAGAAACCTTTGTTTCCTAAAAAGTTTAAATTTCACATTAAATTGGATCTCCAACATAATTCATAGATGAAAAGTCTAGCAGCTCAATAAGAAGTTGGCAATAATTCATAGACTTACTTTCCCATACCTATAATGAAGTCATATATTGTGTATTTTCACAGTTCTGCAACTAGCTTGGAGGTTGTTTGTTCGTTTTTAATATACAACACTCTCTCTTTCTGTATGTGTGTGTATCTCTAAACCAGAATGATCAAACTTGGCAGAACCACAGGTAAAAAAATACATTTCTTGTAAATAGGTATGTTCACCATGCTGAAAGAAATGGGTATCAATAGACAGCAGAACCCTACATGAATTTTGAGCAACACACGTTGTGTTTTAACCTGGCAGGCAGCTAAACACCACACACAGCTGCTCGCTACCATGCCCCCCAACCCCACTGGTGGGATTAGGAAAGAATCAGAACGCAGGTAAAACTTGTGAGTAAAGACAAAGAGTTTAATAGGACAGAAAGGGATAACAATAATAGCAATGATCATCACTGAATAGCTTGGGTTGGAAGGGACCTTTAAAGNAGCTTGGAGGTTGTTTGTTCGTTTTTAATATACAACACTCTCTCTTTCTGTATGTGTGTGTATCTGTAAACCAGAATGATCAAACTTGGCAGAACCACAGGTAAAAAAATACATTTCTTGTAAATAGGTATGTTCACCATGCTGAAAGAAATGGGTATCAATAGACAGCAGAACCCTACATGAATTTTGAGCAACACACGTTGTGTTTTAACCTGGCAGGCAGCTAAACACCACACGCAGCTGCTCGCTCCCATGCCCCCCAACCCCACTGGTGGGATTAGGAAAGAATCAGAACGCAGGTAAAACTTGTGAGTAAAGACAAAGAGTTTAAGAGGACAGAAAGGGATAACAATAATAGCAATGATCATCACTGAATAGCTTGGGTTGGAAGGGACCTTTAAAGTTAACCTAGTCCAACCTCCAACAATTATCATAATAGTTATAATACTATCATATAATAATAATAATAGTGGTAGTAGTAAAAGAATATATACAACAAGTGATGCTCAAAATAATTGCTCAACAGGCACTAACTAATACCCAATACCCTTCACAGTTTCTTGTGCACCTGGCACCAGGTGAGAAGCTGAAAAGTCCTTGCTTACTAAAAAACAACTAAAACATCAGTGTGTTATCAACATTCTTCTCATCCTAAATCCCAAACACAGCACTCTACCAGCTACTAAGATAAAATTATCTCTACCCCAGCTGAAACCAGGACAATGCACAAAAATTCTACTAACCAGAGACTGTAAGCTGTTGTCTTTGAATAAGTATGGTCTACTCATCAGTGATAGCAGAGGTGTCAGATGCTGACTGCCTTTCTCTTCAAGCAAAAAGGGTTAGCTGTAGGAGACCTATTTTGTTCAGGCAAGTCCTTTAACTTCTCTATCATCCTCAGGCTCAAACCTTCTAAAATCAGACTTTTTTGGCACATTCCCTCACAAACACTCTTCTTACATTTCGAATACCTGTCTTTCTTATACCACCTTTGGACATTCATTAACTGAAATGCAATAGAGCCAAGAAAACCCCTCACTTTTTCCTCCTTCCAAACCTTTGCTTTCCTGTTTTTTATAAAGACACACTTTTATATCTCCCATCTTTCAAAGCCACAGTCTGAGCTTCATCTTTGACTCAGCCTTGTTTTCATCCAAACAGCTTACATGTCAATGACTTGCCACTTCTCTAATACCAGTGTTATCATGCAATATTCTCCCAGCCACCATTTTGTCTTGTAAAAATGCAATTTTCACTGCTGTTTTGGGGATCTTTCCAAATCCTTTTATGCGCTGCTATTAGGATAATTTCATGACTTATCATTTTTTTCTGGCTTTTCATTCTGCCATCAAAGGAATGCCAGCTTTGTCTCACTACAGCCAACAGCCGTCACATTCTTCTTTACTTATACAGCCCTCAAATTAATTAATGGTTTTCTTCTAACTTTTTAACACTTTCTATGAATCTTACCAGCCCCAAGAAGGCTTTTTTTACCAGCACCCTTACCCTTACATTTACTCCTAGTCCTATATGGGAGACCCTTTGTTAAAATCCTCAGAACCACCTCTTTATGCCCCTCCAAATTAACTTTAAATTCTTCATCTACTTCACCATCTTGAAAAATCTCCCAGCTGATAAGAAACAAAACAATTCATCTAGAAAAAGCTAATTTATCAAAATTGAATCACTCCATTATTACAGATATCTTCGTTTTTTGCCTCCTCAGCTTCTCTGTCTCAACATTTTGTTTATAAACTCACTGGAGTGGAAACGATCATTTAGTATAACTACATAACTCACCAATGTAACTAATAAATATAGACAAAATGAGACCTACCTAGGAGCACATTAAGAGGTCATGTAGAAGCTTCCCTGCTGATGTCAGAGCCATGCATGGTCCCCTTAATACAGACACCTGAAATGTAATAATATGAAGTGAAATTATGGCTCCACTGAAGTCAATGCTTTTTATGAATATCTTATTTTGGTAATACTGTAACATAAAGAATAACTGCATATAGAATTAACTTTAGAAATGGCATATATTTCTGTTTTCCTCTGTTCTGCAGTAGGTCTATTATTTTATTTACAATAAGCCCAGCATGACAGAATGTTCTGGTTTTCATCCTTGGTTTCATAAAAGAGCTGTTTCTTTTTCTTTCGACCTTACGAATCCGATAGCTCTGTGTCAATTTTGTAAACCTGATAGATGTGTTCAGTTAAAGGAGGAGATCAAAGGGAAAGTTGTTGGGCCTGAAAGTTTTGGCTATGACAGGGTGAACTCATCACAGAGGACTGTGCTGACAAGCGTTGCTGCTAGGGCCTAGCCAAAGCTGGTTACTTCCCTAGGGAGAGGGAGCCAGGAGCTGAGGGGAACCCCTGCGCTGACCATGCCCTCACCAATGAGGTGCTGCCCCACAGGGTCTGAACACAGCTGGCAGAGACAGGTGCCAGCAAGAAGACCCATCTACAGCCCCAGACACTCAGCGAACCAAGCCCAGCATCCAGCCAGAGAGTGTTGTTAGGAACAGCAGGCGGGAGACCGGGTTACACCTTGGGTCCAAAGACCCTCTTGGAGGTGGAGCCAGAGTCAGGCTACAACATATGTGCAAGGTACCTGAACTGGAGGGAGGTTGCCCACAGTACAGGTTCGTGGCCCACCCTGTAGACAGGGCTGGAGACAGGCACAGTTACAGCGTGGCTGGGCTTGTGGGGGGTCCCAGGGAAGGCTGATCAAAGAACCTGTTATGGTTCATTGGTGCAATTGGGCCTCACAAGAGCTGCTTGGTTTTAATTATTTTATTTAGTTTCTTTATTCTTTCGTTTTTCTACCAACTGCAGACCTAACAAGCTGAAAACAGGTTGTCTCATTTCTTCTGCGAATGGCATCCTGTGTGCACATCTATGAATACCACTTAAGAGGATAAAATGCTGGAAGTGTTCTTCATACTTAAGGGAAATACAATTAAATGCTGTATTGGATATGCTGAAGTTCTCAAGCAGTCTCTTAAAGAACTTTTTCTTAAATAGACCTCTATCTGCCTGAATCCACAAACCAGCATATACAAGACCTTTCTTGCATTTATATCTTTGAACTTTTACACTTACAATTCTGAAATCAAAATGCTAATTTACTTGCACAGCTGCGCACCGTAGAGGAAAATTCTGGGTACAACTTAAAATAAAGGGAGTTTTCTTCAGTGGGGCTGGGGTTTCATCCTTGCTTTTTCTCTATTCTAACAGTTTTATCCATGAATGTTAAAGGTGCATTCAGAAAGACTGATCCACACCCCACTGGGAGCTGAACTGAAAACAGAACAGCAACAGCAACTTCTGCATTTCAAAGGAGGTTCTTGAGACGAGGTAGTTTGCAGAGAACTATAAGTGATTCCTTGTTCGTTTCCCTAGCTTAACACAATGATTTTCAAGATTCATTTCTCTCTTAGTCATGCTCCATATACTTGTCAGTCAAATTTTCTTAGTCATTAACCATTCATTCACTATTCTGTAATTTATTATGTTATTCATTTTACAAGACAGCGTGGAAGGTTTCTTGCTTGTCTGTTCAAGTAAGGCATAATGCTTTATGCGAACCTTCACAAGTCATACTGAACTTGTCAGGAATATTCATCATCTGTGTTGAGGAGGTTATCTAATATTTTTTAGTTTTTCATATTGTTCATTAGTCTTTTTTTTTTAACTCTTTTTTCACTATGTGAATATAGGATTTGTAACCCATATAGTTTACATTTCAGAGTTGAACAGGTCAAAATAAGATCAGTTGAAGTTCTTTATTCATTTTCTTTGGTTTACCAGTTTTAATGAAATCACACTGAGTGAAATTTCCAAGGCCACGTAGTTACACTGAAACAATCTTGCCTCAACGCTTTGTAGTTTTATTGAAGAGTGACACATAGAAAAAATGTGGCACCATTTAATTTTATCATCATGGTATTAAAAACTTATTGAATACTCAGTACTTATGTTTTCATTTTATGTTTTGGAAAATATAAACAAATATAATGCTATTTTGCCTGTAAATTTGGAAAAAAAATGCTGGTTTTGTCTTAATAAAATACGCACCACTGATGTCGGATTAAACTAAAAACGTGAGATTCTGCTTTTCAATGATATTTAAGATCTTCCTGCCTAAAGGAAAGTTTCTTCTAAAAGAAAACCGGCTACTTTGCCACATACATCTCATTAACTTCCAATAGGCTTTTCAAAAATTAGATAACTAAGTTATCACTTTTTAAAGCAGTACTAAT
>VWYH01005061.1:298079-689220 GCA_013399365.1 Pampusana beccarii
AGAATTTGACATGAATATTTTTCATCTTTGTTGAGGAAATTATCTAATATTTTTTAGTTTTTCATATTGTTCATTAGTCTTTTTTTTTTAACTCTTTTTTCACTATGTGAATATAGGATTTGTAACCCATATAGTTTACATTTCAGAGTTGAACAGGTCAAAATAAGATCAGTTGAAGTTCTTTATTCATTTTCTTTGGTTTACCAGTTTTAATGAAATCACACTGAGTGAAATTTCCAAGGCCACGTAGTTACACTGAAACAATCTTGCCTCAACGCTTTGTAGTTTTATTGAAGAGTGACACATAGAAAAAATGTGGCACCATTTAATTTTATCATCATGGTATTAAAAACTTATTGAATACTCAGTACTTATGTTTTCATTTTATGTTTTGGAAAATATAAACAAATATGATGTTATTTTGCCTGTAAATTTGAAAAAAAAATGCTGGTTTTGTCTTAATAAAATATGCACCACTGATGTCGGATTAAACTAAAAACGTGAGATTCTGCTTTTCAGTGATATTTAAGATCTTCCTGCCTAAAGGAAAGCTTCTTCTAAAAGAAAACTGGCTACTTTGCCACATACATCTCATTAACTTCCAATAGGCTTTTCAAAAATTAGATAACTAAGTTATCACTTTTTAAAGCAGTACTAATGAAATACTTACCAGCATTTTCATACATATCAAGCCCTACATTTGAATGCCTAAAGGCACATTCATAAATCATCAATTTCTATAGGTTGATTTTTCATTCTGCTATTTAATTGCAACTCGGATTGACATTAGCAGTACTAAAAGCACAGCCTGTTTTTATTTAGAAGTCTGTATCTCAAATGGAATCTTAAAAATAGGCATCCCAAGTAGAAAGCACTAGTCTAATTTACATAGTTTAATAGTTCATCATCAAATATTGTAATTGTTTTCCTTTTATTTTGTCTTTGATCAAATGGATAATTCACACTGACTACTGAATAGAGTACTGGGAAGCACAATGTGTAGGCTCTACAGGGTACAGTAGCATTTTCGATCCAGGTAGATTTTAGGTCAAAGGGAGGACACAAGTCTAATAGAAAAGTTTTTAATTTCTTTCCCTTCACCAAGGGAAGACTCCTTCCTTTGCTTAGGTGAGTCAGTGCTATTTGCAAGAATCTTTCTGATATACAGAAGTCTCAGAAATGTATGTGGAAAACTACTCGCTGAAATTATTCTATGGACAATAAGAAAAAAGCCCAAAATGTCACTATCCAAAGAAATGAGTCAAACAGTTACAAATAATCAGAAATACAATTAAAATTATTGGGAATACCCACAGAAAACTTCTCCTGTTTATGCAGCAAAGACTTTGACAGAAATACTGACCAACTTATTTTCACAGAGGCTGCTTTGTGAGGGAAACAGGTTAACATTCGTTTAGACTAAATATTCAAACAATGAGAGATAAGAGGTTCATTGGAAATCAGACCAGACGAGTCCACTGAATAGATATATTATTCAACCATATAATTAGAGATTACTTCTGAGTAAACATCTAGACCAGTGAAATGCATGTTTTCACATAAGACATTTTAATACATTTGTGTTCATGCTAGGTCTACTAATTGATAAAAAACCCAAACAAACAAAAAACAACTCAACTTTTAATAAATAAGGGTACTTTTAATACATAAGGCTACTTTTAGAAATTATTATAAAATGGCGTATAAAAATACTAACAAGTATGACACACAGAAGTTGTCAGATGCGTTCACACTGATGATGAGAAAAGATCAAAGATCCTTGTGATCCACCACTTTTACCAAAGAAGTCATTAAGACCAAGAAAATATTGAATGCTATGCTTGAAATGGTATGGTATTTCTTTCTCTTCAATGTGCTTAAAACATACTTTAGCTAATTTAACTTTTGCTTGCTGGGCAGTTCTTAAATGATTTATGAATGCTGACTCCCACTACTTTTGAAATCTAGAAGTACTGCCAAAAGTATAACTGATACTGAACTTCATTTCAATAGTTTGTTTAGTACAGATATTATACTATGCAGAGCATCAAAAAAACTCCATTGCAGATATAGCAAAAACTTGACCTTTTATTCATTGCATTCTGTCTGGGAATGTTCAAATATTTTACGATGTAAAAAGCAGTAGATGTAGGCCTGAATTCTTTTATCTGATCTTGTAGTTGAGAAAGGAGTCCTGGACACATTACAGAGGTCACCAGTTACAGGAATCACAAACAGGAAAACATTCACTGTTTTCCCTGCAAAGGATGAAAAATTCACTGGTGACTTGAGTAAAGGTCTTTAGCAGGGAGAGGAGAATAGTTCCATTTAAAAGGGACCTACAATGATAATCTAGTCCAACTGGTTATGATGGTCACAAACCCCTCTCTGTTCAGAAAGTAACGATGTAATAAATGATTTATAAACAAATAAAACCTGGGCAGAATTAGAAAATGTGCAGGACAACCAGTAAGAAATGTTTTTCTCTCAGAACTGCTAGCTGTAAAGAAATGCCAATTACCATCAGAAGTATCCACGATGACTTTGTGTGTCATCACAGGACTTTTAGAAGCTGATGCAATGTTGTTCCTGGGAACAAGTCTGATGTCAAAGGGTGTTGAGGGTGGAGGGAAATTCCAGGCTTGAAGGTCTGTAAATAAAAAAATATTATTGTTAGACTTCACAGTTATATAAAGACACAGGGCACAGCTAGTAATTGACCCATAGTATTTAAATGTATACATTATTTTGAGAGAAGCATTTCCGCCTCGTTATTCCACTTTGGTGAGAGCCCACCTGGAGTACCACGTCCAGCTGTGGAGCTGGAGTTGTTCAGCCTGGAGAGAGGAAGTCTCTGGAGCGACCTTGCTGCAGCCTTTCAGTGCTTAAAGGGGGCTTATAAGAAAGATGGGGACAGACTTTTTAGTTGGGCCTGTTGCAACAGGACAGACTAAAGGAGGGGAGATTCAGGCTAGATGTGAGAAGGAAGTTTTTTACAATGAGGGTGGTAAAACAGTGACACAGGTTGCCCAGAGAGGTGGTAGGTGTCCCATCCCTGGAGACATTCAAGGCCAGGCTGGATGGGGCTCTGAGCAACCTGATCTACTTGAAGATGTCCCTGATCGTTGCAGGGAACTGGACTAAATGACCTTTGAAGGTCCCTTCCAACCCAAACTACTCTATCATTCTATGATTCTGAAATTATTGCTTTCTGAGCCTCACTGTTAAAGGTTCAGTTAAAATTAGAGTTCTGGCTCAGTTATCTGAGCCTATGAATTTGAAACCAAGCACACCACCTGAGTGACAACAGATGGATCCTGCATAAATAAGTGAAGAGTTATCACTGCAAAGACTGTAATAGCTACCAGTTCTAGGCTTTATTTTTAAATTAAGTGTGATAAGAACTCACCTCCAGAATCACCAAACCAGATTAAAAAAATGCAACCAAAATGTACTCAGAAATACTTTCGTTAAACTGGTCATAATAAATCTGAATTTAGGAATCTAAACAAGAAGCAGTACACTTTTGCCTGCATGGGACAAGACTCAGGATAGTGTATGCTGTACTAAACAGTACAGGTTCCATATCTGATAGTGTGACACAAAGTGCTTCGCCTTTATTGAAGCTCCGCTAAACCCCATGCAGTTAAATTACATTTCTATTATGACATATGAAATACTCATACACTATGCCAGACCTCTTCAGGGAGAATTTAAGCCTATTTGTTACAGCATTCCATTATAAAACTGTTGTAAGAACGGAAGGTTTCATTCAGCTCTCCACTTTAAGCCCTAGTGCACAGTATTTGTAACTGTTCATATTTTCGGTGTACTCAATTACCACTTTCATTATATCAGTGCTCAGAAAACCCCAGTCATTACTTTCAATAAGAAGTCACATAACTGACTTTAGATGAGTCTAGATAAGAAATTAAAAATAATGATGAAGGGATTTAAATAAGTAATGCATAGGCTGAACCTGATTCTGATTTCAATTTCAGTGACTGTATACTAATTTAACTACATAGACTTAATAGAGGTATTATGATTTACACCACTGCCATTGGCTTATATTTCAAACAAAAATCATAGCTCCATAGATGAGTTCTACTCTGTCACTCAGGAGCACACTGAAAGACCGCTTTTTGTTTTATAGAATATATATACATACACAAACACATCTATAACATCTATATAAAAATTTAAAATGTAATATAAAATACAGGTTATCTGGACCAATAAAAAAGGATGTTTTCCTGCTAATCAGGTATTATGTAGCCTGTCTGTAATACAAAACAGTTAGGACTATAGATTTGTCAGCATATTAATTTACCTCTTATTTATAAGGAGAAAAAAATGAAGATTAAATTTAACAAAATCAAGCATAAAAGCACTTTATGGCTATGCTTGCAGTAAGACCAATTAAAACACGCTTGTTTTAGAGAACAAACGAACAAAGATTAAGCAATATTAAAAATATTGTTCTTGTAGTAAAAGATGTTGGCTTGTTTCTCATATTTCTCATATCAACATTATATGATAACACTTCAATTGAAAATACTTACATAACCCACCGAAAAGTCTACTTTTTAGACAGAATTTACATTTCTTGGCTGAATTAAATGAAAACAGACTTCCAACAAGAAAACTTGCCCATGCAAATTTTCAGCTACCTGTACTCTGAGGTCACCACTAACAATGAAACACAAAAGATGAAGAGATCCCCTATGAAAAAAAGTGTAGCCTATTTCTAAAGAATTAATGGTTTAAAAGGAAATTTTAGGTTCTCTCTTTTGACTGTGACTCCATCAGTTCTGTCTGGATACCTCATAAAATAATACTGCATCAAGATCCATCTTTCATTGCAACCATTTTTTCATGTAATAAAACTTCAAAACAGCAGAAGCAAATATATAGATATTAACTAAAATATCTTAGCTTCTGATATTTACTACTGACCTGACTATTTTAAATTCATAACCCAGTTTATCCACTTTTGATTTTTTTTTCCAATGTAGAGATCAGACAGTGATAGAGACATGTGTTGCAACAAACACAGAAAGCTTCGTCAAATGGAAATGCAGAACTCTGCTACAGCCACTGCAGCAGCTCGATCTCATTATTTTAATCACTGTGCAGCCTTTACAGTTGTCAGAAAAAGGTTTTTTTCATTGGCTCCATCTGGCAAGCTGTTCGTCAGTTTAATGGACGTGCATTCCAAATCTTCTTATGCCTGTGGCCATGTTTTAATTCATCTGCCTCGGTGGAATACGTAACAAGAGCAATTTCAAAAAATACGTAGTTTAATGAACTATCAGGCTTGGTCTTCAGAGTTAATAGGTCTTTACCTAATCAGACTGCTTAGAAAACATTTTTTTTTCAGGTTTTGTATGGTAATTACCTTTTTGCTTGGATTTTTTTTTTTTTCCTTTTTTTTCCCCTCAATTATTTTTTTTTTTTTTTTCTGGTTTTGTATGGTAATTACTTTTTTGCTTGGTTTTTTTTTTTTTTCCTTCTTTTTCCCCTCAATTAGTTATTCTTCTATCATCAAAAATTACTCTTATTTTACAATCAGGACAGGAGTAAATTAGGGTGTGGACCTGATCATAAACTTCTCAAGATTTATAAAAGGATGTAGCCCCAGGATGCGGGGGATCTCCCATGTAGAGTTACGGCAAATGTACAACCCATGAGTTCAGTGGTATCGCCCTCCCTTTTGGGAAACTGCATCAGAACTTGCTCAAAAATGTAACAGAATTTTAACAGAATGTAACATATCCGTCTGGCTCTGTGTTTTTGTAGACTGAGAAGCCCAAGGGGAGCAGGATTTGTGACTGAAACATTTTTACCACCCTGGCACTTGTTGCAATCGAAGTTGCATTATCCATGTGCAGTCTAGTAAATTATGCGTACTTCATACATTTGCATGCCTAATAGTTTTGAGAGATTAAAAGATTATGCACGTTTTAAAACAAGAGGAAAAAAAATAAAAGGCAAATAACAACAAAAAATACACCCCACACACCCCCCCCCCCCAAAAAAAGAAAGAAAAAGACACTGTTGTAGTGACCTATTTTCATAAATCTAACCATTTCCAAGAGAGGTGATACTGAACAGTAATTATTTTTACAATATCTAAGCTTCAATGGTAGGTAACTGATATATATACAACTGTAAATAAGACTGCATTCTTAAATCACCTTTCAGTTTCCAGCTACAAATAAAGCTCATATCTTACAAAGATTTACGTCTCATATTTTTACTTTTACAAGTGTACGTGCCGCATATCAGTTTTACCTTCAGTAAACCATTTGCAAATGAGTTTTAAGATGAAAATGAAATTGCATAAACCAAACATTTGCACTAATTGAAATGACGTATTAATGCCTTTTTATTGATCTGATTTGCCATTGGTCTTGATTTACAAATTTTCCATGTGCATTAGCATACCTAAGATTAATAAAATTAATACTTTTGGAAAATTGCAGTATCTCTGTAATTACCTTAGATACAAATTGCACACATTTCATTGCCTTCATTAAGTCTGTAGCATACGTGGCCCAGAGGATTAGTAATTAGGCAGTTAATGGGTAGTTTACTGTACTTCTCCAGTTTGCATTCCATATTTTTTGTCATCCCCCTCATAGATTCTTGAAGTAAGGGTAGCCTTTGCATGCTGACATACCTCCTCTTCCCTGGTTGAAGAAATCACCTTCATGAAGTTTCAGAAAACCCACAGTCTTATAAATCACCACTGAATCACACAGAATCTATTTTACTTTGTTTAAAAAGCTTTCTAATTAAATGTTGCTGCATGCAGTAATGAAAACTTTGAACCTGTAAATCATAATGTGGCTATTAACAATTAATGAACTACAAGAACATTTTTATTCCCTACAGTATGGACATGAAAGGGTATATGGATCAAGTAAATATTCAGTTTAGACTCCTAGCAGATAGCCAACTAGCTCTTGAGTATACGAGTAGCTTTGAGAAAGCAATGTCACATATTTGTAGAAAGCCAGCACGAGGCAAGAGAGCAAACTGTAAATTCCACTTGTGCTCTTCATTCCAACAACTTTGGATTTTCATTGCTCACCGCTCTGATTACACTCATTACGCTGGACAACCAATGCTGCAAACATGGCAGCAATATCCCTGCTTCTCTTGCCTCAGAAGTGACAGTGGCTCCATGGAGGGTTTTTGTTGTTATTTAACAGCGCCATCTCACTTGCTGTGGCCTGCAGCATCACCTACAGAGCTAGTAATAAGGGCTATTTTATAGCTTTACTATCCTAATGAGGAAAAATCTGCTTTGCATTTCTCTGAAATGTAACTCCAAAAACTATACCTCAAACCTTTTTCAAATTCGCCTATATACCATTCAAGTCTTTTAGCAGGGAAAACACAAAAATGGCATATTACTCCAGTAGATCATATGACATAATGAGATTCAGATAGATGGCAGGTTTCTACTTCACACTTTGATGACCAAATCCAGATTTTTTTCTTTCAAAGCTTCTTTTGAAGACAATTAAAACTGGAACTTAGTGAAAAGGACACAGAAGGTAAAAATCTCTCCCAAGTATAGTAAGATATAAGACAAATATTGATTTAGTCATGAGAAATCTTACTATATATCCAAGCACCTTGAATGTGTTTTCTGGCCCAACAGACAAACAAAAAAACCATGTCAGGATAAAACAAACAAAAAAAAAGTCAGATCAGTGTAAAATTAATCTGCCTATTGCACAGTAATCCAGCAAGTAAAAAGCCTGGAGTTTTTGAAGTCTGTTTAAATTTAAATATCTTATACACGTCTGTAAAAATCCTTATGTAAAAGTCATTGTACGTGGCCATAAAAAGTCCATCAGATATATCAGACTAAATTGTTTGTAAGTGTGGATAATCTGGCGTATAGGGAACATGGAAGTCATTTATAATGGATGACCTGTTAAAACGCTGAACCATTTGCTCTTCTCAGAGTGAGCTTCAGTTTGTTGCTTTTTCAGCCATTCTCAGGGTCTGCTGCTTAAATACGATGCCAATGAACTCTTGAACCACAAAACCAGCTGCTGCAGAACTGAATACTGATGAAGTTAGAAGAGGCCTTTTACTTCTTAAAAGCATGAGGCTTTAAAGCACTGGGCTGAACCCAGGCGGGAGCTGAAGCAATCAACAGGTACCAGAACACGACAACAGTTTCAGGGTGGTCTCAGTCCCTCTGACACATCCTGCCCAGCCATCAGAACAAAGATATCTACAGAACAAAGCCAGCACCACTAAAACAGACATATTGCTGTCTTCAGCTGCATCTTCAGCAAACAAGCTCCACATTGGCTTTCTTTGTCAGTCCTTTATCCTACTAGCTGGAAGCCAAAGGACATGAAGGAGGGCGAGAAGAGCGTCCTTGTTCTTTGTGTGTTGGATTTGTGCAACTCAGAAGAGCGGGGGACCAGGTCAGAAAGGCCTCCAGATGCTTGTTCCACTACCCAGGTGTGTGTACACAAGAGAAGGGGAGGAGAATGTGGCAGGAAGGGGCAGGTATTTTTGCTCACAATAGATTATTAGATATCCCACCTCATCAGGTATTTTCTCTCTACATCTCCTCTACAGATTATTAGATCCATAAAACATTCTAAGTGACTGCAAATATACTGCAAAATCCTATTATTTTTATCTCTGGTTAGCCATTAGCTAGGTATGCTCTGCTTACAGCACTGAAAAATCAATAAAGAACACCAAGCTCCAAGCTTTTTGAAAGGTCTTAGGTTTTTCTTTTGTTTTGCAGCTGGGATCCAAACCAGCTAAAGCCATTGAGGCTTTAGAATTCCATCAAATGCAAACTGTTACCTTTGGTACACAGAAGGTTAATATCGCACTTAGCCCTGGAGTGATGTATGAATATATACAATCAGTGACTTCAGGAAACCCATCTAAGCCCTGCATGTACATTTTTCACTTCACCAACTACTCTGGTGGTAGCCAGTAGATCTAATTTCAGCAAGTTTGTGTTCCTGACAGCAGTCAGATCAAATTACAGAATCTTCCAGACTTAGCTGGCACCTTCATCTCAGCCTTTCTATCAAATAATATGCCTGTTGCCTTCATCATACAATCCTTAATTATCTGAAAATCAGCAGACTGCTGCTTGTGCCAGCAAAGGAAATGAGGAAAGAATAGTGTTCTTTCTAACGCACATGGCTGGACACCCTTCAGAGACATCCAATTTGATTGCCAGTAACAATATTCCACCAGTTCTTTTTTACATCTATGGCTTAAGGCCTTTTTCCTAAAGAATTAACATATATTAAAACCTGCATGTTTTTTTTTTTCTTGGTGACAGAGATCCTGTGAGTTTTAGTTCTTATTTTCCAACAGATGCTACATAGTGGATAAGTATGATGTGTTTCTAGGGCCACTATATTGTAATGAAAAAAAGATAAGGAGGATGGGTGAAGATTGTTTACTGCAGAAGAATGCCATGCACGAATATCATGGGAGATTCTCAAAGTATCTTATCCTAGTCCCAGACGGAGGTGTTCTAATTTCTTGGAATCATATACAAACTCCAAAGGGGATCAAGGTCAACACAGCAAACTAGGCAATACATCAACAATCTAATTACATTCTATTGACCCAGCAGAAATTCCAGAAGCACCACAGATACCTCTGGATGCTGGAACAGTATCTATCAATTTCTGGCCTCTGGGTCTTGTCACTACCTGACATCTCCACTCCTAAAACCACTCCTTAGGAATCTTCTCCTCATTTCTGTAACCTGATTATTTAGACTGGATGCCAGTACCTAACATAGACTGCTCCAGGCTAAATTCTAGCAGACTGCATCGTATAAGACATATGGTTCCTTGTAATATCCTGCCTCTCATTAACAATGTAAAATAGTCTAAAACAGGGCTTGTTTGAAAAAATCAAACTCTGATATTTGCCTACATGTTGCCATGCTTTTCAGGAAACCTGGCCAGAGGGAAAGTCTGAGGACTCCTGTCTGCCTTACTTATAAAAGAACCAAACCTCACTAACTTAAATAGGGAAGAATTGACCAGCTGGTATGTTAACAATTCAGCTTATTATCTCTTTGGGACAAGGATCTGATCTGTGGGATGATTTGTCCACAGACAACCACCCCACTTCTATACACACTATTAATTACAAAAAAGTAATCAAACTCATACATGAGGAATATGCTTTACAAATGTTTTCTGCTGGTGGTTCAGCAGAATTGCTCTTTTCAAGGATGTCCACTTGTACCTTGAGGACATCTGAAAAAGGGAACAACAAAACTGCACTGGAAATATAAAAAGAAATGAAGTATAAGGATTGTCTTTCTCTCACAGTCTGATAACTTCTCAGAGTGAGGGAAGTAGACAGTGCTATTGGTAAGAAATTAATATCAAAATATAAAATAAAAGGCACGCTACGTCAAGTCTGCTTCAGGTCTGTGAAGCACTGTGAGTGTGAACTTTAAAAAGCACTCAATTCTTACAACTGTATTGCACTGTACACTATGCATTTCTTTTTGTTTATTGCCTCATGCCACAAATATTCCCTAATTCCAAATCTCAGCCACATACAGCAAAATATGTTTGTGCTACAATCTAAATGGACTAATAAAAACAACATTCAACCATTTGGAACTGAAATATTCATGACATACTCAGGGAACAATGAAACTGAATCACCTCAGCTATCCTAGAGGAACAGGAATGAAGAAAACACAGGAATAACTTAGAAACTGTTCCACTGTGCCTTCAAACTTCGTTGTTTGTGGGGTTTTTTTTTTTCCTTTTGCCTTTTGCTCCTCTTACTTCAAATAAAGCAGCTTCCTTCCTATTTCGAGATAGTGCAACTGGCTACCCAGGTAGCTTACATCCATTTATTTAAATTTCAGTCCCTGGAATTAAATCACTGTGAAAGCAAAATAGGAAACTACTCTTCCTAGCTGAGCGAACTTCCTTTGCCACAGTACAGTTGTATGGCCAGATGACATATTTATGTGTGTGCATCTCTGCATAAGTCTAAATAAATATTGAAATTAATTTTAGAAGTTTCCTAAAATCATACGCTTAATCTCAGGGAAAACTGCATATCCACCTGCTTGCTATAATTAAAAGATACTACTTTGTTGAGAACTAACTCTAGGGTTGAGCTTTTGAGTAGTAACTGACCATTTCCTACTGTAATGAAACAGACAATACAAATAAGAGAGAGTTTCCTGCATAAAACTGCAAACAGTATAACTAAAGTATCTTACATCATTATTCAGAAATGTGGGTCAGTGCTACTCTTACCGGGAATTAAATGGTTCTAGAAAAAATTCACAATGGTGGCAGTTATCTTAAACTACTGCACCACTATCCTGCAGATCCATGTGACGTCTGCAGCTAAGAGGATGTTATCTACACCTCTGCAGTACCTGTCGGTCTGGGAGAGCATGAAGTAATTTCACACAATGCTGCAACTGTTTATCATCCTCTGTTCTTAGCGTATATCTGGCTATCTGTAATTGCAAATATAACTGTCACCTCTCCTTTTTAATGGGTGTCCTTTTTCACAAGGGAAGATAGAGCGCACTAGAAATAGGACACAAGAGGTCTCCATGTCTCCCATTTCCCATACATACTCCATTAACACATACTTTTTCTCTCAATAACATTTTTATGCAGCAAGGCAACTAAAACATTAATACAAAATAAAGCAGATAATCAACCTAGTAACTCTGTGATACATGGAAGTAAAAGAAACTTTCCAGAATGCAATCAAACTTTTCTGCCCATTTTATTATAGAATCATAGAATGTCTGGAGTTGGAAGGGACACACAGGATCATCAAGTCCAACTCCTGTCCCTGCATATGACAACTCCACAGTTCACACCACATGTCTGAGGCAGTTGTCCAGTCTCTTCTTGAACACTGTCAGGCTTGGGGCTGTGACAGCTCCCTGGGGAGCCTGTTCCAGTGCTCCGCCACCCTCTGGGTGAAGAACCTTCTCCTCACGTCCAGACTAAACCTCCTCTCACACACCTCTCAGCCAATCCCTTGGGTTTTGTCATTGGTCACTGAAGAGAAGAGTTCGGCACCTACGCTTCCTCCTCCCGTTGTGAGGAAGAGGTCTCCTCGTAGTCTTCTCTTGTCCAGGCTGAATATACAAAGTGACTTTAGCCACTCCTCATACAGCTTCCTCTCCAAACCCTTCACCAACTTTGTAGCCCTCTTCTAGACACCCTCTGGTAGCTCAATATCTTTTTTTATCCTATGGCTCCCAGAACTGCACACAGTGCTCTGGGTGAGGCTGCACCAGTGCAGAGCAGAGCAGGACAGCCACCTCCCTCACCCTGCTGGCAATGCTGTGCTTGATGCACCCCAGGGCACGGCTGGCCCTCTTGGCTGCCAGGACACACTGTTGGCTCATGTGATATAGATGATGTCCCAGCTGCCAGGGCTACCCTTAATGCCTTCACTAGGACTTTCCCTTCCCCAGACCCCTTTAGTGCACCAGCCAGCACCGTCTACCCACAAATTCTCCACACATCATGTTAGGGCAAGGGCTGCTCCAGCCACAGCCACTCTCCTCTGCTCCAGCTCCTTCTGCTCCCTAGAGCTGCTCAGCTTCATCCCAACGCAGAGCCAGCTCTCCAACGGCCTGGTTAGGGCTTCTGCATCAGCACCTACACACTATTCATTCTCTCACCTAAACACACTCATTCAAAAGCACATCTCCAAATTCAAGATCTGCTTCAAATCCCTTACATTCTTGCCCACTAAAACACATTGCATACTCAGCTTTCTTGAATACAAGAAAATAAATAACCTAGGGAAAAAACTTTCTAAAGTTTTTGCTCTAAGAAAACCAGTTTTTCCTATTGACTTGTTAACTGACAGTTTTTGACTTGTTCTTTAATGATTATAACCATTTTTGACAATGTAAAATGTCTCTTGCCATTTTCTTACAGTTTTCAAACCTTAATCCTCAAATAATATGTACTGTTCAGAGAAGTCCCATGGATGCAGGATACAAATATTATTAGAGGATTTGGAAACTGAAGAATTAAACAGCACTAGCTTACCTAAATTTATGTGCTACTTATTTTCAAATCAAAGCAATGCATGTTTACAGCACTACAGTTGAAACAGGATCTTAGTGGTTTTGTCTCAAAGAATCTTCACTAAGTTCATTTGGTTTGATCCAACTAACTCACCCAGCAAGCCCTCTATTTGTGCAGCTGTACTTACATGCTCTTACACATCTTTAGGTGCCATCCAAATTGGCAGATTATAAGCTTTAAGGGAGTTTTTGGCTTAAACTTTGCTCCATCCAGGCTCTTTTACCACACTTATACTGTGTTTTTTCTAAAGTGCTTATGAATCACTCTGAGATTTCAAAAGTATTTGGAAGACCTGAGCATACACAGCCTCTCCATTTAATGTTATCTCCAAAATTAAGCCATGCAAAATTGTTCTTCCCAGTTTCACGAATATTTGAGGAATTTTATGAGAAAAAACAGGACTATTTGTTCACCTTATATTTAGTCAAGAAGACTTTGCATGCCTTTAGCGGCTCCATTGACAAAAGCACTAACAAGAGTTTGTTTTTTTAAAAAAATATTTCCTGGAAAATAGTTTAAAAATTAATAAGACTGCAAATTAACATATAGTGAAAACAAATAAACAAAGAATAACCCAAACAAGTTGATGTTTCTTTTTTCTGAAAGCATCCTGGATTACCGAAAAGTAGTATGTTATTTCATCTTTGTAATCAACCATTAGTTTTATCTATTGAAATTATTAAACTTAGAGTCCCTGTTTGATTCCAAATGTGTTTCAGCCTTGCAAGCTTAAAACATTTAGGTTTTTTTGTTGGGTGATTTGGCTTTTATGTATTTATATATGTATACACATGCATTTATATATATTTTTACATATATATATGGATATACATCTGTCTCCTGTTTCCACGCCTGTTAACAGAAATCTGAATTGGGCTCAGTTAAGGAATATCATAACTGAAACAAGACGTCACTTAAATGTCTGCTTTAAAAAATGAAAACAAAACACCGTATAATTCATGTGAACTCTGCACAAACCGACTAATCAGAATTTCTTTATGAAAATAGTGTAAGGAGGTACGAATAAATAAGAGGAAATTCAAAACAAATTAGAGCACTTTAATATTAATGCTTTATCACCTTCTAATTTTCTGTTCTAAAATTCTGTTTTCTTCTAGTTCATTATTTTGGCCGCAGAGGTGCTCNTTGCAGTTTTCCTAAAAACAGAAAGTCAGTTCTTCACAGCACATCTGGAAGAGTAAGATACCTGTATTGCACGGAATAAGACTTTCTTTGCCTCATATTGGTAAATCAACTCAATTAAACCATGATTAATGTTTGGCTCAGTGTCAAAAAAATTTCAAACAGCTGATACTACATAGATCAAGATGGCTGAGTGCCAGCTCTCTGAAAACACTGCACTCAGTGCATAACATGCATCCCATTCCAAATACAGGTTTGCTGCTTCTCAGTGCAGAAAATGGCTAATATGTAGAACAAAGACCTACAATGCCCATCCTGGCTCTTCTTTGAGTTTGCTATCAAACATGGCTAAAAATGCAAACAGAAATATGGCTACAGTACAAATCACAAGTTACAGTAATACACTTTAAAGTTTACATTCTATTCGCTACTCCTTTTACTTGCACAATAATGTGAAGAACACTAAAGAAACTGGAAGGCTGATAAAGCTATTATGTTCTTTCAGACTACAAATTCTAGATACATCTTGGAAACTTTGATTAAAATTTCCTTGAGTCATTCAGATTTACTGTTTGACTTAAGTCACCTCTACATGCAGACAAATCATCTATCTCTATACTGAGGCAAGGAATGGCTGCTGCTAGGGTGAGCTCCACAGCAGTTTCCTGTGTGATAACAAACTGACTTTCGAGTGTTTGGTAATGCCAACCAGGAAGGATACAATCATGTAAATGCCTCTTCTAAATAGATTGCATATGAGTCCCAGACATGCAGGGGGAGCCAGTGTGCTAAGAATTCACAAAAACACAGTAAACAATAACTTACACGTTAAAATTTCAGTTGCCACCTGATAATACTGTGCTATGTAATCCTTTTTAAAATGTGAAGAATGAACAAGATTTATATAATATTTTAAAATGTTCAGATTCAATCTTCTGATCACAACGAACTGGGTCTACCATCTCATAGATTTAACTAAAAACTGCTACAGTAACAAGACCAGAAATCCATTGATCTAGAAAAAGCGCTTCTACAATTACAAAGTCGTTAAAAAGCAAGTGAAAATAGCAAGAGAGAAATACATAGGCAACTTATGACATAAAAAAATTGGCTGACTGAGTGGGAGTAGCTTGTATCACTTCTGGTGCATTTAATCAATATTGACTACACAGTTTAATGATACTCACTGTGGTCAATAGTTCTGTACTATGCTCTACGGAAATAATCCCATGCTGTATGAAGCACAGTATTTAATGTAATGTGTGGTATTCATTATTTATGGGAAAGCCATTCTGTGTCATTTAGTATTGGGTAAGATCCAGTTACAGACAAACACAAACTCTAATTAGAATGATGAGCCAAGCTTACACTTGCAAACAGCAGATATCTACAAATTGACTAGACCATTCAATTGTTTCTTATGACACTTCTCAAAATGTCTAAGAATGTTTACCAATGTCCACATTTAGGCTTGAATTAGATATGCATTAGGTAATTAGATATTTGAAATAGCTGTTAGAGTTGTTAGCTAGCTCACTCTTCTCAAAAGGCCAAAGTAGCTGACAGTGGCTAATAACTAAATATTTCATATAAAAAAGGATATTCAGACATAATTACTGCTGCAACCTCATCAGACCAGTCAAGTCTAATTAAGTGTCAAGCTAAAGTTACAAAAGGGTTATGAGATTTCCCTTAAAAGTAACGACTCAGCTATGGTGACACATGGATAATAAAACTACCTCGGCAGCAAGAGGAACATGAGTTTAATGTAGGTCTGTGAGTAATGGTATGAAAGAGACCCTTTTCTGTCACATTATTCAAAATATATTGTTGAAATTAAAGCACAATTGAAATATTCAACCTGCAACCAAGAAATAAAACTTCATGAAATATTTCCTCCTTCATTAACGTGTCCCTAAAGCAGTTAATACTCCTTTTCTTTTTTTCCATCCAAAGCAAACATAGGACGCTCTCATAAGCCTTACCTCTTTCCATTTGTAATTACTTATATTTCTAATTACTAGTATATGCTATTACTGAGTAACTTAATTATCACTAAATTAATCATTAAAATATGAATCTTCTATATTCTTTTTGTAGGCACAAACCATACAGGCAAATCAAAAAGGAGTGTGTTAGATACTCAGCAATCACGATGGGCAGGAAATAATATTTTTGGCCCATTAACTTTCCAGATTTCAAACAGCTTTCCTCATTCCACATTGCATAGAGGCAGAGCTTTCAAGTTTTCATGAAACTTCAAACTCTTGCCAGACTAAAAACTCTGCTTTCTATCTAGCTTAGTATGTGCTATGTAAAGAGACTGTACGTATTTCCATTTGTATTCTGTTTATCAACCTGTATGCATACACTGACGTTCTTCATAGTTTTTTTCTTTAATGCAGCAATGACTTTCTCATTTGAGAAACATCTCTAAAAATAAAAGGCAATCAGTGCCTCATTATCACATCCCATTATTTCTAGAAGTAGCTGCCCATCTTAAACTAGAACAAGGATTCCTCTCTTACTTCTTCCACAGAGCTCTGTCATTTTCAATACATTTGAGCTGAATAATATTGATTTTTTTTAATCTAAAAATGTAATGCTGTTTCAACTCAATTCCTGACACATTACTTACCATGTAGAGCAACAGAGCTATGCTAATGCTTACTGTGGTAACAATGCAGAATTTGCTCAGATTTTACTATTAGGAGACACTAAACTCTTCAAGTGTGGCATGCTAATCATGTTCTAATTCTTCATCCATCTCTTTTGAACTTTTCTCCATTCCTTCTACTAAATCTGCTGACAATCCCATGCCACTGAATATTATTACAGTTCCTAGAACTGTTCAGGATATATTTCATCTTGCTCAGGGAGTCCTCCTAATAACATGAATATGTACACAGAATATCTTAAACTGATTGGCAACCAGTCACCTTTTCCTCAGCCAAGAAAGCTATTTTGTATTTTAATATCTTGTCTTAAAAGTGCAAGAACAAATGCAGAAGTTTAACACTGCCTTTGGTGCAATCACAGCTCTGATCTTCCTGCTCAAGCAAGCGCTGCCTATGCTACGTGCTAATCAAATACCATTCAGTTAAAGGGATGAAATTCCAGTCTTCTTGTATGTAAAGAAACAAAGCTTCTGTTTGTTTCAGTAAGAATTTTTTTTGTCATTTTGAATTAGTTTTCTGATATTTTGCTTTGTCATGCCATCAGTTTGAATGGGAAGACACGACAATCACTGGCATAATGCAGCCCACTCCTACTGATAATTTTAATGAAGGTATTCAGATTTGCACTTTCACTTGACAACAACTTTGCTGCCCTGATAGCGTATCTTTTAGCAGATACGCTGTTAAGTGGCTTTATTTTTTTTTCNAAAAAAAGGCTGAAAATCCCTTTGTTTAGCTTTTCAGTATTACAGCTGTGTTTAAAATAGTCAGTGCTACACAGTATCGAAAACAATCCTTCAGCCCATAGTCTGACCTGAGGAATCAATGTGGGCAACCTACAGTATCCTGATTATCTGCTGAGATGAGATAAGGGCATGCATCACCTCATCCTCTTCACTCTCACTGAAAAGGGCATCTGTGTGCTTGAGCTGGACTGCTAACCAGGGCAGTCAGATACCTGTGCTGGATGATGCCCTATAATCAATTATCACCAAAGAGAGAGGCTGAATGAAGGATTTAAAAACAGAGGAGTGCAAGGGAAGGTAATACACAGGTAATATGCACTTCCCATTGCTTCTGTATATATGAAAAATTGCTTATTTTATATTGCAGTAAAAGTCTCGCTGGAGTGAAATTTTAGTATTGTTCCATCTTTTTGTTGCAACATTCAGTATCCTAGCTGTTATCTACTGTTGCACAGATAATTATGAAAAAAAAATCCAAAATCATAAAGAATATTTTTCACATTATAGAAGCAACTATTAGTCAAGAAAAAGGCATGGTAAGTGTCTGAATTAACTGAACTGCAGCCGGAAGGTGGTCCTTTCAAATAATTTTGTTAAAGCATAAACAGAAAGGCTACAATATAAAAAGGAAAAAGATATCTTAAACATCAACATTTTCTACTACTGGTCAGCAGGTATTCATTGCATCTGTAAACATTCATAACACTTACTATGCTTACAGGAAGCAAGTAGCCTGGAAGAGACCTTCTTCCTCTTATGTGCCACGCTTTTTCCATACACACTTTTTTAACACATAGGAATTACTATAGATCAAACTGCTTGTTTCGAAATCCCATGAGACCTTTTCAGAAAAAACTCACACTTTCTATGAATTTAAGTGCTCATTATGGCTGTCAAACACTCTCAGTCCAATTTAGCTCATAAAGCACTAAACAGACTTGGGCTGCTAGTTACATAGATTTGGTTCGTAAATTTAAAACCTGCCTTGTCTCTGCTATCTATTTACAGCAGACGAAGATCTCAATTAAAAAGAGAATAATTATTTGGGGGGTTAGCAGAGGTGATAATGTGTCATACTATAAATACAATATTTATTTTAGAAAATGGAACAATTATTCGGGAGCTCTGCAAAAGAATTAAAAGCTTTGCTCCACCAATATTATACACTAGATAAAGTTTTCATCTGTCTTTACTGTCAGTCTTATACCTGTAGAGAAACTTCTCCAATGCCATGACCAAGAAACAAAAATTTACTTTAATAAACTTATTCTTAAAGGTGATATCCATCCCCATTGGTTTACCGTGTCTCCTTCACAAAGAGGCTTACTTCATCTTTATCCCACCCGAATACAGATGTAAGGTGAAGGCAATTGTTCGTGAGGGAGGGAATACCAATGTCACTAACAAACTTATCTTTTTTACGAAGAAAATAAAATCAGATCCAAGCCTATGCTATAAATAAAAACCAGGCTTGCTAGATGTACTTCACCAAAAGTTCAACAATATAGAAGGGTTGCCAATTTTATTAAGTTATGTCCAGATGCAAGAAAGTATAAAAATCAAATACATCCTGATTCAACAATTAGAAAATACATGGAAAAAGCTGAAGTTTCTGTTTGTCTAGTAATATCCAGTTACATACCAATTCAATAAGGAATTTATATATCTGAGAGGTTCAAGATTAGGAAAATGGAGGGAACTGTAAGTGAATTATTCAAATTTGTGACATTTGTATCACTGTCAAGACAGTTAATTCAGCTTTTGGAAGCGTTTCAGTATTTGGCCAAAACCAGACCCTGAAGCAGAGCAATACATTCTCTGCTGTCATTCACTACCTCTCCAATTACCGATCTTCAATCCGCTCCACAGAGGAGTAAGAAACATGAAAGACAGCTCTGTGAATGACTGATTAACATGGAAAAGATCATTTCATGAAGATTATATTGTATTCCTAACAAGATCAAAAGTGTGCACTAAATTGTTGTTATGATAATTACCTTTGGCAGAATTTGTCTTATTGTTAAAAAGCAATAATAAGGTACCTTAAGAGGCAGAATAATTACACTTAACTGCTGTAATTAATAAGTTAATTCTCAGGCAAAAATGATTCATACCATGGCAATTATGTAACTGCTGCCATTTAAATTATTACTGCAAAACCTTAATATAATTTCAATCAGGCATTGTTAATATTTCTAAAACTTTACTTCAATAAGGAAAGAGAACAAATTCAGTTAAGGAAGAAGACCATTTCATTTCTGCATCGCTGGACTGGATTGTCTGAAACTGAATATCAAAACGTGCATATGTAAACGAGTAGAACGCAGCGAGAAAAGAGCTGAAGTTAATATTTGTACACACAGCTTTTGTGACATCAGTTTGCTCCTTTTCCAGCAGATATCATTCCAAAATCTTTCTTCAAAGACATTCTCATATCAAACATTAATTCTTGTATTTCACTGCATGATCAAAAAGAAATTTCACAGAGATTTAATGCTCCACTCTGCCTTCAAAGAATTTATGCCAGAATTTGCCATTTGATATAATTGAAAAAGTTAATCTTGTTAATTGACTTAAGATCTATTTTTCTCTGATGACCTACATTGCTATTTCTGAGTAACTTTCAGTAAGCCAAAAAATGTCGGTGATTTCAGTTATGTTTTAAATAAATGGTTAATTAGAGTACTAGGAGTATAAAACAACTCCCAGACTACCTGCATTTTACTACCAACGGTCCTAGATGGTGTCTAAATGACACAACACAGCTCTTGGTGTCCTCATTATATAGGAAGTCATATAGGTCATCATCTTTCCAAAGATAATATACACAAAATGGTTTTATGATGTCACAGCTTTATAAAAGACTTGCTACAAATAAAAAGCACTCAGCCTGTTAGCATCCCTGATACTTAGTGACTTGGGGTTTCAAGGGCTTTTAAAATGGCTTCCTCAAAAGCTGAAAGAATAATCCCACTTTTCCAATGTGAGAGCAAGTACATTTCCTACTGTCTTTTTAATACTTAAACAAATTTCTTCCCAAATACTCTGCAGTAAACTTTCAACTGAACGGATGATTTTTTTAAAAACATTGCTCTTCGGCTATAGTAAATCAATACTATAAGAATACAATATTTCTCCACTATATGCAGCACTAATTAAATAATACAGAAATCATTCCATCCCTGGAATTACATACAACTTGTATCTCTAGGCTCCATTTAAGAACTCAAAAATTGCTCATGAGGGCTATATCTCTTAAGTCTATTTGAAAAAGTGTTGAAAATTGAAATAACAGTTGGAGTTGACATAAGCTGATACAGCATTTTAATAGTTAATTGTTGTTGTGTGTTAACCTTGGTTAACGGGTTAACCTCTGTGGGTCTAAGCCCCACAGAGCTACTTGCTTACTGATCCCTGTGGGATGAGGAGAGAACAGGAAGAGTGATTTGAAAAAAAAAAGAGCTTCGTTCATTGCTTCCCACCAGTGTGCAGATGTTTAGCCGTTTCCAGGAAAACAGGGGTCTATCACATGTAACAGGTACATGGGAAGACAAATGTCATAACACCAAATGTCCCTCCCTTCCTCCTCCTTTCCACCAGCTCTATATGCTGAGCATGCTGTCACATGGTATAGAATACCTCCTTGGTCAGTTGGGGTCAGCTGTCCCAGCTGTGTCTCATCCCAGCTTCTTGTGCCCCCCCAGCCCACTCATTGGTGGGGTGAGGAGCAGAAATAGCCTTGACTCTGTGCAAACACTGCTCAGCAATAGCTGAAACATCCCTGTGCTATCAACACTGTTTTGGTCACAAATCCAAAACACAACACCACAAACAGTTACTATGAAGACTATTACCTCTGTCCCAGCCAAAAACATGCTTATAGTTAATTGAGTATAAAAAAGTCTGCATACATAAAGACCAATACAAATCACGTTTTCAAATTCATTTTCTGTGTGTTCCCTCCATGATGCTAAGGACAAACTGGAAATTTTAAAGCTGGTAAGATGCTGGTGTGATAACTCTGTACTACAGTATGTGTATAGAATAAGGCAAAGCAACTAGTTTAAACATCTAAGAGGCAAAAGTGACACAAGTGCTGACTGTTCTGTCACTGTGCAGTGAAGGCAGAGCCAGGCAGCAAATGAACTCAAACATCTTTCAGAGGAAAGTAAAGAGATGAGCAATTCTTAGGAGGCGTTTTAAAGAGTTTGTCCAATACCATTTTGTTGACAAGCAAGATGATGTTCTCTTTTGTGTTTTCATCAACATTGACATACAACACTGCAAAGCTTAACAGCATCCTCTGCAGACACCCCTCACAGGAGCTTTGGGACCAGACATCTCCATCAAGTACTCCCACAGGGAAGGTCTCTTCAAACTGGTTGTGAGACGAGGCCCAAAGTGAGAGACAAAGCCTTAGTACTCAAAGGCTCTCCTAGACAATAACTCACAGAGGCTGAGCTCTGCCTGCTGACCAGTTTTATTAGCTCTCAATAACACAAGAAGGGGCAGCCAAAGACATAATATTTACAAAGCATCCTCTCCTTTGAAGGAATGCCCCTGTAACCTGACAAACACAAGCTGTGACTGTATGGTGGCCCCAGTATACTGAAAAGTAGGAAAAGTGAACACACACTTGAGACTCACAGGAGTGAAGCTGATAGCAAAAGAAGCAGGCATAACTATGCCTCTGTAAATAGTGGCCAAAGAAACACCTAAGTTGTATAAAATAACCCTCAACCAGCAGAGCCTTGATGGATTTTTCCCACCTTTTCTAAATACTAGCAAATGCTTGAGAAGGAATCTAAACTAAGAGACATGGGTTTTGGGCAGGTGTTGACATTGTTTCCTTTTTTCCATTTTGCATCTCTGTTTCCAATTTTTTAATAACTCCCTTAACATTATACTTTCATAAAGTAAACCAGAATTTTATTTTAACATAAATTTGTCTAGTCAATAATATTGGTCTTGATTTGATTTGATGGGATGTGGCCTTGTGAGTGGTAGGTTTATTTCTGGTAGCACACCTATTTACCTTCAATGTCACACACCCAAGACATGTTTAGGATTCTCAAGAGCAGGCATACTGTTTTAGCACCTACTTAATGAGGTCAAATTTATGGATATATGGTATCAGGGATTAAATCAAGGGAAAAATAATATTCTCTGTGAAATGAAAAAAAAATGTGATTCTTTGTGGAAAAATAAGACAGTTCATAACTTCTGATATATTTGGAAATCTTTTCATGATTTTAGTTTTCTTGGTTTTCTTTTAAATGCTCAAAGATCAGGAAAATTTAAATTAAGTATGATACAACGGCAGTGAGCAAAATGAGGTAATCATTTCAAGTCTTCTGAGATTCTTTGATATGTTTCTAAAAAAGTAAAATAGTTATCCATAGCCATTAAATTCCCTGAATTTATGTATTAGCTAAATACAGAATTTTAAAATGTTCTTGTGAATCAAGGTGAGAAAAGAATGCTCTGGTGATGAAAGAAAATACATCATTATTTAATGTTTGGGGTTTTTTGTTTGTTTGTTTTTATTAGACTACCAGTGTCAACTCACCTAACTTACACCCAAAATCTGTCAGGTCCCTTTCTTGCGAATATCTCTTCAAAAAAGTCCACTGAACATCTCTGTGATATTTATACTTGGAGGCAAGGCCACAAAAAATGGTTTTCAAAACATCTAAATTTCTTTAGATTTAAAACAAGTGACCGCTCCATAATATACACGTTAAGAGATTGTTGTTATTGTCCTGTAGATGGACAACTAACTAAAGAAAACTAAGCATTGCTAGTGATCTTTAGACCTTTGATACCCGTTTATTACAGGATTGAGACTACGTCTTAGAGGAAGGAAAATACCTGAAAAAATAAGGCTGAGTATAATTCATCATAATAAAAACATTTCGAAGTAAGTATAATATAAAATAGTTTCTCGACTTAAAATTACTAAGAGAGTGACACAGTATTACAAACTTTAATCACTTTCGCAGAAGACAACAGTATACTTAATGTGCAAAGTATGCATATAAAGTCATGTTAGTTTTAATAATAGAGACAGATGTAGGAAGTACATGAAATATATTTCTCCTTTATAAGTTTCACAGACCTGTTTCTTTGAACAGTATTTCCTTCTGCAACAAACCAATTACATTAATCAATGGCTTTCATCGTTAATTTAGGCCATAATTATTTTAAGTGACAGAAATTGCGTATTTTTCCTAACTTTACTTTTTTGCAGACACTTATGAAAACATGTGGCTCATCATGCTGTACAAACTGATTTGAAACTGAAGCAGCAATTAATTCTATAACAACAAAAAGGAGTATTAATTATCTCCAAGAGTCTAAACTCTGCTAAATGATTATTTTCAGCATAATTATCAGGGTATACAGGCCACTGATTAATATAAAAAACAATTAAGAACATGCCAAGACATGACAGAATCAAGGGATCTTGATAAATCTTCTCGATTGTTTCTACCAGGCTGTGACCTACCCAAGGGCCTACTAGAGTTACAGTGAGGAGATATGGAGAGTATTATACCTGAACTCAAACCTATATTTGAGAATGCAGGATAGCTCACGCTCTAAAATAGAAACATTCTGAGCTCAGATTGTAAATTTAATTCTGGTATTGAAGAACACAAGGGGAAATGAAATCAGTTTTCCAGTTTCAAAAAATTCTTTCAGAAAAAATAATAATGCAATAACTCTTCTCTTATTTGAGAAACAGTTCTGTTGGAACAGTTTTCACCACTTACCACACAATTTAACACATGCATCCTGAAGAACATATCAAGTTATTTTATCAAATAGATATACATAAACAAGAATCATGGAAGTCTTAGAAATGTTTCTAACTGTGGTATCATGAAGAAATGTGCCCTGAAAGAAACTAGATGAAACCCACATGAAAGTCAAGATTGTATCAGTCACTGTTGGCTTACTATAACCTTACTTGTTAGTTTTACAACAGTGAATTCCCACTCCAGTCCTCTGAACTATCCAAACACCAGTCTCCCTGCAACTAACATACAGATCCCATCTTTTATTTTCAGCCACTTCAACACAACCCAGTTACCTGAGCCTTGACCCTGCTGCTACCAACATCACTGGTTAACCTCCCATTTGAGATTATCAGAATCAGAAACACCTTTTCATTTTAAGGAGAGCAAGCGACACCACGCAAAATACCATTTTTAAGAACCACATGCCCCAAATTAAAAGTCGTTCTTGAAAAAAAAAAACAAAAAGAGAATATTTGAATCCTCTGCATACATGTGTTAGAAAGCCATTTCATTCATTTATTCTTCCTGTCTGTAAAAGAGCCACAAGCAATTATTTTTGTGAAGGGACTAGAGCCTTCTCAGGTCTATTTGAACATGCACTAATGAAAATGTGAATGACTAGTGAGCAAAGGTTTTGATGAAGGGCTGCTGTCTATCATACAGAAGTCTCTATTTTGGGATGTAAAATCATCTCTTTACAAAGCATACTCAAAACTCAGTTTTTGTTGTCAAGAAACCTCTACAACTAGAAATAGGTGGGTTTCAGAAGAAATATAAAAATACCTCTGAGCCGTAGGTACAGACTTTAGTTCATGGAAAAGAGATTGCATTATATTCCTGAAACATTTTTGTGCATTAACAGTAACACAATATTCATCTGTATTCACCTAGGCCATCCAACCTTACTACCTTCATTATAATACTAGCACTTAACCCTAACATGTTTCATCCAAGTGTATGTATGTACAGGTTTGCTAAAAACTTGCATTACTGGTAATCAGCCATAGGGAAAAGAAAAAGACAATATCATGCAGATAAATGACAGAAGCCTGCTTACCCAAGACTAGTCTAAGATGTGGCTTCTGATCCTCCCTGCCAATTTTCTCAAAGTCCTGATGCTCCCCTTCCTAATATTCATCATTAATCTTTCTCTTATTCTACAATCATTTACATTATTTCTATAATTGAATCAACCAGTTAAATCTCTGATCCTCCATGAACAAAATCTTTACATATACAGAAGCAAATGAGTACTTCATCCAGTTGCTACTGACATGAGCAGCCATCGAGATTCCACACTGATGTCTCAGCGCTCCCTCTGGTTTCAAAACAAGCATTTAAATTCTCAGTGTTCAACCTAAAACAATCTAGCTTCCAGATCTGGTGGTCAGACCTGAATCTGTCACCAACAAGCAAAATTGCTGATATGATAACGTCTTTTATTTCAGTATAGGTTATTTCCTCATTAAAAATCTCTGAGAATCAATAAGTAGCTTTGGACATAAAATAAACCTGCTGCTACATGATAAATGAAGAAGGTTATTACAAATACGATAAAAGTTTAAAAATCATAAAGGACTCTCTACAGGTGCTAATTTTACTAGTTGAATGAAATTAATAAGACTCTCCATAAAACAGCAGGAGACCCTTAGATTACATGAGTAATCAGCAAGAAAATTTATTGTGGATTCACGAAGCACAAAATGTTTGTGTAATGTATGCAAAAGTGGTACTTTATTCTCTGCAGTGAACAATTCTGAGTCCTTATAATAGAAAAATATTTAATAGTTTGAAAACTCTTGAGGGATAGTTTTAAAAAGTTGTTCAACTGTGATTAATTCAACTCATGACAAACTAATAGTGAAAGAAGGATTATCTTATTTTAATATTCAGTAGAATCCATTATTAAAATAACTATTTAAGGTTAAACAAGGGATGTAGAGACAACTGAAAATCCAACTTATTTTCTAGCGAAGTAAGATTTAGGGAAGATTCACAAATTGGGTAGTATATTAATGTGAAAGTTACATTATTTTTCATTGTCTGGTGTTCCTAAAACAACATACAGGCAACTGATAGTTTTAACATTGGAACATTAAAAAAAAAAGAAATTTTCTATTTAGTGCAACTGTAGCCATTGTCATTCTTTAAGAAATGCTTTCTTTTAGGTTACTGCGCAATTAGAATGTGCTGTTTGTGTAGCATATTTAGCTCAGTATCTATCAACAAACTTTTACCTCACACCGTCTCTTGGCTGCTGAATGTATAATGTATTTATTTACATGACTACTTATTACTGTAAACCTCATGTATGTTTTATGAACAATTTTATATGAACAAGTTCTAGCGGTAGTCCCAAAGAGGAAATTCTATCCCATTTCTGCTATTAAATTCTCAGCAAATTACATCCTCTGAGAAGCAGTGTATAGCCCAGCTTTTATCTTTTTTCAAAAATATTTTATTACAACGTACCATGGAATCATGAATTTGTGTTCAATGCCTTACATTTAATATTTATTGATTGCTGTAATTAATTGCTTTGTTTTGTACTCTTGGGTTTCATTAAGTGGACTAAAAGTGTTGATACACTGTGGCTGTTCAACTGACTCAAAAATGAAACAAAAAAGTACTTTACCATGACTAGTTATTAATGTTCTGTCAATTAAACAAGCAGGGGGACTGTATGGGTCAGGGATTAGTAATAATAATGGAACACAGAGACTTTAGATTAACTACTTAGCACAGATTAACAGTAGCTAAAATGATTGTAATCTAAGGATGCTGATTTATGTTGTGTATGTTATGTAAGAGTCCTGAAAACAGTTTCATTTCTGGCATCCACTCAAAAGCCATCACCAAGTGCCATCCTTCGCTAAGTACAGTGCTTGAAGACATCATCTGTTTCAGCTCACGACCTGAACAAAGGTGAGTAAACTCTGCCTAACTTCGGAACTGACTGAAAGCCACGTGGCTATGTCAGTACAGTGCTAAACCCCAGCGAACACATCCTACAGACAGGCCATAATTATTATCTGGAGCTTGCAAGCATGAAAATATGTCTTTTGAGTTGAATATGTGTCGTATCCTGCTATAGGGCTATAGTACAGGCAATGGTAATATATGGTGTAAATAATTCTGTTGACAGTTCAGTAAATAGTCTTTGTAGCAAGAAATTTGGGGACTGATCTGCACTGTGACCTTTGTAAATGTTCACCCCATAACAGGACTGTAACCCAGTAACACAAATGGACTCATTGCTGCAGATCATGCTACACTTGTGAAGTAGAAAAAAGAAAGACCTCTATTTCCAGAGCTTGGGCACTTCTCAAGAACATTATATGAAATCGTATGCAAAGAATGAGGTTATGTTTGTTGAGGTAAATTGGTACATCTTCTTTGATAGCAACATAAATTTGGAGAAGTGGGAAAACCTGGCCCAGAACATGAATTAAAATCCAGTTTCCCTGCTTAAAATATGAGTTGCATATTAACAGACATTAGTAATTCTAACTTACTAATTTCCTATATTGTGTGAAGGATCTTCTAGAGTCATCATCTGAAAATCATCTGGACACATGTTGTTTCTAATACCTAATTGGTTAATTTATCCTAAACCATGCATGCTCACGAATTGCTCATCACTAACCAGAAGGCTTAAAAGTGAAACTTCAATTTGTCCGTATTGCAGCTTATCCAAAAATTTGCTATCAGTTTATTTGGGCATCAATATGGTAGCAGACCACCCTTTCCCAAGTCTTCAATGTTTTCCCTCTCCTAGATGCAAGGCAAATCGTCATTTCCCAGATTCCTTTCAAACTTCCAAGACTTTCCCCTTATCAAAAGACAGCATTCAGCTACAAATGTTACTAAGGCACTTGATTTTGAAAAAGCTGGTGGACCTGGCTCTCAGAGCGTCAAAATATTCTCCAACTTTGGAAATCTTCCTTTTTGCAGAGGATTAGTGTTTTCACGTCTCTTCTCTCCAAATACCTTATCATACTGAATCTCCTTCTAAAATTACTTCGGCCTTTTGTTCCCTTCCCTCTCCACAGTACATATGTATATGTATGTTTATACATATACAAGTTTGCTGGGTCTTATCCAATGTAGATTTCCTGAAAGGACTTCAGCCATTTTCTCCCTGACTGCAGGCAAGCCAGTGTCACTAACATTTCTATATACTGTTTAAGCACACGTACTGATCTGGTGTTCTGGACAAATAAAATCAGTCCTCTTTCAATAATAAAGCACCGAGTTTGCGTTATATAGTATCTATAAAAAGATGGGCTACACAGAAATATAAGATTCAATAATTTGTAAGAGATTTATATTTTGGAATAATATTTATGTTTTTTAGATTCTCTGCAAATACAAATGCAAGACATGAATCATGCCCTTTAACAAAATTTCCCTGGGTTTTCTGAGACTACATCAGATTGAACATTTCATCAGAATCCTTGAAATCATGCAAACAACAAACATGAGCATCTGCATTTTAAGTATTAACTGCTAAAGCACCATGAAAACCTCAACACTGGCAGATTTGCTTCAACTCCTCTGCCAAAGAGTGCCCTTCATATTCTTTACCCTGAAAGCATTCCACACAAGAGATGAATGTGAAATTTAGCTTTCATGGCAGAGACACATATCCCAAAAAGCCTTGCCATTGTTAAATTTAATCACGATAAAGAACATGGTAATTACTATGCTGCATTATTTATATATGAATTAAAGAGAATATTCAGTAGGCCAAAATGCAAATAATTATATCCACTCTTCCAAAACGATATCTTTGAATCCTATTAATGTTAGCTCAGTGTCTGCAGAAATAACATCACCTACAAATATGCACACAAACTCTGCATCATGATGACTTAGTTCCATCTTTTAATGGCCCATTGCTCTGCGACTGCTCTTTTAATTTCTTTGGCCACATCTTTATCCAGGCATTTGAAAAATTCCCAGGTTATAAAATAATAGATAGAATTTTTTAAAAAATCCCATTTAATCACAAAGACTAATATATATATGTTAAAGGCACGTCCAGCTGTCTACCTTTACCTGCTTTGCATACTACTCTCAAGTTTTCAGCAATGTCTACACTGGGCAGTATAGAACAAGCGCAGGGATTCCCACATTGGCGATCAGTCAGGCTGGTAAATCTGGAAATGGTATTCACACAGTACTGTGCCCAAAGCTCACCTCTTGAAATAATGCCTGGGGCGATGACAAAGAGAGACAGCCAAAGGGGTGTACAGGGTATCTACAAAAGATCAAGACTTTAAAAGCAATAGTAACCACAGAAGTATTCAGACAAAACCTGAACCATACACATAAGGGAAGAATCAAAATACAATTTATATGTTGGCAGACTTGCAATTTCAGTTTCTCCCTTTCCTGTCCTTTTCTACCAGATATCAATGCTTTTGGGCGGATGATGTGGTCAAATTAAAAATGATACAAGCCCTTTAAAGAAAAGAAATAGGCCTAAGGACTGAGGGTTTTATAAGAAGCCTGAAATTCCAGTCTCTAAAATCCCCAGGGCAACTTTGAAAATTCAGCCTAAATGTTTAGCCGAGTTACTATCTGCTCTTCTTTCAAACTGCAAATCCCAGTTGTTCTCAGAATTTCCTAATGCATAACACACTTATTAATGAAACATAAGCTGTGGTTAGGATGAAACCTTTGCCCTGCGTTCTCTCCATAGATATAAACTGTCTGTCAATATACTATAGCATTACTACCATTCAGCTCACATCGCATTTAGGAACTCCCGTACTTCAGGATTTAGGAAGATTCAGAAACCAGCTTTTTAAAATGTTTTCAGTGAACTCTAATACAAAAAGCATTGTTGGTCTATTTAAAGTGTTTTAATAAGATGTAAAAGGATGGGAGGTGGTTAAAAATACAAAGCGCTGTAGAAAGGAAGCAGGCATTCTAGATAAAAGTACTTAAGATTAATTTAACATGCACAGGATTTCCCAATTAAAACTTTCACATTAGCAGTGCATTTTAAACAGTTAATCTCCTAATGAGACATCCCCAGCAATGAGAAGTGAATTGCAGGACTGAATATGGCCCTGAGGCCTGCATCTGGAAAAGCCTGTACTTTGTAAATGCTGGATTTATGCTGTGGTCCCGAACTCTGCAAAGAAAGGGCTGCACTGCCACCTACTGTCAAGATGTTTTTTCCTATCACAAGCTGCCACTAAATGAGAAAAATCCTTCATGCTCCCACACAGAACGTCGAATGCTCTTGACCGAAGCGCACACGAAAGAAAGCGGTGTAACTTAATTTTTCATGCATACGTATTTTAGATATATATATATTTTTTTACTCTGGTAGCTGGAGAGGCTAATGGTTTCTTTTTCTCTGTCTTTTCTTCATAATACAATAAAAGCAAAAGAATGCTGTGCCGAACAATGTGGGAAAACCTATGCAAAAGTCTGTTTTTTCCTCTTATTCTCATCTCTCCCCACCATGCCTTTGAATCCTGGCTGACCTGCAGTCATCTCAGCTAATGATGTTTCGACTGACTCACCCAAAAGAGGTATGTTGTGGTTGACTTCTTCCCTTCCCTTAGGTGCCAAAGGCATTAACTCTGTGATGCGCCTGATCTCTGATAGTCTAGATGTGAAGGAGTCTTGCATAGCAGCCCACGGCACCATTGTGGAGATACCAGCTTAATTGAAAACCAAGTTTCAGTGTGGTTTCCTCTCAGGGTCTTTTTTGACAGCTAGATTTGCAAATCAATTAACACATTGAGAACAGCTACTCCCTTTCCTAGTAGACACACTCACTACCAATTGCTCATGAAATACATTTTTGTAAGTAGCAAAAAACGAAGAGAATTAATATTTCAGAATGCAAATAGAGAAACTTACCTAGTAGTGAAATAAGGGAAGACAGAACATCAGGATAAATGAACGTGTGTCAGCTGGGCTATCTGTAAACTCTAGCCAACTTGAATAACCGTTTGTCTGGGATTTAAGATACGGTAACAGATAACTGAGTGTTTTTTCTTCTCATCACATTAATTGTATATGCAAATAGCATTATAGATATATAGGCAAGAAAATCCCCATCCTCACATTTACAGTTGTTTGGTAACATTAAGGCACAGACCAATTTGAGCAGCTGCTGGGAAAATTACAGAGTTACATTTCATCTGCAAGCACCCTAGGGTGAAAAATATCTCCAATTCAGTGTGTGTCAAAGGTGTCTCATAATACTGAAGTTGTGAGCACACGCTCAAAGAAACATATGCCCTTCCCACATTACCATCAAAGTCAGTCCAAAATAAGCAAGATAATTTAATTGCATTTTCTGAAGACTAGTCTTTTAAAAGTTTGTAATAGACAGGACCTGCTGCAAAGTAGTGAGATTCAGTTGTTCAATAACTGGGGAAAAAAATTCCAGACATCCTGACACCATCCCTCTTCTCCTCTGCCTTCAGGCCTAACAGTACTCCACATTTCATGTACATTACAAGACAGCTACTAAAATTGTGTCTCTCCATTCTATGTTTTTTTTACAGGCATAATATTGTCATGGTACCAAAGTATTTGTGTTCAAACTCTAGGGAAGGGTCGCTTATTTATAAAATCATAAATATGATACAATAATCCTTGAAAACATAAACTTCCAGACATTTGTACATGAAAAGTCTCCTTTCACTTTTCGTTTATCAAGAGAATAGTTCTGAAGAATTAATTCTTTTAGAAATTCTATTCTATCTGTTGCCCTGAAATTAAAGCCTTGTATTTATCTGTTCTTCATCTTAAAAGCTGCAGGGCATCTACTGCATATAAATTCAGAATTTTTGCCTGCATTATAGAACAGTGGCAACAGAACTAATAAAAAACAAACAATTTCTTTATTCTGTCTTCATAGAAATACTACTTTTTCTTCCCACTGGAAATTCTTAAAACATCTTCCTTCCAGCAACAAGCCCACGTGACAGGTTTTATACGGCATATTATGTAGCGTTAACAAACGAAAGTTGTGCTTTGCATATTCGTTATATACTGTGTTTAAATTCAACTAATGGAGCTGTTTCCATCAGGAATAGTAGATTTTTAAGCCATCTCTACAACAGCCCTTCAGGCAACAAAATGAGTCTAATTAATTACATGTTTTCATCTTGTCTTTACACAAAGTCATCTGACAAGACAAATACACAGCAAGAGATGACCAGAAACAAATTTTAGGAAGACTAGTCTGCCTGTTACACTTCCTGTAGCTGCTATGTCAGGTTTAGTCCTCAGCTGGCCATCCCATCACCATACGTGGCCAAAGTCAGTTGTGACTTTTACCTATGTTAACAAAAGCCTTTTCCAGAAGATATATCTTAGTAGAACTGTAAAAGCTTGATGTTCTGTAACACAACAAGTATTTAAACAGTCCTTAATCCAGAAGCATTTTAGATTGCAACAGGGAATCAGAAATATTGAAATTCTATCTGTATTTAGTTCCATAGCACTGTTTCTTTTTCTCTCCTCTTTTCTACTTCCCCTCCATAAAGTGACTCTCTTAGTATCCTTGCTGTTTACATGGAAAAAAAAACAAACAACAACAGTATTTGAGCTGAACCTTCAAGCCTACGATGTTCAGCTGTGCCCATGGTGGAAAAAATAAACTGTCCTTTTCTAAAAGAAACTACTGTGAATAAGAGAATCAATGTAAGGGCTGATAAAAAATCTGTGGGAAAACAACGAAGAGTGTTTTGACAAACGAACATTTTTTTACAAAACCAATATTCTTTTTTTCTATTAATACTATGAAGGACCTATCCTGCAATGCAATCTGTTTAGCAAGTTAACATTTTTAGTACTGGAAAACGAAACGCAAAAGCTGGAATCTCAGATGCCGTAAATGTTCTGACTTGATGACACAGAACTGTTCTAATAGCAAACAAGAATAAGCAAAATCCTGATGCATTGCAGTGCAAAACTAGTGCTGCTACTGTTTGCGGTGAGCTTGAGAACTCACTTAATGAGACAATATAATTAACACACAGCAGATCTGTTGTTATACAGGCTAGCAGAATAAACCTCTGGCTCTTAAGTAGAGATGCAACTTTTCAGAGCCCCAGTGCCACTTTCTGACAAAGACTGAGTGAAGAACTGCCCAGCTTCCAGCTGATGAATGACAGGATGTCCAAAAGACAACGTGGCAACTTACTGAGCAAAATAAAGACACAGCCCTCTGAATGACAGTGGTTAACCACATACACAGAAACGTTCAAGCTAACAAGAATGCCATATTACAAGGCTTTCGCTGTATTTTTTTCCCCACATTGGTTCACTATTAATAACCCGAGCCCTGATCCAAAAGTGAGTACCCTTGTCAACTGTTATGACTGAATTTGTCTAACTAGTAAAGCTTTTTAATATCTTGCTCTGTTCACAAACTATATTACTGGTACTTTAAAACAAAAGCTGGAGAAATATCTGCAAGATATGCATACATAGTTAGATCTCTGCTAACTAAGAATTTAAAGTTCTCTTTTACAAATACCTAGTGGCAAGCCCAGGTCATTTTAAGACATCTTTTCCTGGAAGTAGCATAGCCAGCAAAATTATGGAAAGAAATGAAAACTGTTCACATATCATACAGCATCCCTCAGTTTACTTGGAGATTCAGGTTGGTGTAAGGCAGATAGGCTTTTACAAATCCTCCAGTCCTGGCCACCCCTGAGGTAACAGTCTCACCTCCAGCATGGTCCTGGGGATACAAACAGGATTGCAGCAGGATTTCTTACTCAGGAGTTAATATCTGTTGAGGAATTTAATTTTAATGTTTCCTGGTTATTTAGGCTTCAGCTGGTTAAATAAATTAAATAGATGTCCTAATACGTTAGAAACTAGTGATAGATTCAGTACAGAATACTGTTCCTCCTTTTCTACCAGATGTTCACTGTATTTTGTGTGTTCATACTGTTGTTAAAGATTCTCAAGAGGAAGAACTTTAATTACCAGCATAAAAATGCAGTTCTGTGTCCTGAGTGCTTTACAAATAGGCTTCTTTGGTTTCTCATCTCTGTGACAGGAAAAAAATAAACACGTTTAGGAGCTGGGAAACATTCCAGAGATGTAATCTCTTTTCAAAACCAAGAACAGCTCAGTCCTAGATATAAAAATAGTTTTGCTAATGTAACATCTTTAAGTAAAGCTAGTTAAGCTTCAACCATCACAGTTTTAGGAAAAACACTTTTCCCCACCTCCATAATACGCACAGGGAATTGTAAACATACCAAGGAATTGTTCTTGACATTAAAGAGAAGATGATCCGTAAAACATTCTTCATGTTTCCCAGTTGCTGGCAATAATAGTGCAAAGCATTACGCTGTACATATTAACATTATACTTGTGAATACCTAACAAGTATGGAAGACACTCAAAATGAAGGCAGTCTCTTCCCCAGAGTTCTTCCAATCACAAAGACAAGTTGAGACACAGAGATGAAAATTCAAACTTAAAACCAGCAGCTTGAGAAAATAGGATACTGTTGAGCTAAGAAAGTCCTTTCAAGTGAGATAAAGTAAAATTGGTATTATTTATCCACATACAACGATTTTATATACTGATTACACCTTCAAAGTACTTGTGTCAGGTTCTCAACAGTAGTTCTTACACAGTTGTCTATGAAGCACTGCTGCTGAACATAAGTGACCCTCAGAGATTCATCTAATTCTTCAGCTACATGAAAGTAACATGCTAGATTTGAGTTTAATAAATCTTGATTATTGTACATGGTGAACAACTAGACTTTGTTTTAATATTTATGACTATGTTTATGTGTAACAGATTTTATTTGACTCTTACTTCAGTAAGCATTGGTGGAGGGTGAGAGGGGTAAACATGGAACACTTTTTTGTTTCTGACTGAAATAAATAATTACAGATTTGATCTCAGGTGAGCGACTCCACTTTCTCCCACAGTTCTATGAAGCTGCATGCGACAATTACGCTGGCATTCTGTTAAGGCTTTGCAATTAACAGCACGGGACGCCATAGCTACTGTACAATTAAAGCTGCCAAATGTTTTACCAAACGTTTTCTCCATGAAGGAAGTTAAATTGCTAAGCTCGTGGCTGATGTTACAGACAAGTGAAGAGGAATTTTAAGAGTTATGCCAACCTGAAGAGCTCCCAGGCTAAAACAGACAAACAAACAAAAAACAACAACAAAAAACCTGAAACAAAACCAGAAAAAAACCCACGCCAAAAAATCCACTACAGTGTTTAATCAAGAAAAATAAGGGAATGATAAGCTCTGAAGAGATCTTTCTCACCCTCTAAAGTAAAGCTAAATATTTCAGAACCCACAACACGAGGTTAGATAAGGTGGTAGCCCTCTTCCTTGTGCTTGTGAAACATGTATGTTACAGTTATTTCTCTTTGATGAACCTGCTTAGGATGAACTATCTTTCATCTTAAGTGCATTAATACAAGCCCTTCTACCATAGGAACCTTGTGTGGCATCCAAAACATGAGTACTTTTTAGAAAAAGAGATTAACCGTGGCCAGGACTGACAGAGTACCTGAGAGCTTAGGCTAAGCTCTTTGTGTCTCATTCCTCCACCTTAAAAATGTTCTTTTATTCTTGAAGGCATAAGGTGAATGTCAGAGAAGCTTGCCAGAATTTCTTCTAGATAGATCAGTAACCTACTTTGATCTTACAGCCAGAGAAAGACTGATATTTTCTGCTGTACCATATCTACGAATAAAGACTAAAAGTACCAAGCCACGTTTTCACATTACCCAAAGCACATGCTTTGCAAGAGTTCCAAGTGTTGTGTTCTGGCTCTAATACACAACAGGAAATAAAAGCAGAAATAACACAGTCTTATTTTTCATGGATAAGAAATATACTGTCACTTAAAAGACAAAAAAACCTTGAAACATGCACCTGTCATTTTATGCTTGAAAATGGCAAACCAAGAGCTCAAGGTGAGGTGAAAAGCCTCATATTGACAAAACCATCTTCCCTTCAGGCTTTGCATTAAAATGCTCTTTGAATTTTACTCAGCTAAACAAAATTGAGAAAACAAAACATTATTTCAATAGCTTCCCTCTTCCGAGAAGCTGCTGCAGTGGGCCGAGCGAACCTCAAGGCTTCTTGTGCCAGCCGGCACGGCAGCAGCCAGAGGACTGCAGAGGTACTGGGGGAGAAAGGAACAGTCGGAGAACACACACACCTGCCTCTAGAGAGCCCGAGTGCAAATGAAGCTTCTCGATCTGCTGGCAGGAGCTCCTGGAACAGATCACCAAATTACCACACAGCCTGCTGCTGAGGTGCATCCCCAGGTGACAGCCCAGAGAGGACCTCAGTCAGGCATCCCACCCTTCTCCCACACCTTGCTTAATCCTTGGTTTTCAGAATCTTCACACACCCAACATTCCTTTTAGTGTTTGCTTGCTGTTCCCAGTTACAATTATTTTTAGAGGTGAGCGTGTATGTCCAGGTAAGCAGCTATTACAAGCAATGGAGTGTTTGTCCTCTAGGAAGAAAAAGATGAAAAAAAATATGCAGACGCTGCTCTAAATAATCCAGGTGTCCATCACACTATTATATGAGCACAGTTCCAATGTAATTACATAGATTAAATTTGAGAAGAAACTTCTTCTCAGTGAGGGTAACAGAGCACTGGAACAGGCTGCCCAGGAAGGTTGTGGAGTCTCCTTCTCTGGAGATATTCAAAACCCGCCTGGACACCTCCCTGTGTAACCTCATCTGGGTGTTCCTGCTCCAGCAGGGGGATTGGTCTAGATGATCTTTTGAGGTCCCTTTCAATCCCTAACATTCTGTGATTCTGTGAAAAACTCTCAAGCATAATCAAATATAATGTTAATCCCATTGGATCCTCATATAATTCTCTTTAGGATTAGTTTTATATTTTTAAAAACACTAGATTAAATGCAGTTACTGAAAAGGCATTAATTAGCTCCATTTGCTCGTTTTATGAAGCTTTACAATGCAACCTTTTGCAAAAACAAGATACAACAAAATGCGTTGAAATGCGTTAATTGGTATATTAAGGATATTCCCATTGTTACCAAAACACTTTTAACAAAAACTCACTGCAACCCCAAACCAGAAATATCTATAACGAAAGAAAGTTCAGTGACACTTCACCAAACTACTCATTTAAATTTTTTGTTCCTTTCCTCCTTCCTTCCCACTCACGTAGTTATTTAACTTCCAAAATCATGGAAAAAGGAGTATCTTAGGATAAGACAGGTAAATTTGAGAAGTACTAAGTACTCTAGGAGAAAATCTGCCCCAAATCTTCACGTTCAAAACGTTCACTAAAAATCTGGACATACGAATCCTTTGATACATCTTGTGTTATCCTTATTAATTATGGATGTTATATATGGATTTGTTATTAATATTATATTCCTGTATCAAATGGTCCTAACAGAGATACAGTATTTTCCACCAAACTAACTACTTCAAGAAAAAAACAAAAGTACCTAATTTTCATGGGCACAGTTATGTCAGCTGGCAGAAAGCGATACATGACCTCTTTGTAATAGTGTGCAAGAAAAAAAAAAAAGTCATGCATAGACAGACAGTTGCACTGTACATCTGCATCCAAGTGGCCCTTGCTGGTCCAACCTACGTGAGCCTGCAGAACGCAGGAGACTTCAAAGGGAACTAGAGGAGATCACAATCAGTCTGTGTTCAGGTTATGGTGAGAGAACACAGGCTCTTAGTGGGAAGCAACAGACAAACTGAATCTGATACCCTCTTCCCACTGTATATAAAGCAGTAAACTGCTTTCATATCCCGATCTTGAGTCGTCTTCTGCAAGTGATAAAACCTTGCCTCATAGTACTGTATGCACATATCAATATGAGAAAAAACTGTAATGCTCTGCATCTAACGTAAGGAACATTTAATATGAATGTTATTATGCAGTGACAATCAATTATTAAAAGCACACATTAATTTCTGTCCCTTTCCACATGCTAATTAAATGACATCCTTACAGAATTTCTGTTTCTATTAATGCTTCTTGGTTTGCAAATCAGAACCATTCTTGCCAACATGTTAAGCTCTGCAGTGGTTCTCAGGTGGTCATCTCCTGAGAGGCAGGAGATGACGGATGCTAATGCACGGTGCTTTTCTGATGTCTCTTGTCTGAACATATTCACTTGCATGCATATATGTGTCCTGAATCATCATGTAGTGGCATCACAATTAAGAAGGCCTAAGATTCCACTCAATATAGGCTCCTATTAATCAGTTTCTTATTTTATACAATTTCTATGTGCACTGAAACATCATAATCTTATTGGTTTCTATAGAGTTGAGGGAAGAAAAAAAAATCTATGTAAACACTATTATTTTTGTGTTTCTTGAGGCAACACTGAAGGTGTACACAGGGAACTATTTCTTCATATAGGATCACAAATTAAACTGCACTACCACCACTAAGCAGTAGCAAAAGCATTTGCAAATACGAATTCTGGTATAGACGCATCGCGGTCATCATTATGCGTTTGTGACTTATTTCAGTCACTTTCCATAAACATTCAAATGAACACATTTATCTTCACACAAATATGCATTCAAAAAAAAAAAAAGAAATAAAAAGTGATGTTGAGTAATCATATGGTCACACAGCTGCGTAAGTCCTTATGTTAGTTGTGTTTGTACTTTGAAAGCTTTTTGTGTAGTTATGGTTTATCCGATCACAGTATAGAAGAAAATGGTATGTAACTTGCTATTCAATATATTATTGAAATTCAGACAGTCCAAGGATAATTGATTTGTTTTAAAGCCACTAGAACAGAAAAGAGTAGACTGAAACTCATAATAGAAAGGTACTCCATTACTCAAATTCAGTTGCAGTGCAGACTTTAAACAGGCAAACTATAATTTGCAAAGTCAATTTGCGTTGTGGTCAGGATACTAGGGTACTGCAGTTGATAATGACTTCCAACATTTCTTCAAATAATGCCTGGATGTATTCCATCTAAATGCCTGTCTTTTTATGTCACACTATCCACATATGCTTCAGATATGACCATTCTATTTAAAATGGCTTAATAAATATATTTAATGTATTTTATAGAATTTACAGGCATGTATTAGCTGTTAGCACTCCTTAAAAATGTATACATTTATCTTATATTTTTAGGTTGATAAATTTAAAATTAATGAGACGTGTATTTCCCATCAAAACCATTTAACAACAATTTTATGAGCTGTTCAGATTAATTAATCCTGTTAAACCTTTCATTAATAGTGTAGCAAATGTGTGCTGTACAATGGATGAATTTAATTCTATTTTGCTCTGTTTTTTAAACTAATCCAGTATCACCTAATGTGAACTTGATGGTATTTTTTGTCCAATAATTACTATCAAATGAAAATCAAATCAGATGCAAGCTTAGACCTTCATCCAGAAAAATACGTCAACACATTTGAATTTAAGCACGCAGTTTTCTTCTGTTAAAAGTCATTATGGATGCTCACATGATTAAATCTAAGCAGGCCACCAAGTGCTATACCAGATCAGGGCCCAAAGATTTAAAGAAAAATCAATCATTTGAAAGCTACCGTGAAATCAGAGTAGAGAAAGCCAGGGCTTTCACTTACCAAGATTTAGGAGAACAGTCAAAAATTATTAACTGGAATCAATTTGCACACATTGTATGCACTGTATTTAGACCACACAAATTACTTCATATTAGCAAATCGATACTTACATTCATTGCAAGCTCTAAGACTGATTATCCCTTACATCTCCCTTACATGGAAAGACTATAGAGCATTTTTATGCATTAATAATTTATATAAGGATAAAAGCCTTCTACAGGCATATAGATTAAAATAGATACTTATAAATATACCTTTGATTAATATCAAAACTAAACTAGATAGCATTAGCTAACATGTTTTGCAATCCACCAAAGAAAAATTGCGGTTTTGTATTTGCAGAATCCTAATTTTTTACTGAGCAGCATGTTTAGTACTTTTCCCCATACCAATCAAATCCCATTGTAAACAACTATTACTATACATAGACTAGGTGAGCAATATTTATTTGGAAACAACCACCTTATCTACATAAATATTTTAAACCAAAAAGGCCTTGTTTTTAAGCAAATATCCAGCTGGAATAAATTGGCAACAGTACATGACACAAAAATCCATCTGAATGGGGTGTGTAATACAGTGACAAGTTGGCTGGAATGAGAATTGGGAACTAGATTCTAAACTGGGTACTGTCAGTGAAAATATGGCCATTAGTAATAAAATACGTAGGTGCAAACTCATTCTGTTTGCTGGCACAATCATCCTTAGCTGAAAACTGCATGATTGTATTACCAGAGAGCTGAGCTAACAAGCCCACTGAGAGCCAAAGAAAATTTCTGCAAGTTCAGGTCTTGACTCATGTGTTTACACAGCTTTCAGACCAGACCCCTCTCATTTCTCACCTCCTAAGTGAATAGGTTCTCCGTCTTGGGCAAGTCATTTCATCTTTTTGTTTCCCCTCCCACTTTTCATATCTTGCCCACTCAGAGTAAAAGCTCCGCAGAACAATGCAGGCACGATCTCAGATGGGACTTCTAGATGCTTCTGTAATATGAACACTAGCAATAAATCAGGAGAGGATAATGGAAGTGTCAACTGAGTCTTAAGTGTAGCAGCAGAGTGGTAATGTACTGTACTATACCTTACATGTAACACTATTCTTCAAGAAGGTCTTTGCACAGCATGGTTTATTCCACTACAGTAATAAATGTATTCATGATGCATCTCCAAGTATTATCCAGCACTAAAAATGAATCACAGTAATGTTACCTTCACTTCTCTCCAACAAGAAGATAATACTTTCTGGATGTGATGCCATTCTGTATAGTTTTAGACAGACTGGAAATACTTTAATGAAGTAATAAGACTGCTCCAAGAGAATATGATTCATCTTGAGGCAGTAGCATATAAAAAGAGAGAACTGGAGTAAGTGAGGGAATTCAATTTATATCTGTTTAGCTGTGCTTGTTTATATTGTTAATCCTAACTATTCCAGATTCCAACAGACATTTCCTTTGCAGCTCCTTCCATTCACCATGACCAACACTTTCTAAGCAGCTTGTGAGATGCTTCAAGACGCGCCAGAAATGCCGGCAAGTGTGTGTATCACCAGCACGCAGACGGATCAGATAGCAAACTGTGTCATTTGTAATTCTCTATTAAGGTAATGCTGCTTTTTCAAAATCTGAGGTACTGCTGCAGATCCTCTATTACTTCTATCACTAACCAGTAGACACGGTTACTGGTAATCCCATGAATGTAACTATAAAGAGCATAAGCAGATTATCAGCACTTTCTATTCATGTTGTTCTTTATTACTGGCTACCTGTTTAGCCCATGCCACTCTTCATTCTGTTTTGACAGATTTGGCTGATACGATGTTTCATGATTTTGTAAACCCATCTGTGTATCAAAAGTTTTTCTAAAACCTCAATAAATTCTGCCACGTAGCTCTTTCATTGTTACCTACTAATTTAGTAATGTTCAAGCTAAACACATTTATCAGTCTCAGTGTCCTCTTTATGAATCGGTGCCAACAGACGCCCTCAGTGAATGACATGTTTTGTGTCTGAATAGCCTGTAGCTTTGCGAGTATTTTCTATATCTTCCTGAGAAAAATTAATGCATTCCCTTGTTCCCACTACTCTATACAAACGTCTTTCTCTCCCCTACTACTGATTACATCTCTTAGTCTCTTGGCAGAAGACCTTTCTTCTTCTACTGCTAAGAAGTTTTTAATCCTAATACACGATTCTTCTGAGCCTGTTTCTTTGTCAGCTTTTGATCGTTCTAATTGCCTTATTATCATCTGCTCTCATACAGCGATAAAGACTTTTAATGTTCCATGTGCTAGGAAGGACGGGGGAAAGAAAACGTGAGCAAACTCACTCTGTTCTTGGAATATTACCACCTCCACAGTTCATAATCATTAGGGCGAAGAATGCATTTTGACCCTCTGTTATGTCAGTTTCATCCTTTCAGTGGCCCTGCTGTCTCTTTGCTATTTTGTTCACTTCAGCAGCAAAATGTATTGATCATTGCTGTTCCTTTTGCCACCTACTATTTCATATGTTACTTTAACATCCCAGAATAATGATTTGTACTCACTTCTTTAATTTTTCTATGAACTGTATGTCTCATGCATTTTTTAATATAGCTTCTTGTACCTATGTATGATAAAAAAAGGCAGATCATCATTACATTTGCCCAGGGCCTGAATTTTACAATCTCAGTTTTAATGTCCTTTCCTTCAATAGAAGAACGCACTTTACCAAGTGGAGATTTAAAAATAGGACTGAACTGCTGCAGGTCTGCTCACCTTTTTCAATTCTGTCCTTTGAGAAGTTAGAAATGGTTCCAAATAATACAGTTTCTACCACCCTCCAAGATATGCTGCCTTTGAATTTCAGAATTCAGAAGCATCTACCAGAAGCTTACAAGTAACACCAAAACCCTAATAAAAAAAACTTTCCAGATTCTCTTAAAATTATTTTGTAGCCCTGCTAATTCAAAAGCAAATAAACTTAGCCTTGCAAAATTAGTTGTTTGCTTTGTTGTTGTTCTTTTTTTCAATCAATGAAAACTGCTCATAGAAACATACCGACTTAAACGAATGTTTTCTCAAGGAGGACTCCTCAGGTCCACAGAGAAACTAGTTGTTGGCGTAGTATTCTTCATTTTAGTTCTTATTGTTTCATCATGTGAAAGAAACAACTTTCCTTGTCAAGGTGGAAAACTAAGCCAAGAGCTATTCAGAAGCACTGCTTCCTGTGGATGGCCTGAAATATAGTACAAGTTTAGTGGACACAACCCTGAACAATAAAAAAAAATAAGGAAGAAAATTTGTTGCTGTGGATTAAGAAAGAAAGGTTGTGGCCTTAAAGTATGCCACCTATTCTTTTTTCTGTACATGTGTATTTCTCTTGGTTTCCCAGCATGTTTTAGAGCCAAAATATCACATAGTAGATATTGAGGATTGTGCTTATGTTAGCATCCTGATATGTTAATCTGACCACTAAGAAACTTCTATGTTGTTGGAGGGTTTTGGTTTGTTTTGTTTTCAATGGACACTGCAAAATATTGATTGTATGACTTGCACACATCATAACACAGATCAGTAGCAAAGGGTATAAACATGAGAAAGTGTCCAGGTGCAGAGGGTAAGACAACAAACATTTTCATCGCATCAATAAAAAGAAATTTTTTATGTTAAAAGCCAAAGGAAAGTAAAAGCACATGAGACTTGGCAGTTACTCTAAACAGGTCTAAACACAAAAATTGCATTGTTCTCAGTAAGATTGTTTTACAGATCCTTTTAATTAAATAGTACAGACCCATGTGAACACTCTTAAACTGGTCTGCAACAGGTTTCTTGTGATTTAGCTTAACTCAGTAAGAAATCTACTTAAGGTAAATCAATACAAGCCTTTTGTAAAACAATTTAGGAGTAGCTATATGAGGGCTTCAGGATTGTAACCAAATTGATTTATTTAAATGTGAATTCAATTAAACAGATGCATCTTTTTAATGTGGACAAGACCTAAAGGTGTGACATATTGTCTTGTCTGTACTGACTCCATACCTACTTTTAATGTTTATTAGATTTTTAATCTTGTTAATGTTATGGCCTTCTTCCAAAGGGCAAAATGCCAACCTTATTTATACATAATCTATCCCTTGCTCAAGAAACTATTACCTGTTGGAAAACTCTTAAATACCTCCCAGCAAATCTCAAAACAAACTTTACTGATTAAGGTGGCAACAAAACTGTTTAGTCCCCTTACCCGTTAGGATAATGAGTAGCATATTGCTCAAGGAATAGATTTCTTCAAGGCTACAAGTAGAAAATAAACAGCCTATTATTACGAGGCCTACTGACAGTTTTGAATACCATTAGTCATGATGAGGTGTTTGCTGGCGTGAACCTACAGAGCTAGGATGGGATGACAAACCAGAAGCATTTCATTCTTATAGAGAATCACACCTGTTGGATTCTGCAGGACACAGAAGGAAAATTAATATGCAAATGACATTGTCTTAAGAGATTTTAATATAAACAAAACGCTGATGGACCTCAGTTGGTCCAGACAATTTTCATCCAGAATGCAGCAATGTATAAGAGGCTACTTAATACATCTTAACACCTTACACTTTCTACTAGTGTTCAGCCCTCCAAAACCAGGGAGAAATGTGTTGTGACCTATCTACTAATTAACAGAAGGATGATGTTCTTCGGGTGCCCAGACATAGTTTGGCCCACAGACATAGTTAACCCTAACTCTTCTCACTGGATTGTTCCCTAGCTGGCTGCTTCCCAACGCGAAAGAGAATCACTCTTGTAATGTGACAAGATGTGAGGTACCACTCTAAATATGTAAAAAATAACAGTCTCTGCAAAGAAAGCCTTGCTAACTCTGCATTTCCTGCGAGTTTCCTGCCTCCAGTTCCCAAAATATATATAGAACGTCTTAGGATTTAGAATAAAAGTTACACAAAATCAGAATGACTTGGAAACAGTCCTATGATTTACTCTGTCCCTTTGAAAAACAGACTTTGATCATGAAATGGTGACCTTAGAAACCCTCAGACCTCCAAACTGTGTCATTGTCTCTAACAAACTTTAACTGAAATGGACTGAACACTACCAGACACATGCACTTGAAATTAAATGACAATGTTTTGCCAAAAAGCAGATTTATTGAAGGATTGAGGCTCCATTTCTGGGTACACCATCATTATCACGTTATTCTATGCAGTAGCATAGAAAAATGCATAGGAATAAACATTCTTCTAACAGTAGGTTGAATTCAGAGGCTAAATGTAAGGCTATATTTCTACTAGGACAGCTGTGGTTTTGTAAGAAAACCAAAATGATTCTCTCTTACACCTTTAATAATAGATAGCCATGGAGTCAGATACACAGCCAGTGGGGGCTGGTGGGAGGAAAAAAAAAGAAAAAAGCTACAATAATTAATCCATAGCTGTGCCATATATTGTACATTAACAAGTATAATAATATTTTAAGAAATATATTCTAAGTAATAACCATTTATACGGTACTATAAATGTATACAATGCATAACAAAAAACCTAAAGAGACATTCCTTTGTCTGAATTGCTTACAAGCTACCAGTTATAAATATTCTAATCAGGTTTTTATACTTTTCCTGTCAGTGTGGTACCAGAGTGCCTTTCTATTAGTGCATTAAGCTACATGACTAGCATTTTTCTGTCCCCAGGTGGAAAATTGCATGTATTTAAAAATAATTAATATTTTATTTATTTATCTATGATGTGCATGCACTTTTACTAGCTAATGCAGACAGAACGATGTATCTCACATTTTACTGTGTTGAATTTAAAATACTAAACAAGACTGTTGTATTAAAATAAGCATATTTATATGCTGAACTGGTGGAGAACAACAACTAGAAATGTCTTGAGGAATACGTTTTATACCCTTAGCAGCAAAGATTTTTCATTATCGACATTCCAGAATAACCACCGATGAACATTTTGAATGGATTTTCAGATATGCTCAGTATTGGCCTAACTTTGCTTCAACTGGAAGTTTTATCCCGTGGTATAATGGGAGCAGAGCTGGGCCACTGCTCAGCGCATCTGCGAACCCCAGGCTCTGACGAGCGTGAGAGCGGCAGCACACAGGAGAGCTTGAAGTCCCTGCCTGGCTGCTCAGGGACCTCATTAATCTGCCCCAGTTCACTTCCAGTCTGATATAGATCTTTGTTCATCTCAATATGTATGAATTGCAAACTTTCTTCCTGCTGCATCAACTGTAGTCACCAATAAAAGTTTGCTGTTTCTCACAGACAGCTCCAGTTAACTTTACCACAGTAATCCTTACCACTTTCTGGTTTACAATAGCCTTGGAAAATGGAAAATTTCAAATACTAAAATACTACACTGAAATCGTCAGTTTTAGAGAAGACAAAATTTCTCCCACACAAGATTACACCAGAACAACATCTGTGAATTACCTGAAGAAATTCTGTCTCTATTATATTTTGTATATTACGCTGACTATTCATGCCACTACTTTTTTATTACAATCCCTTACTTCTTCTTTCATTTCCAAGACATCAGGATCCAGAGATTTCAAATTTTTCATACTGGCCATATGGCATAAAGGGTATTTACTAAAGATGCTACTAATTTAAATTTGGAATAAATCTGTACAGCTATTTTGACACTACAAGGAAAGCATGGAAATGCATATCCAATTTTGAAAGATATAAAAGTCAGATCAGTTGTCAAAACAACAGGTCCTTCCACCTATTCAGTATGATCATGGCATTTGCTTCTGAATGAGACTCCCAAGAACAGACTATACAATCTCAGAGATCAGTGAGACATACAACCTCTTAGGAAAAACATTCTACTCCAGCTATCCTACCCAGATTTCAATAAATGGTAAACAGAAAATTCATGTCTTCTTAATTTTTTATGTAGAGATCTTTTCACCAAAAAAAGTGCTTTATAGCAAAGTATCACAAACTCTGCAGTAGAAACATGTGAAGAGCTCCATTAGTAAGAAACAATTTTTAAAAGAGAGGTCTGAATTATGCAGCAGTCTCAGGTTCAGAGTGCATTACTGTACTAGTGCACACCTTCTCATCAGCCCTGCCCCAAAATCCAGCAGTCACTTCTCTTGAAGTTAACTTCACTAATTTTTGTTTCTGTAGTCTAAAATGGCAAGGTTTTGAACCGCGTTCCTCCTTCACACACTGACCTGTTCACAGAACTATATTTTTCATTTGCATTATCAAGAAGTGTGTAATTATAACTCAAATAGTTTTATTGTTACAATATTAGCATTGTTAGCACTTGCAGAGAACTTTTAAGCTTGAAAAAGATTGATGAGACAGATTTTCTTATGAATGTGTATTTTTCTTTTTCCCCTGTATCTCCATAAGGTCATCTGCTGTCTCACCCTTTCCCTTACCCCACTCTGCTCCGTATCATCTTCTAAGCATCACTGTGACTTTTCCACTGGCCAACAGGCAGCACATATGTAGTGGTTAAAAAGTTATTTTCATGCTGGCTGCCCAGCTGTCTGCAACAGAACAGCGTATAATAGCTGAGTAGTTCCTGCCTTTACTTCAGAGCACAAGGAGGAAAAACATTTAGTTTTCTCACTTCTGTCCAGTTTTGGGTTTTCATAACATTTCTTGCAAATTCAAAACTCCTGCCTTCCTTCAAACTTAGATGGAGCTGAACAGCCGGTTCAAAAGCTACTGGGGAGGGTTAGCAGACAAGCAATCAGACAGCTTTCACCCCTGCCCTCCAAAAAGAAGGAAAATCATGACTGTTCAAAAGTTCACCAGCAAGTAAAGGCAGCAATCATGTAGTACCTTTCTAGTAGAGAAAACTGGAGGATTTTCACTGTTATTCTTAATGAGGGCAGAATTTTGTCAGAGTAACATGTGTATACTCAGAATTATCTGTTTTAAAGCCTAGAGATCACCCAGCCCTGTCATTTTCCCAATACTTAATATTGAAAATATGTAACAGCAGAGAACTACGACAGAATACTCTTCAGTGCTAAAATACTATCTTTTTAAACCAGCTATACTTTAAATCTGCATGTGTTAAATATGTGTCTCATTCTGTTAGGAGATCTATTCCTGATTAGTGAAAGGGCATATCCGAATAGCAGACATGGTCCTATGTTTTGTTGCTAAACTCAGAGACGGATTTAAGCCTAAACTTGTCTCACCTATGTATTCAACTGAGCCAGTGTATGAAAAAAAATCCCATATCTCATACCAAGATTAAGTCCAGACCAACAGTGGGAATGACATGGTGGTTACAGGGGCTAACCTAGGACACAGGGACAGACAAGCTCAGCTGAGGGTTTTCTGCAAATTTTTGGTGTGCCTGAAGACAAACCACTGTGACACTGGGCTAGCAAGATATTCACATATGTAAACTCTGTTCACATGTAAACTCTGTTCGCTCAAGAAAGCTTTGGCAAAATCTTCAACCAGTAAAAGTAATTTACTCCCTAAGTGCATGTTTTAGGTTGCTTTTAAGGTATAAATGTCTTCTAACCATGTCAATGTCTTGGACCTGATCCAAATGCTAATGAAGGAAAAGGACATTTTTAGTGGACTTTATGTAAATTTGAACCTGGCTGATCCCCAGTGTTGGCCAGTTGCATGTCTATATGTCTCAAGACACCCTGCTTTTACAAGAGTGTACAGATCGACTTTGTAAGGAATGTGGAACTAGACCACACCTGCTGAAATGCCCTGAGCCCCAGCTCCCCTCAGGCTGAGGACCAGTGCCCTGCATGTCCATGGCAGCACCCAGCCCACTGCCTGCAAAACAATATCAATCATCTTAGGTTTGACAGCTTACTGTCAAATGCTGGTGGAGAAAAAAAATATATCTTACAGAACCTGTAGTATATATTATTTCACAGATACAAATAAAACAATTTCAAAATAACCAATGGTGTTTAATTATCTTCATAATTGACTTAAATATTATTTGTTTCATATTTTGACTATACTTAGTTAAAAGACAAATCTGTGCAAATACTTCAACCGTGCAACAGAAGTAAATCAAATTGAGATTTGTTTAAAGATTTGTTTTAATTCCAAAGATATATTAAACCTGGTGGTGAATCAAGATGATATTCTAGAAACTAAATGGTCACACAAATGTATAAGAAAATACATCTGATTACACCTCAGAGAAAATATTTACTACAGGATTTTAGATTTGAACTAATATTTGCTAAACAAAAAAAATCCAAGGCAATAAAAGTGTTAAGGAAAAAAAAAAAACTAAAATACATTTCCTCAATGGCTACAATAAGATTCATTTGGTGATCAGTTTGGTGGTCAAATAAATAGCTATAATACTCAAAATATTTTTTTCAATTTTGCCATTATCGTCTAAATAGAAACACAAAGATGGATAAGAAATTTTAAAATCCACGTTAATAAGGAGTCTCATGGACTATGATTCAATAAACAATTCCTACTACACTTTTAAACACAGTAGATTATTTAAAGCATGTTCGTACTGGAATACTTCTAAAAGATAAAGCAGATTTTTCAAACTGAGTTCAATTCATTAGTGTATTTTTGGAATTAGACTCCAAAAGCTACAATAATTAAAACCGTATGTGGAGCAGAAATGCCTAATTTTTTATGTTATATTACTTCTTCAGTATTATTATAAGCTCTGCCTGCCTGATGCGAGTCTAATTTTCTACTCAATCTTAGGCCGAGTCCCACTGGGAAAGTGAGATATTGTGATTATTAAGAAAAGCAGAGAAAGAAGAGATTAAAGACTCCCTGCTAATGAGTAGAAGAGAAAAGAAAGAAAGAAATGTGCCACTCTACAGTGCAGTACCTCTAAATTGAACTGCCAAACAATAAACAACAATAGGAAATAATTCTTCGTAACAGAGAGCAAAATTTTTAGATGGTCATAGAAATAAGTGCAAAATGAACAAGAATACTGATAAACAGAGAAAACACCGAAGCAGTCATATACAAATTGAATTTATAATGTTTAACTGCTTCCCTTACAGACTTTGACAGCGCAAATATAATACAGACATCCACTATATCCATTAAATATTTGAAAAGATAGATGGATACTGAAGGTCCCGTAAAATACTGCTGGTTTTATTGATTTTACATCTACTTATCTTAACTGATTAAAATAAGGAACAGAATTCAGCTTCACTGAGAGGGAACACAGTTTTACTATGGACTACTACCCAACAACAAAAACCTGGAACTGAACAAAAAGATCAGCAATTTGTGCAAACAAAATATTTACAAATAACTGTTCTCCAAAGTTGTTTGAGGTACTCATTGGGGTTTTTAACCTCCAGAAGCTCTTGTGTATATCCCCTATACTCCCAGAATGCTGGAAGCAGCACGTCTTTGAAGGCTGTCTACAGTGCAAATACTTTAATGACTGATACTACAGCATCAGGTAACATATTTCTGTTTGCAATTTGTTGAACAGAGACCGTCTTCTCACCAGGAGATCTCAACACCTTTTACAAAGGAGGAAAGGTTTTAGATAGAGAAAATGAGGGAAAAATATCAAGTGGAATGGCTAAAATTATCCAGTATATTAATACCACAGAGGTACTAGCAAATATTTTTTGAAGTTCACATTTTTACAAAACAACATGTGTAAATTACTAAGAGGAACTTGACACAGTCATCAGAAAGATTGGTGGAACTGTAGACCTGCATCAATTACATGCCTGCGAAACATCCTTGAAGTACTTTTGAGAATCTGGAGATAAAGAGCATTGTGACCACGTCTCACATAAGTGCGGAATTATCTGTGATTCAAGAAAACTGCAATAAGCAAAAAAATACAATTTTTTTCTCTGTGCAAACTGAAGCTACTATAGAGTGACAACATCTGCTCACGTAAAATTAGTCAGGGTAAGTGCATCACAGTCTTCCATTGTCTCTTATAGTAGCCTTGAGACTTGTTCCAACTATCAAGTAAACAGCACAGTTAAACAAGCAAAACTTGACTCTTAGCACCAAAAGAATAGAAACAAGAGTATTCATGTTTAATACTAACACCACCAGACTGTAAGATGAAAAGAAACTTTGTGGTCACTTAGAATTACTGTTCAAAAAATAACGGAACCTACATACACCTACTGAGGTAAAAGTAGATGCTTTACTCCCACTCATTGTTCCTGTTTAAGCACGTAATGACTATAGAAGTCATATTGTCCACTATATATTAGAAGCCAATCGTTTCACCTTCCTAGTTCACAAAGTGTGTTACCCTATAAGTATTCCCCCATATCTTTGTTGCTCTGAGTACAAGAGACCTGAGCTCTTTATGTTCAGATCTCTCAGTCTTTGCATCATCTGCATATTGTATCACTAACAATGTTGCTTATTCCAGGCCACTGACAAGACCTTAAACACTGTGTGGCTATCGCTGATTAAGACTGGGAGACCTGTGCCTGCTTGATGATTGCCCATCACTCGTTTTGCCACTCTTCATTCATATGGTATGCGCTGGGATGACTTTGTATTGTTCTAGCTGCTTAATCAAAATTCTTTGCCACCCCCAAGTCCTCCTTTGCCATAAAAAAGCCTCCCTATATCAACAGCTCTCTTGTATCTATTAACCCAAACTGTAATCTCATCAAAACGGTGCCATATCAGCCTTACAATATCTATGTTCCCCAGCTCCAACAATTATTATTACTCTTATTTCATTCTGTATCATTGAGTCTCATATCAGCTATGCCATTATTTTGCCTAAGATGGATGTAAGTCTGACAGGCCTATAATTACCATTGTAACCTCTTTCACCCTTTCAAAATAATGGCTCATCAATAGATTTCCTTTCATCTTCTGGAATTTCACCGTTCCAGTTTTATTGAAAAGCAATGACAATGGTCCATTGAGCTCCTCAGACAGTTTTTCCTATAACATTTGGACACCTACCATAAAGAAATGCTGATTTTAAAAGGTCCAAGGTTAGCAGCCTCTGCCCATCTTCATTAATTGTTGAAACAAAGTATTTCAGCTTCAGCATCATCATATGGCTAACACTGATTTCCCCCCCCCGCCCCGCCACAGAGAACCAGGAGGAGCATTCTGGATCTCCACTAAACGTGAGTTTTACAGATTAACCTCTAACAAGCTCCACTTGCGAAAGGCAGCAAGAGAATAAGGAAGAAATAAATGGGACTCCTTTTAACAGAATAAAAAGGGTTGCAAGGGAAGAATATCAGTCTTGCGGAACCCAGAAAAGGCAAAGGACTTTGCTTTCCAGAGTGAGGACTACTAAGAAATCCTGGGGGTTTGAAGGGATGGCAGCAATTCAGAAGCTTCAGGAGAAAATTCTGTAGGCACAACTGAAAATCTGTAAAAAATGAATCCTTGCAAATCCAAAATCTTCATCTAATTAGCTTTTTTTTTCCCTCATCTTTAATTATTTAACAGCTTACAACTCCTTTGCTGCTGCTAACCCCTACCTACTTCTGCTTAATCAATAATTTCGCTGGTAGTGCTCTCTTCTGTGCCTCCTAAATCCAGTCAGATGAGATCACTGAACACCCTTTAGCTGGGAAACCAGTTACCTGACCTAAAAAAGGTGGACAGGTTAGCGCTGAATTCATAAAAGCAGCTGGTTAAATATGTAACAGAAAGGTTTATTGACTGTCTTTGTTTTTCTTGCATTATTACACATATTTCTGCCTTTTCCAAATAGCAACTAGCTAGTACCATCGTTAGGAATTTTTCCTCTTTAAAAAACTTTTTTTAGTCATTAATTCCAATGGCCATAGGTTTTTCCTTGTGTCCTTCTGCTTCCTTTACAAATGTTTTCAATTCCTAACTTCTCATTTATATTCATTTATTCATTGCTATCAACTTATTTTTTCCCCATTTGTTTCATTATATATTACAGCTGCTTTTTCTTTCCCTGCAAGCAAGGCTAGTTTTTAACTGTTGGAAAATTTTCATTAAAAAATGCCAATGAACTGACCCTGAAACATTTCACTCGAAACATCTCTAAGTTTGATAAAACTTTTGTCAAAACCAGCAGAGGACTCAAAAAGAACTCAGATGCAATGCCCTCCTAGGGTTCCTGGCTCTGAGGAAGATCCATCAAAGTGCAATGGCAAAACCCCGAAGTTTCTGGTTACCAAAACAGGAAAACATGGAGAGAGGGAAAAAAAAAAAAAAAAAAAAAAAAAAAAAAAAAAAAAAAAGATGTTAAAAACAGAGGAATGTATCTCTCAAACTCTTTCAAGCAGAGTCAACTGAATGGGGACTGCAAAAATACAAAATCACAGAACAAGCAGTCTAGGTCTTAGTACATACTTGTGTATATTACCAGTGCTTGCTTAGTTATCCATGGCTCAGACAATTCCAACGTTTTTTATTTTCAGATTTGTTCTTCTAACTCATGGAATGTCTCAGAAAGTGATGGGTGTCTCTCTGGGTGAGAGTGACTGACAGGTGCTGTGCAGGCACGTGTGTAATAAATGTCACAGACAACAGCGAGGCCTCCTCAGAGAATGCCACTGGGACAGACAGCTTGTCTTCTGGCAGTTTGTAAATAGAAATCCAGTGGGAGTTACGTGGATGTGAGTTACCAGTCACTTTATTCCTGCCTGCTCTCTATGGGAATTGGGAGAATAAACAAGTACTTTTCACCACAGCATTTCCCATCCGCAATGGAAGACAGTGTCTATTCAGAACAGACTGTTACAAAATATAATCTCTCTTTTGTTTTATCAACATCCCAGTCGTGTGGTTACAACTGCAGTTATTGCCAAACAGTTATCACAGACCTAGATTTCCACAAAATGCAATTTTTTCAGATGTCTATTCTCTCCTCTTTCAAACAGAGCACACATGCCATGCGGAAATGGTGGATGGGATCCTGAAAGCAAAGTCCTTTAGAGAAGCTATAACACAAGCACGACTTCTACAGCTATTTCACTTAGTGGCACCTGGTCACTGAGCTGACAGATTGTTCGCCGAGAGCTCTCTCACACACCGATGCAGGGAGCACACTTTCAATATAAAATGTGCCTATTCAGAATAATGAACTCCATTGTATATTTGACATGATTTTTTTTGTTTTTTTCTTTTTCTTTCTCATCCTTTCTATCAAGAGACTAGAAAAGCAAAGACAAGCAGCAATCCCTAGAGTTTTATTCAGTGAAATGTGGATAGGGGAAAAGCCTTGGAACGCATACACAGTTGTTGTCTTTTGGTCTGCATCTCCCCAAGACAGCTGACAGGCATGAGAGAATTGTATTCTTTAAGGCTACATTCAGGAACTGGCACCTGACACAACAGTACGTACACCTTCAGGAAAATGTCCGCGTATCCGTGAATAGCTAAGAGGCAAAAAGCCAGCAGGTGGCACTCAAAAACATGTACTGGTGCCTGGGTGAGAGCACGATCTGGAGCGCTATACATGGCAATTCTTCCTCAACAGTATCTTGTCTACATAACTGAATAGAGGCAAACAAACAATAAAATCCTGCTAGGCAGAGTCTCTGCTTTTTAACCAAATTTCAAAGAAACATCTATGGACTCTTAGTCCCAGGTGAAATATTGACACTGTATTAAGGACATCTAAAAAGTCACATTCACACCCGGAAAACTCGTGTACTTTCACCACCCTGTTCAATTTTCTTCTTCTCTTTACACCCACGTGATTTGTCTGTGCAAAGGAGATTCCCATATGCAATTACATTTCTCAAGTCTCAAGAGAAAACAACCTGTGTAGGTCTCCTGTGATGGGAAGCTGCTGGTGTGGGATTGGCATGTTTTTCCACTGCCTTCAAAGTTCAGTGGTGAGGCATCTGCACATCTGCAGGCAACTGAAAGATGCTTTTCACTGAAAATGATGGCCCATTTTCCACTATTTTTGCCAGTTTCCTTTCACCACCTTTCTTTCAAAACGTAGCCGTTTGCTCAAATTAACAAGTGTCCAAGCTCAAAACTAAAGCTATTCTTTTACATTGGTAGACATCTACCGCTGCTTTACTAACAATTAAACCAAGGTTGCTTCAGTTTGAGAAAGGCATGACTAATGGTCACAAGCCTCCTCTGTTAATAAATAACAAGAAGTCAGCGCTGCCTGACATTCCTTGAAAGACACTGACTCCAAGTCTGTCACTTTAAGCCATGCTCTCATTATTTATTCTCTTTCTTCTACACAGCCTGTTATCAAAACAGACTTCCTTTCATATTTCACAGTTTTTAAAATTTTAAAACTCAACATTTACAGGTTCTGGGGTTTTTTTTCACCCCTAATTAGAGTTCCTGAAAAAAATACATAAAATACTGCCAATGTTGGATCATATTACTAAAATTTTAGTTGCTACATTTTTACCATTCTTTTCCAAGGTTATAACCTACAATTTAAAAGGGACCCTATATATGGGTCATCAAGAACAAAGCCCGTACTTAATAGTCTTTCTGAAAGGCTAGCTATACGAGTGATTCCTAGATCAAACAGACTCTCTAAAGTGGCATGAAAGACAAGATTCAGAGAAATCACAAAAAGATAAAGTAAAAAAATAAAAAGTTTACAGCTTTTTTTTTTTTTTAAAGATGAGCCTTACTGTTTATCTAGTATCAGGGCATACTCAGCACAAAATAGGCATATCCCTCCCCATGACCAAGAAATCCAATAAGAACAAAACTCTTCATTCAGATATATATAATACATAGCTTGTGAGAGAGAACTATAGGCTCAGAAGTAATTCAAGACATAATAAATATTGATATAGTGCTTCAAGATCCTTCATACTCCGACCACAGAGTCAGTGTTGCTAAATATGTCTCCTGGTAAGAGGGGAAAATGCTACATGCTCAGATTTAATTTTTTAAGTAACACAAACTTGTATTTTGCTCTCTTTAAATGACTAGATTGGGTATTTCAGAGGTACTTTTTCTTTTCCTCCCCACAAGAGAGACAAATACAGCATACATTGTTACATTGTTTCTGTTCTGTTTCTTTTATTAAAATAATTACACTGTATATATATCCAGACAGGCCAAGGGGATTTTTTATTATTATTTTTATGATTATTTCCAGTTGAAACCTCAAATGAATAAACAAATAAATCTAATTCTAGTTAAGAAATTTGTTAGTTGGCTTTACAAATAGCAGACTATTTTTGGGTAAGCCAGACCCAAATTTTACAGTCCTGATTAAATTACTCTGAACCGTGAGGAGATCATTTTCTTCATCATTGAGTCACAGTTCTGGCATAGCAGTCGGATTTCAAAGGCAGGGCTCAGAAATTGTCAGCCTGAATGGAATTCTCATATATTTCAGACTTCACGTTTTGCAAGTTTCAAATTAAAGGATATTACTACCTCAACTACTCTCATGCTTTCTCTGACACGAAATTTTGATTTAGTTAAAGGTAAAATAAAATATATAGAAACACTTATTTTTATTATAAAAGAGAACAAAGCAACCTTTGTGTTTGTATTTCCCCTTTCCCATAATTTTAAGAAGGCAGATTCTTTCATGGAGAAATCACTCATACTACCACTACATTGCTTTGCTTATAGCTATAAATTAAATATAAAGTACAAGTGAACTGCATTTTAAATATTAATTAGAAATTACATACCTCCTGTAGAGTGGATGGCACAAAGGGGTCTATGTTGAGTTGACAGTTTTAACACGTTTTAACTGACTTAATTACACAACTTTTTTTTTCTCTTTTTTGTGACTGGATGGTCTATCTTCCAAGATTTATCCTGTTTCAGGATATTAAGAAACATCACTATACATTAGTAAATTCCAAAAGGCACAGCATTAGTGATTCAGAGAAGACATCATAGCTAGTTAATACCTTTTCCATGGGTGATAAGGCCACTTCTGTGCAAAAAAACTCCACAATCAATTTCATTGTCCTTTTCTGGGTTCCTGCATTTAAAGAAAATTCAAATTTCAAAAAGCCTACTGTTTAATGGCATTTGAAATACAAACATATAGTATAAATTATATACATCTCCATATATTTATTTATATTAATATAACTATGTATATATTTGTATGTCCATTAAACACATCTGTGCACAAAAAGAAAGTCATCTGCTTGCAGCCATCCACATCTGTCCCACTGAATTAAGCGTCCAGGATCTGTCCACATGTCCCTGAAGAAAAAAGCTTTGAAGAGACACTTGCTTGGGCACATGGATATTTTCAGACTTTGATATCACTACTGCCAGCAACAGCACTATACCTTGAAGTCTGCCTCCCTCTCTATCCTGATGACAATTGCTAGTTATAGCTGAAGGTATCACAATTTTTACGATAACTCTCTTGATTCGATGAGTAGAAAACCAGCATAATCAAAACCCTGGCATAGTAAATTGTATTAGGAGGCTGAGATGCATAACAAGGGAAATTTTTTTTTACTCAGTTGGAAATGGTTAGAAGTGCACGATATATAGGTCTATAGAATTCCAAAATGGAGGGTATTTTTTAAAGTTGTAGAAAGCATAACGAAGTTCCTCTTTGTTTAGGATTTTTTTGGTACTTTTTTTTTCTGCAGAAGGTTTTGTGAGCCTTAGACAGACTCAGTAAATGACATGGGTGTCAGAATATTTTTGCACAGGCTGTAACTGTACGTAAAATGTTGACATTGTGAAAAATATTGTTTCTTTTAATCAGATTTTTATCAAAGTACAGTCCTTCTCTCTAAGATGAGTGACTATAATTAGATGGTTTCCTAACCAAATCCTCCTACTCTCTGAGCTTTTAATACAACTATAACTTATTTACTCATAGAATAAGCCCTGCCACCAAGTTAATGAGATGCACAATAAATGCATCATTAATTTACGCTAGATACTATTCTGTTGTCTTCATACCTATTGTTGTTATCCTCTCAGAGCATTCAAACTAATTCTAATTGATGGTTTCCATCAACAAATTAAAAAACAATATACTCCGGACTATGATGAAAAACAGAGAGAGTAAAACAATATGTTCTAAGAGAACACCACATTTTGTTATCTTTATGGTGCAGAATGAAAGACAAATTAGTTAAAGAACGCTGTGCAAGTCTTTTTATTGCTTTTATGATAAGAAGATAGTCCTTATTTGTTTTGACTGGATAGTACAAATTCATTGTCCTGTTACAAATTATTGATTTGGTTGAAAATCAGTAGTTGTCTGATTTAATACTTACAGGTGTTTCCTTCTGATAATTCACATTTGCAATTTAAATCGTATTCAGAAAGCTTAAATGACTAATCCTCAACTTGTAGGCACGCTTCTCTTTGGAAAATATAAATCCAGTGTCAAACATCATTTTTTTTTTGTTAATACATTACTGGTGTAAAATTTGTTACTTTCCTTGCTAAACAGAGAGAGAATCACGAAGTTTTAGTAGGAGCAATAGGAGTGTGGAGGGGAAACGAAGGTATTTATAAATAAGTTGCTTTCATAGGTGTTTGACAACAGCCCAAAGCTAATTGCATTTTGTTTGGTCTACATGCAGAAATAGTTTCATGCTCTCGCAGGAAGGGCAGGAAAGGAGATGCAGTTTATTTTGACGAACCCACAAGCACGTCTCCCAAACTTGGGACCCACTTTGCTGTTTCCTCCCTCCCCTCCATCCTCCAGCCCTCACCTACACCCCAGGGCTTCCCTACCTGCTCCCTTCTCTGTCCGTAAGGACAAAGCCAGAGGAACCTGTGCCCCTGTGCAGGCTCACACTGCTGCAGGATCCTCAGGGCACCAACAGTCCCCACAGCAGCCCTGAGCAGCCTCACCTTGGGCTTCCTTTTCACCCCTGCACCTGGGCGCCATTTCACCTCAGCCTGGGGCCGTCAGCCCCAGCAGAACTCCTGCTCCACCCTGCTCCCGGGCAGGGGTGGCAGAAGGGTCCTGCCCATAATGCCATACCACACTCTGAATCTAGGTCACAACAGCAGCTCAGGCATCTTCCCTGTTTTACAAATTAAGTTTTCAGATGCCTTCTTCAAATGACAGTCCACCCTGTGTTGAGGTTTTCTTCAGCCTCCTCAAGGCCTCTTCTAAAGCTCCAAATTGAGCAGCCTGGGGAGGTGGCACCACTCAGGCTGTGTGCTCATTACATATGGTGGTTTGGTCACTACACACAGATAGCTGTTTGGCCTCTCTATAGATCATCTTAAAACTAGAATAGTAGCAATACTACTTCTGTACAATAATTGGAGGGCTAATACTAGAAACCACCACATAGTCCAAGCAATTATCATTTTTAACTGTTTCTCAGTTAAAGACTAACTATATTAATGTTCTTGGGATGGTTTTTTTTGAGTCACTTGTCACATTTCTCCATGGGCAGCTATTCTTTTCCCCCCACTGAAATAGCAGCAACCTGGTTTGTAAGTATTCCATTTATTGTCTGTCAGTTCATTTTCTCCTATGGACCATATACTTAACAAGACAACGCTGAAGTTTTTCTTCCTCTTCCGTTGTGCCTCGGCAATAATAACCAGTCCTCTTACTTAGGTTTCCATCCCACATCTATGTCTATGAAATTTGCCTCACCTCAGGCAATTTATTATCATGATTAGTCCTGTCTCTGACCAACAGAAGAAGCTATGCTGTCACGTGAACTTATGCATCCCTAGTAGACTAACTACAAAAATAACCTCCAGTCGGAATACCACTGACAAAACAATTTTTTATGGGAAAAATACCATCTTAGGACAAACACATTTCCATTAATGTCTGTTGAGCTCTGAAGCTTTTGTAAATTAAAAACTATTCTGTTTTGAATACCTATTAATTAAAAAAAAAAAAAAGAAAAAACGACAACAAAAAAACCCTCAAACCTCTTGTTTTGAGGTGTATATAATATATTACGTTCAATTCAAATGGCTATTGTTTTCCTGTAGTCGGCTTTTACAGATTCAAGGATTTGGTGCATACGCTTCAAAGTGTATTAAGCCCAATTTTCAGCATTAACTTAAAGCATTATTTAAAAATCTCCTTTGCAGTTACACTGTACCTTCAACAAATAAAATTCCTGCTTTCTACCACCTGGATCTGTAACTCTCCCTCCTGCATTCCCAAACAATTGAGGCAGGGTGCACAAGGAAAGAACTGATGCTTCACTGTTGCCTACTTTCTCTGCCCTTTAGTTTTGCAACTTTATCCTGAGTAGAATTTGTCCTCTGCCTTGTACACCCAGAATATCATATGGGAAGGAAGCAGCTATTTTCTTTTCCCAGATGTGTCTGTCACTGCTTCGTAACTCCAGGCAGAATATGTGTGATGGAGCATTCAACTTGAGGGAGTCAGCAAAGAGGTGCAGCCAGTTATCAGTCCCATTCACATACAGCACTGTGGTGCATGTGAAACCAGCCTCTTGACCTTTTTCAAATATGAATTCAGTGCCATGTGGATATAACCTGCTGAGCGACATTACAACCAGACTCCATTGCTCCATTCAAGCAAGTATGACCCTAAGAGCTGCAGGTGAATGAAAAGGGAGTAAAAGCACAGTTGTTACCAACCTGAGTCTCCACCAAACCAACATGAGAGCTCCAGATTTACAGAACAACCAGCAGCCAGCCAAGAGGTTTGAGCAAACCCCAGCAGGATGCCATTCAGAGGAACAAATGCCATTTCTTAAAAAATAGATCACAGACTGATAGGGAGTCTACAGCTACCAATCCACACTGCAAGCAGCCAGAGGCACTCATTCTTCTGTCAAAGTGTATCAAAGGAAAGGAGAGGCAAAGGGGAAGGAAGAGCAGTCTAAAGGCTAGCAAAGACAGAAGGTGGTTGTTTCAGGTTACTACTATTGAGACGAAGTATTGTGCATGTGTCATTCACTTTTAGCACCCAGTTAATATTTTAAAGATATTCTCAAGCACTCCTTATAATTTTATAATTATTTTTCACTTCCGTTTTAACAACCTCTGAGAACCTTGAAAATCCAATGAATGTCTTTCCCTATTAATTCTGTCCTTCTCTACTTGACACACTCATTTATCTGAGTTTCTGAGCAAGGCTCAAAGTAACATCTTTTAATTTCCCTCTCCCTCCCTCATTTGGCAAGTCTGGATTGTTTCACATGCAGAAGATCTTAAAGCAAACAGCACAGGACATCACAAAGAACTCATCAACTTCATCTCTTAACTTACCAGGGCATGATCAGGAGCAGAGGAGTCTATCCCACGATGAGGTGTGTCTGTAACAGAAGTAATGAAATACTGGGTAAGGAAAAAAAAGGATTCTTACTGGTTTCAGATATCTTGGGTCCAGCCACCCTACCATTAAAATTTAGAACGCAAACCTTAAACATCAGAGCACAAGTTAGCTCGAGCAATCTAGGGATCCCACTACAGAATTATGGTAAAAATACCAAATCCAAAGCTGCAGTCCTGAAATCCCTAGTTCAGCACCTGCTTAACTTGAAGGTACCTAAAGCCTGGATATATTTCATGTTGGATTTCCAAGCTATTTTCTTTTACAAGTTACTACTGTTTTCTAATCTGACAGATGCCTTCTATGCCCAGAACTGCCTCACTTAAAAGGAGTTGACACTTTTAAGGCAAAACAGTATACAGGCAATCCCACCTGTGCCTATAAGGGGCCAAATGCAATATAGTCTTTCACTGTACGATTAAAACACACCAGCTTGGATATTTGGTGAAAGGGTCTGCCGGTACCTACTTCGGCAAAAAAATTATGTGGCAAAGCTCCCTTAGCAGTCAATGAAAAGGTCAATTCAAAGTAAAAAGCTCTGAATTGTATTCAGGAAGAGATTGTCTCTGCTGACAACTGCAGAAGCCTAGGCAGATAATTCTGCTGGCTAAATTAAATGTCTGTAGTAAAGTGCTAACGTCAAATGGTACAAAGAGTTCCTCTTTGTCCTAAAATGGAAAGAGATGGTGAAAATAGCTTTCAGTAACCCTTCATTCAATAACTCAAGCTCTCTTCTCTGAACTGTTTATGTCTTGCAGCCACTGACTGCTGAATGTAAATTGCACAAATAATGCTGTAAGCAGAGGGTAGATGCTGATACTGCTTTTTCTGCATGCTCAAGCTATGCGAGTCGTGGTCTCACTTGTGATCTTTTCTCATGATTATTGAATCCCTTCCTACACAGTAGATCAGCTTCAAGGGCAAAGTTAAGATTGCTGTTGAGATTGCAGCCCTACTCAGAGTACTTTATGATTTGCATCACTTTCCTGGTGCTAAAGAGAATATACATGAAGAAAAGCAGCAGCTCTATGGCTCTGCTTTAGAAACAGGCAAACACGTACTCACTTAGAGAAGCTGGTTAGAAGCACGCACTTACTAGGAAATATTTCTTTAGAGTGGAGGTTGTGCAAATGGGGATGCCTGCTTGCAGGTCTGAATAGCATGGCAAAGAGTAAGAGAGTGGAATTAAAGGCACATAATTTGTTATCTTCCACGTATTAGTTAAGCAGTTTGCCATTCTCATTGTGTGATTTTTGGTGACTTTTGAGCAATTTAACTTGCCACACACAATGCACAAGATCACAGATTAGTTATCCAAGGATCTGCTTGCAGCACGTACCTTGCAGACATTTATATTCTTTATCAGAACTAAACACAAGTGGAAGCAGCCACTGCAAGCAATCATGGTGTCAAGAACAGATGACTGTAAGAGAGCTAATACATTGATAAGCATAAGAAAGCTATTTTGGCAGAAGAAAAAGGAGGGGCTGTTAAGGATTGCTGAGTTAGCAGATACTTTCATCTGAAAAGGATGTGAATTTGTTAAACACAGGTGGTCAAGAGAATCAGCAGAATAATTTTTGTTCATTAAACATAGCAGCAGTATCATGCATTCTCTAAGCTAGTATGTCATAACCACTGAGACACCCACAAAAGGATTAAATTTAGAAATTTGTTTATCTTTCTTACCATTTCCCTTGGAACATGAGGTCTAAGTAAACTATAAAACTTCAAAATTCCATAAACACTTGGGAAAGCATGTGGCTTCCAAGCATTCAAATGAATATCATCTTTCATGTAATCTTTGGTCTCCTCTGCATCCTGTGATCCAAGAATATATATCATGGCATCATATTAAACAGACTTGCTTTACAATTTGACATGACAGAATTACAGCCTATCCTCCAGTGTAGTGAGGAAAGAAACTTTACATTTGTATTTTGTATAACTTTCCAGTTTTAATGAAAAAAAAAATGTCTGTTTACCTTTGCTTTACGACACAGGTAGGATATCACCAAATATCATGCACTCTTACCCTAATAATACTATTTCACTATCTTTCAGAAGTCAAACTCACAAATAAAGCAACTGTTCCCCATTACTCCATTAAATCATTAAGGTGTTGATATAACTATCAACAATTCTTTTTTCTAATTTAAATTTAATGCAATAATAATTATTTTAAATACCTTTTCTATAACAGACTTTGGTCCTGAAAATTAATCTTTTAGAAATAGAACTCCCACAAAACCCTGCTGTTACTGTTTCTTTTCCATAAGATATTCCTGAGTAGTTAGCACTTCTCTATGTTCCTAATCTGTCACCTACTTTTTAAAGCCATTATAAACTTTTAAATATTTTTAAATCGTTATCTCATTTTTTCATAACTTTTCCTTATGTAACATGTTCTCTTTCTATGCAGAAAAATGTACCAGCTGCTGTTGTTGAGAAGGATCTGTATACAGTATATTGTACTGGACCTTATTGTTGTCATTCTACTTTTAAGTAAGAAACTGCTGCTGCAAAAATGTGTTGGTCTTTGGGAATAAGCCACCCTTCCAAAAAGTGAAGATTGGATTGACACTTTCATGTAAATTTAAGCCAGCACAATTCAAAGAGAAAGGTAAGAGGAGAAAACACGACAGTGACAGTTTCACACACATATAAACTGAATTTCAGCCTGTGGCCTTCACTCCCCACTGCTCTCTCATTTTGCAGAGGGCTCATATTTTTCAAAGGATGGTCATCCTACCTTAAATGTACTACTTCAAAAAATCTGCATAAAGTAACAGTTTGTTGTATGTGAAGAAATACACAGCTTAGTTTCTACCTTTCTTTTTCTTTCTTGAGTAGAACTGACATGTTCTTTTCCTGAACTCATTAACACTCTTCTAGCAGTATAAGAAGGTACAGAAGACCCCTGGAAATATTCCATATTTAAGCATCACGTGAGGAATGAAGTAGGATGTAGGTAGGCACCAGCAGGGAGAATATACCCAGACACCTGAGCTATCTGTCTCTCCCAGGTTTCCTGTGTTTCTCTCAGCCTCTAGAGTCATCTTCCATTAGCTAACATACTGACTTTGCCCATCTTACTTGAAATCGCCACTGGGAAAGTAGTGATGTTAGTAGGAATTAGTTTTTATCATGAAATATGCAATACAATGTGATTTTTTCCTTTGTTCCTCTATTCAAATAGGCACTTGAGAATACTGACTTTCATTGAAACACAAAACAAACAAAACCTCCATCAATTGTGGAACTACTGAAGCCTAGTCTGATATAGCTTGATGCCCTCAGGGTCTTCTTGGAACACCACAATAAATCCTGACTCTTACAATCACACATAAAACAGTAAGCTGGCTGCTGCCACACTGGATGTATAACATGCCACTGCTACCAGACTTTACTTCACTGGAGATCCATTTAATGATTCTTGGAAAAAAAAAAAAAGTTAGTAATGTTGACACTCTGACCCTTCTTTCTGTCTAATCTGATTGCAACGGGCTGCCTGGGTTCGGAAGTTATTAGGGAGACTGATGCACAGATAGAGAGGTCTTAAAACATCATTTCCTTAACAAACTCAGTAAAAAAAAGTTTTATAGATGTAAAGAAAATAGTTTGAAATGTGACTGCATGCACACTGAGACCTTAAAAATAGAGAACACTCAAGGCTTTTGAAGCTGTTACATATTCATTTTCTATATTTAGGCAAGAGAAGGTCTTTTAAAATATTTTAGGAACGGCAATACTAAATATAGTACAAGAGCACCTTTGTAAAATTTGACCATTTTGTCTGACAAGCAGCTTTACCATGCTCAGAGAGGAAAGATTCCAAAGCAGCTGTTTCTCATAAGGGCTAGGTATTGAAAAGGTTTTTTTATAGATCTTGCCTATGCCTTCTTGCTCAGTAAAGAACTGAAATTTCTAGTGCAGGTAATATTCTGCTACCTGTGATGCCCCTTCAGTACAAAAGAGTGCAAAAAACAGACTCTAAAGGCTTCAAGATTCACTATGCTTGCTTTTCTTCTTAACTAGTACTCTGTTTATAAAGATCTAATTAGTACAGTGGTCTTGTTTGCAGACATTAGTTGAACAAATAACAAGACAGATACACTTTCATGTGACTCGAGCCACCAACAAGAATATCTCATTCTGCAAATTATACTCAGAGGAGCACTTGTAAAATTCTACAAGCCTAATGTGATTGTAAGGTTATTTGATGAACTACATAAAGCACACATTCATATAAAAAATCATTAGCAGGTCATGGATAATTCACAGATAGAAAAACTGATTAAATCCCATAGCAGTTATATACAATGAATGGCTTAACCTGCTCTATTCACTACATGCATATTGCACAAGTCAAGTATATTGGCTCTTTCCTGACACTTCATAGATTTTTGCATATATTATTCCAACTATTTCATAGATTAGAGTAAGAAAAAAATATTAAATTAAGAAGCTGCTTCTGAAAAATCCAGCAAGTACAGTGATTAGTAAGCCAAATTCCAAAAATCCTTTACAGGTTCCATTAAAATTTATTTTAAATCTTTTCTTGAATTAGCTATGGAATACGAAACCAATCGTGGTCTAGATTTTAATTGGAAAAATGCCTTCGCTTTTTCAGAATAGCAGTTTACAGGTGCTCATTTGAATCTCTAGCCAAAGAATTTGTTATTGGGTTATTTAAAGTCATGTTCCTGTAGAGTTATTCCATGTGTGAATGCTTATTGATTTCAGTGGAACTTCTGTTATAATATCCGCTATGAAGTCTTATTTCTTTCTCATTCAAAAACCTCACTGCTGTGTTTGCTCATTTCATTTTATTATTGGTCCAAATCGCTAAGATAGTAGAGCTAACATATCCAGAGCAAATCTATTAAATTAGAAAGACTACAAATCAGAATGCTAATGATAAAGATGGTCACTCACAAAGAGAAGGCTTACTTTTTTGAAGACTGCTAGGTATAAAGAAACCTAATCTGTAAATGACAATTAATCTTTCTTAACTCTAATATACCATATAATCTTATTTGTATCCATTGTTTTTACAGAAACCTCCTTGCAATGTAATCTGAATTCTATTTAATAATTAAAATTAGTTAAAAGCAAAATTGACTACTTACAGGTACAAGCACTGATTATGTTAATTTAAATTATAAATGCTTTTTCTTCAGTGAGATCATGTATTTTTAAGTCTTTTAGACAATCATGCTTCAAGCACATTTGATATGGAGTATATGAACTGATAACTTTCATATGGTAATAGGTTTACAATGTCATGTAAATCTTTTTTTTTAATGAAAGCATTTATCTTTTATTCATTTCATAATCCTCTTTACATACAATGGCTATATGAAATATCAGTAAGAATCTGTTTCACCCTTTTGATTGTTCGAGAATTTTATGTAGAGCAAAATTTGATTTTCGTGTTTTCTGCCTGTAAGGCTTATTTTGCTTGGTTCATTTGCTGCTCACACCCAAACTGGGAAACTCTGATGTGAACACATGCAGGCCCTGATTCAGTAAAAGCACTTAAAGCACCTGTATTTAAGGCTGTCTGTGGTGTAAATGTGCCCAGCTAAGTGCATAAAGGTAGGCAAGTGCTTACATGCCTTGCTGCATCTAAAGAAAGTTGATTTTCTAATATAGTCAAGGCATTACAGGCAACCACATGATCGTGCTTTGAGGTGATACCATGTTAATAATCAGCCAGGTTCTGTGTATATGAAAAGACTTCACTGAAGAATCAGGTCTTTATATGTGATCTATAGGCTATTTACAATCAAATCCATTGAATTTTTTTAACTCTTCATAAAGGAAAATTAAGAGCATCACTAGTTACTGTCTAACATTTGGAATAACTCTAATTGCCATGTGCTGGGACATATTAACAGTTCAGATGAATGCTTGAGGCTCTGTGGAGCATCAGTAAAGACAGCAAAGATGGGATTTAACTCATCTCACTGTACATATACATACCTAAGCCAGCCAATTATTTCTTCTCTACAGTTACTGGAGAAATACATGTTTCTACAGGATTATTTGTAACACCAAAATGCTGATATGTACCACATGTGCCCTAAACCATGTTTTTGCTTCTTTTTGCTGACCACAGCAAGAGCCTCCATGGCACTGCAGATGACTCCCACCCTGCTGGGAGTCTCCCAATCTTCCTCAAGTTTTTTCCTTAAAGAATGCAAGATTCAACAGATAACCATCACTTTGAAACAGTGATGGTCTAACAGAGAAGGATCCATTGTAATAAGCAGCACCTGAAGTGGTAATTTGCAATAGTTTTGCTTGAGCATGAGGCCCTAAGAGACAACACTACCTCGGCTGCAATGCACTAGTCTTTGGTGGGTTACTGCATGACCTGTAAGTGTTTGCACAACAGGAACCCCCTCAGGGGGCACTGATTAGACTGTCTAGAAGTGTGTGAAGCAGAAAGAGCCATGGGGAGATCCTGAGACATAGCACCATCTGCTTGTCAGGGTAAGGTGGTTGCTAATCAAGAGAATTGCTCATTCACCTGTTAACCAAAGACACAGCCACATTTCCAGAGCTGCTAAAGATTTGCTGTTTCTATAGCACAAGAAGAAAAAACTGCCAGGTGTTTGGTCTTTCTTTAAGGTTACCTAGTATAATATCACTTATTAAACTTCTTGAAGATTATCAACTGTGAAGCACCAAATAAAACTGTAGTTGATACAGTTTTAACATTTTGTCTATCCCACAGTTTGTGGAGGACAGATCTCACAACACTTTCATATGTTGTTCCTTTGCCTGACACCAGTAGGTGACCTGACTGAAATAAATAAAGAGAAAGCTATCTTTACACAGGAAAAATTATCATGTTTTGGATGGACCTTGTAACACTAGACCTTACAAAAAGGAAAAATTACCTGAATGGTAATCAGGAAAGCTCTAGTAAGAATGAAAAGGGAAGAAAATAGTTTAAGTGTGACCTTTAGGAAGGTTAAGTTCTTTCTAGATTTCCTTAATTCTATGTTTTCTGGTAAAACAATTCTAACTTGAAACTGGCTTTATATTGGGAACATAACAGAGAAAATACGCTAGTAACCTGCCTTTAAAAAGTCAGTACATTAAATATAAAAAGCAATGACGATTCACAGGAAAAAAAGAAAAAACAAGCCAAACCACAAAAAAACCCACGCTCTCTTGGCCAAGTATTGATGAAACAGAAAAACAGCTTAAAAAGAGCAATAATCCAAATAAATGAGCCCAAGAACACTCCAGAATATGGTAATATCTGACACACATTCCGAAAGTTATTCTTTTAGGGAGGAGTCCACTAGTCCAAAACTTTATGTGAGATCTTAAACATACCAAAATCTCCAGTGCTGAGAGAAGAACCATAATCTATAGTTCAGAGAAAATTATTATCACTAGTCCAAATGTTGGAACCCTATCTGGTTCACCATCCTGTAGTCTATTACCAGTTCTCCTTCAGGAAAGACTCCAAATAACATCCTTTAAAGTTTCACTAAAAAAGAACAGAATCACGTTGTGTGCAAAGTTGGTTCTTCAGATGCTAGATGGACATGCAAACACATCAGAGATTTCCTAACTTCGTGTTGGATGGATGGTAGTTTGGCTGATGGTGACTTCTAATGAGTGACCACAGTTCCTGCACTCTGTTCTTGTGCAGAGAGAGTTCACAAATATAAGGCCACTCTCTGAGAACTGAAATGTCAGACAAATCACCATATGCCTTGCCAACTGCGCTTCTAAAGAAGACTGGTCTGATTTGCAACTTCAGGGTTTCTTTTTTATTATTTGTATTCCCGAGAAAGTAACTGTTCCATCTGTTCCAGAGCCTGCACAGCCAGCATGAGAAACTTGCAGAAGAAAGTATGACCACCAAATGTGTTGCTCTTTTGTTCACGGAACTGCACCTTCTAGAGATCAAAGGAAAATAAGTCTGATAAGCTGATGTCAAGTCATACTTGACTGCAGAGGTGGCTGACTGAAAGGGGCAAAGTCAAAGATCTGTTTGAAGTTCGGATCATCTAGTACATCCTCCACAGCCAATTTCTCAAATACAATACAAGAGAAAAACAGCAGTGCCTGCAAGCAGCTTAAGAGACAAAGGAAATCTGAGGCTCTTTATTTACAACAAGAATACTTAGCTGAAGGTTCAGCCATTGGTTTATATGCATGTTTACTAACATGCAAACCCAAATTTTATCACCTTCTTCTGACAATTAAAATTATGATTTAAAGCTGTTTATTATATAGACCATTGTGCATCCTCTACCATGTACTAAAAAGTCCTATAAGACTGGACTAGAATATAGACTTTTATGGGAAAGTCAGTGATAATATACCAGCTGTCCCATTTCCCAAGTTCCCTCTCATCTACAGGAATGAGGCTCGGGTTAAGAGGGCTGGATTCTGTACATACATCTTACAAAACCTATGTACACGAGAAAAATCAACAGGAGACAGGATGAAAACTCATCTACATTAGCAAATAATGAAATACAGCTAAATATTCATCATCAGCTTTTTATCATCTTTGGTTCACTGTGTAATATTGGTTTTCCTGTATGTGACAGTCAAAACAATCTCCAGAGTCATTTTTGTAAACATCTGGAAATCCAGGTTAAATAGCCTGCACTGTCTCATTTTGTATATCTTAAGCAGTTTAGCCACTACCCTCACCTACATCAGGGGATGTAGAGATACATAAATAGAGTGAAAAAACTCAAAATATTTTTGTGTACATTGTTCTGATGAAGTTAAGAGCATGCCCATCATGCCCATAGGCAGAAGCTGTTGGGTTTAGTTGCCACAGAGCAGGGGCTGAGTGGTTGTCAGCAATGTGCATTTGTGGTTGGTATTTATGTGACTGAAAAAAAAAAAAAATTCCTGGTTCATTCTGGCATTTAGAAAAATTATAGAACAAGCCACTGACATCAGTAAATATTTCTTACCTGAATCTGGCCTGATTCTGTCTGTTCAAAAGACAAATCAAAAAAAGGCTAGTTGGGCCTTTAAAGCTGGTACTAACATTACCTGTTACTGCCCAGTGTTCCCTTAATTGGGTCACAGGCAGCTGAACCAATTGACAAAGATGATTTGGCTACACGAAGATTCTTCTGATCTGACCCTACTGTATGTCAAGTGAATATTCTTGTAAAGGTCACTATTTTATTGCACTAATTACTAGGTGCATCAGTACCTCCTGTAAGTGATGTTGCTGATGTTATCACATAGATTCTTTCTCAAATCGCCTGAATGTAGTATCTGTCCATGGTAGCAGAAGCCAGACACTCCACCACAGTATCTGAATCTGTCACAACTATGTTCTTTATATATATTTTTATATATATATATATATATATATAAAATATAAAATCATAAGTTCTTTAGACTTATAAAGCTCTGTGAGGGAAATATAATTTTTACATTAGAGATGGAGAGCAGGGGCACAGGCAAATGGAGATCACCGACCCCATGCCACAAAGAACAGCTGTGCTGTAACTGAAAACTGACCCGGGGTTTTCATGTTCAAGCCAAGTACCTTAGCCTCTAGACCATCCTTCCAAGTGCAAAGATAACTGCAAAAGTTATCTCAAGTGCAAAAATAAAAGCTATGAGATGTGCAAGTCTTTCTTATGCACCCATCCCTGACATTAGTAGGTTTAAAATATTGTGTGTCACTCTAATCTTCAGAAAAAAAAGTGATTTAAATATATTACCTCATCACATTCACAGACGTCTTTTCCATTAGCATTTTAGGGGGCTTTAACAAATGGAGAATAGATAGGAGAAAGTGTGTGTTAACATTAAAAATGCTCCTTTTGAGAGTCTAGAAAAACATTACCCAAGGATCTATTTTCAATATATTTAACATTGATGTGCTATTAAAGAAGATTTTTTTTCCCCACTTCTTTCATACATTGGTACTTGCAGCTGTTAATAAATTAGCGTGTTTCAGTTCCAGTAAAATTATCCCATGTGTTCGAAGTAATTTAATTATTTCCAGTATGAGTTAAATAGTAATTTTAAAATATAGCTCTTAAAAAAATGGGTATTTTTGGTACAATTCCACCCTGGCAAAATAAGCAGGAGAAGTTTTTTGAATCTGAATAAAACTTTGAAGCTATCTGAATTATTAAAATACATACACATCCAAAATAAAGCTTGCATAAAGCCTAATAAGATAAATCTAAAAGAAAATTAGATGTCTATTGAAATATTTCACTGACATAAAATGAACATTTCAACCTAGAAACAACACTGATTAAAAAGTGTTAAAGATGGATGTTTCAGCAAAATTCTATTTTGAAGACTTAAAGGTGAGAAAATTTTGAAAAATCTATCCACTAAAACTTCATTCTTGTAGATGAATGTAGATTTTTCTTGTAAAAACTTATTAAAAGCTGAAAACGATAAAGTAACAAACTATAAATCAAACATCAGGACCAAAGTCAAAGGTACTTCACCAGGAAAAAATACGCCCTGTAAAGGTGGCTTTCCCCTTCCTTTGCAGTTCTCTGACTACCCAGTTCCCAGCGTGGTAATTTAGAACAGCCTGAGATCTACACTGAGTTGTACCTCACTTTCCTCAGACCAGAAGCAGGTCCAGCTTCAGGAGACTGGCAGAATGCAAAGGTACTTGGTGAGGAGCCTTTTATCAGTTTCCTATATGCAAAGAAATATCTTGCCTAGGTGGCTAAACCAGCTTTTAAGCCCTTTTGTGAAGGAAAGTTAGAGAAAAGGATTCACTGAAAATCAGTGTCCACTGTGCAGGCAAACATGACGAAGACACTGACACCTCATTTTACTAGTAAACACAGGAGGATTTAACCAAGCTGTTGTTCTTTTCTTTTTGTTTTTGTTTTTTTTTTTCCCTATTTTTTCAAAGGTCAATCGAGAAGTCAATCCCCAAATACAGTATTAAACATTTGGGGGGAAATAACACAGCTTATTCGAGTTGTGCATGTGTTTATGTGTATAAAACTATGTGACACATTGAAAAAGACAAACTGTAAGAAAACATTGAATCACAAGAAAGGATCTCACTTAATTGTTAGGCATGGAAAAAGCAGGATTTTTTCTTCACTAGTTACATTCTACTGTTAATCTACCTGTAAGATACTATAACATAATTGGACAGAAAACAAATGCCATTGCCTAACCAGAAGCAAACTAACTTGGAATAATTGAATTGAATTTCCATCCAATATCACTAACAGGTATCCTCGGTATAACTTATGAACATTTCATTTTGAAATATTTATTGCAGTTTTTAAAGGTGGATTGGTAAAGATCACTTTAGCTCTCCACATTACTTCTCTAATGCCCACAGTTTAATTGAGTTTATCCATCAATGTCGTATACTGTTTGGAGACTGGATGCAGGACTAGAACTGTTAGCGCTGCGTTATGTGAAGGCCTTTGATTTAATTAACAACAGTATCTCTGTAGAGAAGTTAAAGCCTATATTCATTCTGTACTAATAAATTGGATTCCAGCTCTTTGTTTGGACACAGTGGTGAATGATGTTCAAGTCTATTTCTTAGAAGCGGCAGGACATGAAACAGTGATGGGTTGCATCATGGTAGTAAGTTCAAACCATTTTAAAAATAAAGTGATTACTTCTCCTTATTAGAAATATACCAATAGTGCTGCACTACACAATTGTCTCCTTGCTTCTGTGTTGGTTTCACCTGCCATGATGAAAATTCAGTTTCAAAACCAATACTGCAAATACAGGTAGGGATTTCCACCTTGTTGCATCAGACATTCTGTTGTTTTTGCCTTGGAAGTCAACTCACTGAAAAGGCTGAGTTAAGATAATTACTCATGTGAGATACACATTCAAAGGAGACCAAGATACTTTGAATGTGTATTGATACTGCTAAATGAGTCTCATTCAGCTTCATGGTTTTCAATACATCTTAATTTGTTTTGCATTTTGTACACTCCACTGGCCAAGAAAGCTGGAGAGGGACTTTTTACAAGGGCATGTAATAATAGGACAAGGGGTAATGGCTTTAAACTGAAAGAGGGTAGATTTAGATTAGATAAGGAAGAAATTCTTCACTATGAGGGTGATGAGGCAGTGAAATAGGTTTCCCAGAGAAGCTGTGGTTGCCCCATCCCTGGGAGTGTTCAAAGCCAGACTGGATGGGGCTTTGAGCAACCTGGTCTAGTGGAAGGTGGGAGGCTTGGAACAAGATGATCTTTAAGGTCCATTCCAACCCAAATCATTAAATAACAGCCAAAAAATAATTTGTTTTAAAAAGACATTCTGGTTAATGCTTGAAGCAGAGTTGAGCTTGGACCATGAAAGAGAACACAATACTCACTTGAGTTCTCCCTAGATACAGTTAAACCCCAGCACAGGCAGAGCTGTTTTCCAATATTTGATTAAGGTACAGAATGAAACATTAAATGGGTGCATGGTTAAATATATCCTGTCTTTCACAGAAGCTTCTAACCTAGTGTGTCAGAGAACTGTATTTTTTGTCATACAATTATTGAAATACTGTTATAATATACCTTCTGCATCTCAGTTAGCACCTAGGCACTCCATCATTTAGAAAAAAAGTGCTGGAAATACGTGGGAAACTCAGTGCTGTGGAGTCAAAAGCCAGAAGAGATACACGCTCTATAATTGTGGCCCTGTGCTCAGGTGAATTACACCAACTGTAAATCATGTTCTTGAATACTGAACAAGAGTTCACGCAAAATATATAATCATGGCGTTCAACCCATGCAACTTTATTTCCATGGATGTATTTTCGTACTCCTCAACTTTATTTGCAGTTAAATCTATAAACAAATCTCCAGAGACTAACAAGAGAATTCTGCCTTGGACTGGTTCTTAAAACAGCCCATCATGAAATGAGGGATTATAGCTGGGAGCAGGCAGTAACAAGGCATGACAGAAGTAGCAGTAACAGTGTTTGTTCTCGTTTTAATCCATAAATCTTATGTTTTAATGTCAAACAAAAAGGAGAACCTTGCAGAAAGATAAATGGAACAAAGTATTTCTGAAGTAGAAATATAGTAATCAGTACCAAAAAGCAGGACTGGTGATGCTAAACAGAACATGGGACCTGAGAAAAGTGCAAGATCCACTGATAAATGCTTCAGCAAAAGCTGATAGGAGATTATAAAGTATTGATTCTATCTTTTATCTTTCTAGGCTATGTGAGCAAGCAAATACACAGTGGGACAACATCAAAACCCAAATCTATTCAATAGGGAGAACAAAGATCAAAGTAGTCTTGAATGTATTTTATCATTGTTTCCCACTGGTGTGTACTGCTAAGTGGAAGCACAATATGAATGCATGAAAGCAAAACAAGACTAATGCATTTTGTACTAGAAAGCCATATAAAGCATTTAGTTAGTACCTAGCAATATACTTAAGTTTAAAGACAAAAAAGTGGCATTATTACACACAAAGGTTGAATCTAGTAATTAGTACTACAGTTTTTTAGAGCACTTCAGGCTGAAGCCTCTGTGTGGGGTTTATTTAGCTTTGTTAAGGTTTTGTTTGTTTGCTTGTTGAAAGAAAAAGGTCATAAGCTGTCACCATCAACAAAGATGATTAGTTGCCTCTTATTAAACATGATAACATTTCACCAAGCATAGAAACATTATTAGAATTGAGCAGTTGTAGGAATAGTCTTCAAGTCTGTCTGAGGCATTGCTTGGTTCCAGGCAGCCATAATGAAGCACCATCAAAGAATTATCCCCTCATGGTAAGGCAAAGCCAGTTAAGTCTCCAGAAAAACTTCAGGTAACCTCTATACTGCATATTTAACTGCAACCAGGCTTAAAACAGGGAAGAATAAACACTATTTTATGTGACCTACCACAGACTTCCACTGTTCCTGATGTTCTATTTATACAAATTTAATAATAGGATCGAAATTAATGTGAATAAATTGCAAGTATCCCTTACTGTCAAAGTTTGTTTACCTTCCTGTTGTCTTCTCACTTTCTGAAGATTTGCTGTGCAGCATTTTATCTAATAAGAAACAGAGACATAAGAACATCAGAAATACTTATCTTTTTAATGAAATGTTCTGTGATTAAGGAATGAAAAAAATATTAAGAATATCTTACACATTTAGGGAAGTTCTCCAGGTAATGTAATTGTCAAAAGTCAGCAAAGGGTCTATTGCAATTAACATCAACCAGGAATCTTCCCTGTCCACATCTTTGTAGTTCAATGATTTTCAGCTTTTAAAAATCTGCAGCCCATCAAATTTTCCAGTGAAGACGCAGACGCCCTCAAAAGGTTTTCACAAACATATAGAATTGTAGAACATATATCGACTTTTCTTCTGCTCTTCTTAATTGTGTTTTGCAATTTCCTTGGAAATAATCCAAATTATAAGCTACTTGGGCAAGCAATCTCTGGTAACCAGACTGTGGGTATTGTTTGGAAAACTTTTATTTCAGTTCACTCCTTTATTTTCCTCATGAGTATGAGGATGCTCATGACTGTAGATGATTTAAAGCTCTATTTTTCTTCATTTAATTAATATTTTTCACACAAAAGTCAGTTAGTAAATATCATCTTCCAGAAGATTCAAATAATTATTATTTTTTTCTTAAAGAAAAAATGAGTGAGGATGAAACACAAGAACAGGCTGCCAAGATAAGTGGTGGAATCTCCATCCTTAGGGATATTCAGAACCCCATTGCACACAGCTACAATCAACCTGCTCTAACTGGACCTGTTGGAGCCAGAGGCTGGACGAGCTGATTTCTGCAAGTCCCCTCCAGCCCACATAATTCCGTGACTGTGCCGGAGGTGACATTGTACAGGTGTGTTAGATAATTCTAAAAATTCAGCAACTGCGCACATTTCAAACATAATTTTCTAGTGATCGTCAAGCTTCCATGGCTTTACCCATTATAATATTTGTATGGTCCCATTGCTACACTTTTATAAATTCACCCAACCCAAATTTTCTCCAAAATAACAGCCACGTTAACTGCTCTTCTGGGTTAGATTTGTTTTGAGCAACTCCTATGTGTATCATTGTACAGCACTAAAATTCAAAGTCGGTGTAGGTCACAGACACCATACTAGCAACAGGTAGATAATCCTCCAATTACTGGAAATAGTAGTAATTCTAATGGATTCAATGTAGCTGCCCAGAAAGCAAAGTGTGTTCCAAGAGGACTGAAGGATTTTGGCTTCGTCCTTTATGGTTCTGCTCAAATTCTTAAGGTAGCACAGAAGGACTTGGGATAGCCCACAGAAACTTGAGAAAACAGCCCTAGAAACAGGAAATTAAGTTAATGTGATGCCAGTTAAGCTTATAAATGCAGTACTTCTGAACCCAAAAGGGCACAAATTTAATCCACACATTGCACTACATTTATTTAGACCAGTATTGTTTACAGTCCAGATACTTCTAAGATGTGGCAGCCACAACTTGGTACCTGCTTGACTTTGAATGTTAATTTAAATTTAAGATTATTTTTCCATGCAATTGTATATTAATGAGGTGGGTGATTCTGCCTCTAAAGAAACAGTATGATTTAGAGTTGACTTAATGTTGAGCGCTCTTAGACAACCACAATGGCTGGACATTGTTTCTTCTTTTTTTCAGTAAATGTAGCTTTGATCACATAAGTCATGCGACCTATGTAAATTCACCCTTATTTAAAGTTGCATAAATTGGATTGTTTTCTGGAATGCAATGCCATGTTCTTTACAAATTATCTGAATTCTCTGTTCCTCTATGTACAGTTTTGCATTTGCTTAGTGACAGTTATGTACCTTATTATTTACTATTCCATCAGTCTTAGTTTCACAAGTAAATAATATCAGAATTATTTAATCTTTTTTCAGAAAAACTCAATAATGTGGGGCTGTTTCCTAGACAAAGCCAAATAAAATTTCTCCTCTGAATATTAAAACTCAAAATGAAGTATTGAAATGCACCAATTCTCATCCTAACAGAAACAATAATTACAGCATTGATACTGTATTATTGCTGTTCTTTTCAATTGGGATGCTCTCTGTTTATAGGTGCATGACAAATGCCCACCTTGTCTATACAACGCACGGACACAAGTCTCAACGTTTTTCTGCAAGTAAGTAGTACAGTTTGAAATCCTCTATCTGTAGCAGCTAGTCTACCCGAAAAAAATAACAGCTTATCAACTTGCTGAGTTAGATCAAGGAGTGCTATATAATTCAAAGTTCCACGTGGAGACCAATGTGGTTCCAACATGACAGATATTTTCTTTTTTTTTTTTTNAAAACAAATATAAAAAAAACATGGCAGATATTTTCTTTTTTTTTTTTTTTTACTGTTTTCTCGAAAAAGTAGGAAATTTCATACTAAATAATTGTATTAAAGGTTAAGACTATAAAGGAAAACACTCCAAAATGTAGGAAATAAAATAAATGTGTGCTGTGCAAGACAGCTGAGATCTCTTAGGCACGAACACTATGATCTGAATGCTGCCTGGCATAACATGCACATACACCAAACTCTTTTCCCTTTCCTTCTCCCTGCTCTTTGCCTCAGCCATAAAGACCCACCTTCTTTCATTAGAAAAAGACCAAGTGCTGTGAATGAGTCAGCTTTGTCCTTCGGAAAAGAAGAATGGTGATATCAAATCAGGTCCACCTACCCCAGGACCTTGTCTCCAGTGACCCTAATACTGACCAATAGCTGATGTTCCAGATACAGTGTAAGAATAAACTATATAGGGCAAAAGTTCCCTAGGAGTCCAGTGATTTTTGCAGCTCAAGAGTTTATAAAATTGATGTGTTGAGTATTCAAATCAACAGGAACAGAGCTTCGAATTAAAGTAGTAGTATATGAATACAACAACTGATGTAAAACTGGACCAAGCTTGACACCCAAAATCAGTGAAAACTTTCTACTTTCGATTTCATTCTGCACTAAAAATGGATAAGGGGGAAAAAGGAAACTCTTAATGTTGCTGCGAAGATAAATTCCTTAGGCTTTGTGAAGCAGTTCTACAGCTAAAGCATATAACAAAGGAGCACACGAGGAAATTAGTAATTTTGTACTCTGTGGGGTTTGAACAGCAAACTAAATAAAGCTGAAGGCCATGTAGCATATGATGAAGTACAAGCACGTGCTGAACAATTAACCACATAGTGACCACTGTACATCTGTGTACAATACATGTATAATCTATATATAAACACAGTGTATAAGACAGGAGACCTGTTGTGAGAAAAAACAAACAACCAAACACACGCACAACAAACCCACATGCAAATAAACAAACAAAAACCCCCAAACAAATGAAAAACCCCACCAAACAACACACACAAACACCTCTATGTGAACTGGTAATTAAAACCTTTCCAACTACACATTAATTGAGGAGCTGAATAAACATTCCATAGATACCCTGCATTCAAAAACCTGATATTCTACTTTTCTACACTTTTTCTTAACGTGTATCTCTGGGGTGCAAAACACAAACATCTAAATTCACACAAAGTCTGCTGATAGACTGAATTAATTTGCAGCATCCTTTGATACACAGGAAATACTTCCCTTTTGGTTATCTTGCTTTGAAATATATACATGGAATAGGCAGGCCCTGGAACTAATTCTAACAGTACTTTAAATAGTTGAAATAATCAAATTCAATTTAAGTATTTTAAGGTAGGTTTTTCGTTTGTTTGGTTTTTTCTGTGTACTCAAGTTGATTTTTTTTAACATCTTCTGTTTAAATACTAAGAATTTTTAATGTCCGCAGTTAAATAATATGGTATGATAATGTAAAAATAGGCATTCCTCTTCCTACAGTTGATTCTGAAACAATTCACAATGAATAACTGCCTCATGTCTATCATACAACAACAATGAAATTCACTCTGAAACCTCAGATATGCAATTTCTGAAAAGCTGAAGTGTAAGAATAATAAGTAGATGATATCTACTTCTCACAAAAAGGGGGTTATTGACAAGATATTCCCCTCCTTCTCCTGTAGGTCATTTCGACACATAGCTTAATTCCTTTGCAACACTTTGAAAGGCGTACTGAAACCTCCTGGCTACTTAACATCATGTCAGACCCTGCACTGCTGAGCCTTGACCAAGCCTGTCTCAACTATGGGACTTGCTACATGCAAGATCATTTTACAGAAAGTTGTCTTGGTGCCCAAGATAAGTAACAGTTCAAGAAGCCATACATGTCATCAAATCCCCACAGAAGATCTGCACAAGCCACAAGCGATGGGGAAAGACCTACCCTAGATTTTGGTATCAAGATGAATTTCTCTCCAAGAGGAAACACTGCTGAGAGCTGTGACAAGCAGAAAGATAGCTCTCAAAACAACTTTATGCAAAGCATATTGAATCCTTATTTGATTTACAGATCTTTTGAAATGTGCGTCGTTGAACATGTGCTTATGCATACAATTATGCATACGCTTCCCCTTCCTTAAATCACTGCAAAGGTTTTTCACAGGTTTTACTTGACAAGTTTACCTCCTCTGAAGTCTTGTGTCACCCCTCACGAACAACAACAAAAGCTCATAACAGCATATTGCACAATTTTAAAACAATTACTTATATTGTTTAGGAGAAAAGTCTGGGTATTAAGAAACCTAATCATTAGGAAGCCTTTGGGTGCATTCTGATTCAAGGCTTGCTCCTGTACAAGTCCAAGTTTCACTCCCAGGGAATGCAATAAGACAGAAACATCTGGGTGTACAAGGCAGCAGCATCTTCCCAACCAGCATCAACACAGAAAGAAAAATGAAAACTTGTTTTCAGTACATGAAGAGGCAACAAAGAAGCACTGCCTGTGTCTGGCTCTCATCCTGATACAGGTTCTGCTTCCAGCATTTCGTAAACATTTGCTTTTACTGCTGTGCTATGGTCAAGTGAAAACTCAGGTTGTTACTAAAATGTCACTAAGCAGAGTTCCTGATGATGTACATTTGAAAGCTATGTCTAAAGGTACAATTGATTCAGCTGACCTTTCCGTGTTACCGTGAATACAGATATTTTAATGGCTAATGCAGGAAGCTACTGCATGTGTCATACCGTACTTCTACTTGCTTTAACCTTCTACTGTAAGTATGTTTGAAAGTACCAAAAATGTCAGTACTGGAAAAATAAAACACACCCAAAAACTTAGCTGTAACGAAACCTATGAGATTTGTCATTTACTTTCACCTGAAGAACACTGGTTAAAAGATTAAACTGAAGTTCTTCAGTTAGCTGCATGTAAAGGGCAATACACAGCGTTGCAACAGTCAAGAAGGGCCTTGCAAAACCAGTACATATGCACTCCTAGCAGGTGTCTATACCACAGAATGCAAAGCAATTTACAGTTAATACCTAACCCAAATTTAAACGCTTCCAAACCTCAGCAGCACAAAGTTCCCACAGGCAGATTTATCCTGCCGGAATGTAATTTATCTTGATTCAGCACAGTCCCAATGAAATAAATGGTGAACCTTGTCAAGCAAAATGGTGTTCACTGTGCAACGGGCAGTACAGCCTTTCCCTCTGTTCATGTATTGCCACAACTGTGTTTCAACTAAGCCATCACCTTTCCATTGTTTGCCCTATGGGATGTCAAAACTAACCCTGACTAACATATGCAGAAAGCAGGACAGGTATTAGGAAACAAAGGCAAGTTCCCTTCTAACCACAAACTGCTTGTTGTTTGTCCCAGTAACCAGTGCTCAGCATCAGAAACATTACCACTGGAACATCAGTCCACTAACACGCTGCTATATATGGCTGTGGGCATGCTCTGGTTTGGTGGTGGGGAAGCATTTTCTGTGTAAATTAATTGCTTCTTCTTGAGCTGTCAAATGTATAAAGCATACAAAGCAGCTAGAAACCATCTCAATAAAAGCATATTATCTCATAAACCCAACCTTCATTAGAAACAACTCAAGATAGAATTACGCTATGTGTAGAGTAATTTAAATAGTGACTTTTTTGATAGAATAGTAGAGCTTTGTCATATTTATAACACGTAAGTAACTAAAAAGCTTTCACTCCTAAAATATCTCTTAGATAATTTAAATGCATATAATTTTTGCAGAGACAAATTAAATCTTGGAGACTTGGAAATTCTGTCTGGTGAATGGGTTGAATAGTTTGTATAGAGGAAGAGGGATTACATGCCAAGGCAGGAAAGGAGGCTGACAGCTTTAACCCACCTTCACATTCTCAGGGATTTAAAGCTGGTCCTTCACAGGAAAATGCAAAAATGTTGCACGATGAAACAATCTCAGACTGATCCACGAACAGCTTCATAAGGCAAGTACTTGAAAATGTCTCTGAGAGACAAGACTCAACCTTCCTTCTCTCAAAACTGAAATTTCAATTTGAAAAATACACTAGGTTACTCTTCATGTCCATGATATGATCCAGCTAGGTTTTAGTCACTACATCTTCAAATGTAAGAAATCCATCTTCTTGCTAAAGAGCAAGTGTGACAGAGGTTTCGAGATTGAGAATCTCAGGAAAACCAGACTGCTACCTAAAACTGTCTGCAGGTTCTGTGCATCTCCCTGAGCCCAGTTCAAGGGACTGACATGGAACTGTAGATGGGGCAGCCCTGACTTCTCTCAAATGCTAAGCCAGTGCGACAGTCTAGCTTAGACAGCCCACAGTAAAGCCTATGCTGAAGCTCATACTTTATTATCTGTGTTATCTTTCATCATTGTTATTTTTAAATCTAAAACAAAAGCCACAGAACATCTTTACTTTTCAGCATGAAAACCATAATATTTGGACAGAATAATGTTTGTTCCTGGGGAAATGGTACACTCACAGGCTAATACTTGTGAGGAGGTAGATGGTCCATTCCAGAGACCAGTACAGATTTCACAGAATCTCAGTGGGCCACAAAACATTGACGTCCAAGCATAAGTGGCCCCAAGATATCAGATCATATCGATCATTACGTTGTTCATAGAAAAGTTTTGTTAAGAGTATTTCAAAGGGTCTCTTGAATTTAGTAAATTAAAATTGTTTTCACCCTCTGGTACTAGAACAAATAGATTCATGTTACTAAGGATACCTGCCTGTACAAGTGTCTAGATAAGAAACTAGCAACAAAAAACATCCTAAATCCAATGTTAATAAGGTTATTTTCTGTCATAATATTTACATACCCTAAAAGTATGACTGTATTGTTAAAAAGGAACTCATTCGGACAACCTGCATAAATCATTAATGGCTTTGCTGCTTATGAATCTTTGATTCCGCTATCCAAAGATATGTCAGTAGAACGTTTACACTACACCTTGCAATCCAATGTTCTGTTTTTATTATGAATGCAAGTTGTAACTTAAAGCAGTCAGAATTTCAATACATGAGCTTTTCAATACTGAATGAAATTTCTGCTGCTATCTTCTTATAAAAGCAAACTACAAGATCCTAAAACAGGGACAGACTACATAAAAATCTCAAACATTTCCTTAGGCAAATGAATAAGTATGTAAAGGGAATCAAAGCTGAATGTATAAATCCAAGATGTGAGAGAGAACAAAATAAGCTTGGAGTATCTAAAATGACTGGCAGACAATCTACCTGTCTATCATCAGACTATCAACTGAAAGATAAAGGCGGCTTATGGAGGGAAAAATATTCTTTTCATACCACAAGGCGGGGAGGGGCATGGAAAAAGACAAAAAAGCCTCTGAAGAAAAACCCACATAGAAAATGTTCTTAATATGCTAGAGCATATCTATGCACCCATCAATCAGTGCATGTATAATGAAATATGTACCAAGAACCAACTAAAACACTAACACAAAGATAAAACATCAGTATATATTTACAGCAGATACCAATGCACAGTCATGTCCTCTATCTATGGAGACAAAAACAGGTTTCTACATAGCATAAGATATATTTTTTTCGGCTAAATGCTACAATTGAAAAAACAATCAAAGAGACATGCACAGAAATCCTTATTTGGATAATTAAAAATGGTGTAAGTCTGATACTATAAAAGCTGGCCTAAGAAAAAAAGATAATACTATTTACACACCTGTTTTGCTTGTGTCCTTAGACCTTTGTTGTTACAACAAAACACCATTGCCTCTACCAAGAAAGGTCAACCATCTTTATATGATTTTATGCAATTACTGGGATTTGATAAAAGCTGCGTTAATTGAACACATATACTTAAATTGTTACCCAATTTCTCAACAGAACTCAACATGAAAGATCTGCTAAAGCATATCTCAAAAACACTGAACAAAACAAAAACACTCTTACTCTTTTGTCTGTTGTGAAACTGTACACAACCAAAATTACATTTTAAATGTCTATGAAAGTAGTATCATTCCAAAACAAAACAAACAAACAAACAAACACACAGATCAACATTTAGGATGCAAAATGCTTTCAGACAATTTCCGAAGAGAAGCACTGAAAAGTAATTCCAATAAAAATACAAAGAAAATAACAGAATTACAGTAAAAGAAATAGTAGAACTTTTAAAATGTTTACTGAATCTAAGATTAAATAATTGTTAAATAAAACTGCTTTTTAGAATATTAAATAAATATTAAATCATCTCAGTTAAAAATGTAAAGTAATACCAGACAATAAAGTTTCAGGTTATTAGCACGATATCTTTGCAAATTCAAAGTAAAGTGTTTCAGTTGTCTGTGTGAATTTAGCTGGAAAACATTTTGTATACATTGTCTTGGAAAACATTTTGTATAGATCTTATTATGTATAAACAGTTTAGGCATTGACTATGTAAAAAGACATTTTCAGTATGAGAGCTTTAAGTGGCTGGCTTTGGTCTCTCAGGTATTTTGGTCTCATCTAACCACTGCATTCTGCAAAAGTGTTTGACACTGAGTAAATTTTATTTTATGACTTAGTCTTACAATAATCAGCACCTAATTAATAGTCAGACAATACAGTTTATACGGATAAAGCTCTAGGTTATCCGCAGAATTAAATTGTTCCAAGTGCGGAGTATTATTTTCACTGTTCTTGTCTATTCAATCACTCTTGGATTAATAGACCTCCCAGGAAAAGCATTATTAAAAAGAATTTTTATTACAGGGAAAGACATTTTGAACATACTTGTTAGCGGAACATGTATTAAGAGGCAGCGATTACCAGTAGGTTTTGGATTTGTTGCATCAAAGAAGAAGGGAGAAGATGGAAAAAGATGAAACACTGCTCATTCCTCAGCTGTACAGATGCAAAGAAAACAGCAGTAAGTTTTGAAGATGGTGTAGGCATGCCAGGACAAATGACAGAAAAATAAATGTTCTTAGCTTAAAAGGAAAGTAAATTGTATAAAAGGAGGGTAGCAAGAAGGTAGATTCAGCAGATGAGCTGGAAGTTGAATACAGTACAGCTTTAGCCAGTGCGTGAGGAGAAGAGATGCTCCAGAATGGACCTCCACAGGATTTGGCACTAGTAGAACTGGAGACAAAACAAACCTATGAGCTGCAGTGTACTATGGTTAAGGACATAAAATTGTTGTTGTGGGGGTTTTTTTGTTTTCTTTAAGCTATAATTTCTAACATGACAGTGATACATTCAAATTTAAATCAAAGTGAAGACGTGCAGGTTGTCGTGTGTTACATGCATCAGACTGTATGAAGTATCCATAAATCATAAGTAAATCTGATGCAACAAACTGCTTGTAACATTTTTACTAGAATGAAATTATGTTTAATCTCTCAATATAGGATTAATAATGGCTAATTAAGTTGTGCTCCCTCTAAACCAGTAGGCAGAGACATGCAGCCAGCGTAGTTATGATGATGTTTAACTCACTTGTCTCCAGTACAATAAATTTATATGAGGTATACTATATGCAAATTGAAAATAGCTATCTGATCCAAAAGAAAGTGATGCTGTACAAGACAATTTGCAAGGCCGTGTGGGCCATACTGAGTAATGCACTTTGTGCTATAAATCAGTATGATATGAAATCCATCTAAATCAAAAGCATTCTTTTTTTGACCTGCACTCTGAGATACAAGATTATGTAAGTGACAAGATGGGTAATAGGTTTGTAATTGTCCACACTTATTTTGTATTAAAATTCTAATCAGTGGCAAGGTTAGAATTGTGTATTCAGTGAAGGATTTTTTTTTTACATACAGGAATGAACCATTATTAAACAAAGTAACAACAGCTGAGCTCGAGAAAGCTCAAAGGCTGATTCTGGTAAAGCATGTGAAGTCTCAGCCACATTCCTAGATCTGCTGGCTATGCCAACAGAGCAAAAATATTGCAGGTACAAGCTCTTGTGATGGTTTCTCTAAATTCTGCTTTCAATGTGACCCAAAAATTCTGCAAGATGGGGGGGTTGGGGATTGAGCTCTGCAGAGCTTCTCTTGGCAAAGTAATGCCCAAGTGGAAAGTTATCAAAGGAAACTCTCTGCCATTCTACACCCTGACGTTGCTTGGGTGAGACTGAAGGACACTGGTATTTATCAGCTGGCTACAGAGCCCAGAGGATAGGCACAAATAGGCAAATAAACAGGCACAGCCAAAGTACCTTGTCCTGCCGCTCCTGCCTTACAGATAAGTATAGGAAAGAGCACAGCACCTGAGAGGTCACCTTTCCAGAGCTTTCATGAATTCTAGGCATGATCCACACATTGATTAAAGTCCTGCTGCATTACTCAAGTGCTTTTCCTTCCTAAATGAAATTTGCATTGCATGAAATGATCAAAGCCAGCATGTAGCCTGAAAAGGTCCAAAGCATGCAAGTGTATGGAAAGCAGGTATGTTTACTAGAACAAGAAGCATAACAGAGAACCTCATTTTTCATACATTAAATAAAATGACCAAAAACCACCAAACCTCAAAAGTCTGGTTTTGCATGCATGGAGCAGAGTTCCTTGTTCTGAGTGACACCTTGCTCACAGAATGCTCATAGATTCTACAGAACTCCCAAGTGCATAAGGCATTTACCATTAGGAATATAGCTACCCAATCCAAGGGAGATTTTTAGCACTTAGCATTGCAAATCTGGACAAGTGCAAACACAACTTCCAGTGATTAAATAAAGGATAACTTTCAAAGAAACAAGGTGAGAAGCAGCTATGCATTTGGGCATTGAGAAGACTATGCAGTCACAGCACCACAATATAAGTCACATTTTAGGAAAACAATCTGGGTTCTCTTGCTGCCCCACCATAACAGCAAGTTTATCAGAGGTTCAGAGATGAAGAACAGATATCACGACAGGAAGACAAAATTGCTTGGGTTACCCGAAAATATTATATTTGGATCTAGAATCTCCTGGATTCCAAAAGGAACTGAACAACAAAAGACTTCTTATTTTTTTTTTTCTTTAAATGTTAAATGTGCAAACTGTTACCTGCATTGATAAAAGCATGGACTCCTCTCTCTACTGCATTTAATACTTATGAGCTAGTTGTGAGCATACTGTCTTACTCCTTGTACTGAACTGCATGTCCTCAAACTGCAGAACCAAGCTAAAGGCTGAAGACATTACAGCTTTAATGTCAATAAAAGTAATCATATAAATATAATTTGAAATTATTCATAAATCCATATAACTATAGAAGTGCATTTCACTAAGTTCAAAGTATTAAAATCATATAATATTAAAATATAACCAGCATTTCAGGTAAAAAAATGTTTGTAGAGAGTCATCCCAAGAGCCCTCAGACTCCAGAACTTACATTTGCCAATGGCAGGGTCAAAAAGAACACGGAACTAGAAAGAAAAATACATATGCTACACTTCCTTGAATACTTGTAACACCATTTGAGAGGCAGATTACTCAAATCAAAGGTTTCAATAGATGTTATAATGCTGAAAGCAGCTCTCTTCCATGAGCTCTTCTACTCCCCTACTGAAACAGCATAAAGTTTTACCATACTCAACTATCTATGGAGACATATTTCATGGTTTATTGTCATTATTATTTCACAGCTTTACATTGTCTTATACCTATTATATTTTTTGAACATACTTCGGAGAGCTACCTGGAATCAAAGGGGTTTTAATTGAGCACAGCAATGTAAATCAGCAAGGCATTTCAGACTGGAAGGGTGAAGAGTCCCACTCAAGTATGTGCCTGTGCTGTTAACTTTATATTCAAGTATTTTGCACTAGTGCAGAACTTAAGTCTGTTCAATTATATGGGTAATACCAGAACAATTTGTGCTTCTGGATTTACATCCTGCAAAAATATCTACTAAAAATTCCTTAAGTATAGAAAAAAAATCTTCAAGTCAAATGTAAAAGTGGACATTTAATTAGTTACCTTTATGTATTACATCATTTATTTTTTGACCAGTTGACATTTTTTTTAAAGTAGACAGATATCTGCAGTTTTGCAACTGAAATATTGCAGCATCGTAGGGCACCAGAAATTAAAACTGAAATAGGCTATAAACTTATCGTAAGTGAAAGTGACTGCTTTACCCCAGCTGAAAGATAGGCCAAAAAAAGCCAGCAGAGCAAAAAGTGAACAGGGTTTTGATCAAATCTCGAGCAAGGTCTCTTGGTTTTGACCCATTTTAAATCTAAAAATATCCTTTAGGTTGTCATGTAAAAATTAAAATGCTTTAATAAAAGATTACAGTCTATGACTATAAGCTGAACTACAATAAAATTTACATGGTTTTTAATGTGGGGCTTTTACCAGATACTTCAATGTTTTTAAATCACAGACTTTAAGATAGTAGAACGCACAAAGTGAGAATAAGTTCATGGTATGTGATACCATTATCACACATATTCAGTATTAAACGGACCATCATGTTCCTTGGCTGGCTGAAAAGTAAGTACCATCAATAAAAGCTGTGGCAACTTAAAGCAATTTAAAATAACGGAAATATTAATTACAACACATGTTGGGAAGGGACACCACTGGCTGAATAGAACATAAAGAGGTCTTGTGGCTCAGAAAAAGCTGGTACTCAAAAATCACCAGTGTTTTACATTCAATAACAGATGTCCAATTATAGCCAAATCAATCACCATGGTTCTGTGTTAGGGTGTAAAATATTCAGGTCTAACTTGCATTAGGCTGTCATCAAGTATATCTTGAAAGTGCTTTGCAGTTGCATGGCACTAATGTTGTATCAAGATGTTTACAAGCACTGAGTAAATTCATACTCGTATCACTGGAATTCTGGATTTAGATTGGTGTCATGTACTATTTATCTAAAGTAAATGTGAACTGTTTGGCTGGATGGGATGTGGCTGTGCCATCCCCTTTTTTCCCACCAGTGATAGCATGTGCCTCGTTCTGCTAACAGTTTACTCTGCTGCTTCTGTTCAAGATGTTGAAATGCTTAAAAGTTTGTTTCATCTGCATTTAGCACTTCTTGAATGTAGACATTTTATAAAAAGAAAATTTCACCTTGCTCTCCTTTAGAAATAAGCGAAAATCCAATTATAACTTTAAGGTTAAGTACTCTGGGCTATATCACGTCCTTAGCAAATCAGCAAATGGTGATTTTGTGCTCGTGAATAAGGCATTAGCTCAGTCACACAAATGCAGCACCATTACGGAGCTTCCTATCAACTAGTTAGAAACCATTATACATCTACTGCTCAATATTCTTGTTAAAAAAAACTTCACTCTTTCAGAGTTTTGCACATCTGACTTTGTCATAGCACATTTCCCAGAATAATTGAAATTGAACCTTAATATATATAGGAGAAATCAGAAAAGTTACAGATACACTGAAAGCCTAGAACTGTCAGTACAGAATTTTCATTTTGACTTTTTCAATGCAAGATGAAAGCTATATCTTTTTTTCTGACTGTCTCTATAACACCATGAGCAACGACATATACTTGAAGACAGTGACAGCACAGGGCATCATCCTTGACAATTCAAGAAGCTGCTTAAGTGAATTTATCAAGATAACTGAGGCTTTGTTGTATTTTTATGCTTTTCATAATCTTGACTTCTGGGAAAAATAAACTGACGTAATACCATTGATGAAGTTATCAACATAAGATACATATTTACCTCAAGTTCACAAGTAATTTGGTTCCACACTGACATTCCTATATGTCCTATGAGACTTATTCATGAATTCAGATTTCAAGAAAACAAAGCAGAACATGTTACTGATATAAGATCCTGGGTATACAAACTAATCTGCAGGTATCCAGAAAAAAATCAGAACTTTAAGGGAAGCATCAGCTATCCTTCAGTATTTTCTATGGAAAACCGTCACAATTATTTGTTATTTTATACAGTATTTTCCCATCTATCACTGCATTTGAAAACATTAGAGACAGCTGCTGATCTCAACTGAATATTTGGCAGAAGCTAAAAATCAAAGCGTAGTATCAAAGAAGTTTGGGTAACACTCTCACTCATATATGCTCATTAGAAGGGAAGATCATAGCCTCTCCAAAACAAACCTCTGAAAAAAATGTGAGTATCACAGCATCTGCCTGTAGCACACCTTCTGTGATTAACTCCACAGAGAGCATTTTTTTGCTACTTTAAGGGAATACAAATCAACAAATAAAAGCGTTCTCATTGCCTTATAATTTGCACAAAACCTTGCCTTTATTCCAAGCAGTTTCCCCCATCGTGAACTTTGTACTGATACTTCTTTGTGAGTTGCCAGGTTATCAGTTTACAGTCCACATGAACAAATCAAAGCATATAATTTCTACCTTGCTGCCCTGACTCATTTTTCCATCTTTATAAATGCTATTAATATATCATCTGTAGTTCAAACCCAAAAGCCAGGTACTACCTTTAAGGTGGATCTCTCCCTAGACCTGACTAAGATATTTTAATGTCACTCCATCTTCCTACACAGATTTTCTAATGGGAATGCTTTCTTGTGTGTCCAAACAGATGAGATTAGCACCTTGGCCTTATATCTAACATATGTCCATCTTCTCTTGTCAGCCTTGACCTCATTCATTTTACAGTATGGAAGTCTGCTCAAAGTGCTGCACAAAAAGTCAATTTTCCTCATTAATCGCATGTACCCTGTCAACTCAGTTTTCCTTCAAGATCTTTCTCTTCTCTCTGAATTAAATAAAAAATTGTCTTATTGTATCATTGGTTCCCGCATGCACTACTAAGATGCTACCCTCTTCTTTTTCCCCATCAGTTCTCCAACTGTTGAATTTTCAAAGATCTTTCTAGAGAGTCCTTTTGAGGCTATCCTTTATAGCTGGAAAGAACTGCATATTTCTTAGAACCAATTCACTATCTTCTTCCTCTTCTCCAAATTTTACCTGAGTGACAGTAGACCATGAAGATTATAAAGCTTTTGTTCAAGGCAAGGAGCAGATGGGATGTAAATACTATTTTCCATGCCAAATAATTCTTTCTTATCGTTATGTGGTCCTATGTTTGTTGTATTTATCACTAATCCTGTCACAAGTTTTTGCTTCTTGCCATATGAAAGACTTCTCATTACATGTTCTATCTTATTCCATACAGTGGGCAAATGGACAGAAGACGTAGATGCTAGAACAACAATCATCAAGCTGTGAATAGTTTTCTGCTTTCACTGTCTATTGCACACTGTAGATTCCCATAATCATTTAAACTTTGAAAAGTTTGTCATTTTAAAATCTAAATGTCCAATCAACCCATTTTTCTAAACTCTTCTTTTTTCTCACATATTTTTCATTCAAAACAAAAATAAGTCCCTGCCACTTTCAGCTAAAAAAATTTAGACTGGAGTATGAATTTCCAAGTCTCAGATGACTCAAAAAGGACAAAATAACACCAGCATTTCTGACAAATCTTAGTAAACTACATGAGAGAGTTATCATCAAAGACTCTTCCATAGAGATTTCCAGTACACTTTCATGAGGCCTTGGATTAGGATACCCCAAGATATTTAAATGGCAAATGTATTGAGGCCTTGCACTTTTTTTCCATCAGGAGTGCGTGTTTATTATAGTAAATTATAATCATATTATAACCTATTATAACAATATTGTTTATTTATAATATCTTCTCCATTATTCATAGACTACACCTTTCTACACCTTTCATTCTGTATTTAAAAGCTACTTTAATTTTTTATATCATTAGCTTCAGAGTTACTGGCACTCTTAGAATAATTCCTCAGACAATTGCTACCTCCATTGAAAACAGACACAAAACCCTTCACCCCACCACAACTACTTGCAACACTAAAACTTTTCAAAGCTAAAACATATTTTTACTTTCAATAGCCCTACACTCTCTTTGCTTAATCTTTTACTGTCTCTTTCCTTCTTACTTCAATGTTACCACTGTATTTACCACACCAAATTTACCACTCTTCTTCAGCACCTCAATGACTGTTTCTCAGAAAAGTGTAAAATGTCTAAGGATTGTAATTTCTCATGAATGTTGGAACAATTTAAATACCTACCTTAGTTTGTTGTATGCAATGTTGAAGTATCTGTATCAAAATCTGTATTTTCTCATCAATAAATGTCTAATGAGATTCAGCTTGCATTTTACCATCAAGACAGTCATAGGTCAAATCATACTTTGCAGTGGAAAGTTAACACTGAAAAATTATGCCAAGTGAAAATGTTGATGTTTGGATAATTAATGTTTTAGTAGTTCCCTTTCAAAAAGGCCCTGAGACTCTTTTCTGTAGACTTCCCCTAGAGCTTTATTTAGCCTCACTTAAGGGAACATGCAATTAGGCAAGATTTAAAAGGTCCCACTGACCAATTCAAGCTCTATGTTAGCTTCAAAATGAAAACTGAAGCCATTTACACCGTATTGTTTAGTCTTGTGACTAAGATTTCCTAATATTTAACAGAGGTGTTGAAAATCCGAAGAAGCTTTACACAACCAGGGAGCAACATAAAGCCAGAAGTGAAAATATTTAAAGAGAAGTAAAGAGGATTTCAAATCCATTTTACACAGCCGCATCTGCTGTGACAGTTTATTAAGCTGCAAGGCAAGAGATTTTTTTTCTTGCTGAAATATTTACCATAAGCTAAATAGAATTGTCACAGTGTTTCAAGTCACTGCAGTGGAAAGCTGAACATTAGCATTCCCAAACGAGAACATTACTTGGTTGATTCACTGAGTGAAAAGGTGAGCAAAATCAGATCAAAATGAAAGTCAACACGCAGCATTCAGTTCTGTGGAGGGAACTGAAGATGGCATAAAAGCTGGAGGGGGAAAGTAATAGGCGTTGTGCATTGGCGGGTAGAAAACAGGTGAGAATTCACCAGTTTTTGTACAGCTTCAAGGCTCTGATGGTGTACCAAGCAAAAAGAGCATACATTTGAACCTTCGTTTTGCAGGACCTGCACAATTTCATGACAGCTTGAAAGGAGGTACAATTTTGCTTCAAGGAAGCAACTTCCTTCATTGAAGAGAACAATGTATAAAAAGGTGATCTGGGGCAGGGCGGGAAGCAGGTTTGCTTTCTCTGAAACCCTTAAAGTGAGGTAAAATTCTTTAAGTTGTACCATTCACGGGTGATGTATTACTGGATTTAGTAGAAAAGCAAGAACACAAAGCCCTTCATCTCCCAGCTAGGCTCCAATTGAAAACATTGCTCTCAAAAACTCTTGCCAACTGCAACAAACTAAATGTGCTACCACCGAGACTCCAAGAAACATCTTTCTTCTAACTAAATCCTTCCTTCTTAAATCATTGTTAAATTTTTAGCCATGTGAAGTGAGAGAGTCACTGGTGCACATAATACCACACAAAATAAAAGTTTGGTTGTTCAAACTGGACATTTACAATTTCAACATTAAATTAACCATGACTGTGCTCATTTTTATTTTGTACATGTGAACAGAGCAGCTATGTGGGGTGAAGTTAAGAACATACTGAGGGGAAAAAACACAAAAGCAAGTGGCAAATGCCACCTGCCTGACTCCTGCAAATGCTTCTGTAGAAGTCAACACAATTACCTTTGAGTCAGGAACACAAGATGTGACCCCTTGCTTTTCACCCTTGCTATTTAGAGAGAATTCATCACACTCTGTGTGTGCCACACAGCTAGACCCTGGAATAAAAGATATTGACCTTTAAGAGCTCGTTCCTAATTAAAGTTACCCATTTGAAATCACACAAGTAGATCGGTCAGCTTTGACCATTCATGGATATTAACTGTTACCTGAAAAAGCACCGAAACACAGTCTGCAATTAAATGTTTTTTAAAGATCTGTTCTTTTTAAATAAGGAATAATTTGTACATGAAACTGACAGTTTTCTTTTAAGTCCTCTGAAAATATTTTCTACTTTTTTTGTTTTGTTTAGTTTGTTTTGGTTTTTGTTTTGCTTTGGGTTTGGTTTGTTTTGGTTTTTTCTGATCTATCTATGCTACAATTGAGAGAATAAACCATTAAGTTGACATTAAATATGGGGTATTTTTCCCAAAAATTTAACACTGCATTAGAAGTCAAAGGTTACATGATAGGATGTCACATCTCTAAGAATCTATTACATATCGTCTAGGAAACTGAAAAGTAAGCTATATCATGACAACCTAACTGTAGCACTAGTTTTGTTATCAAATACTGTCTTAATACAAAATAAGTTGGTCTGGGAGGAAATCAAGCATAGGTTTCTGTGTGTTTTCCTTATAACAATAAGTACAGGTCCCCGCAATACTTTCATGGTTTACATCATCACAGGACCTTCAGGTTTCTAATAAATGCAGAGCTGACCTTTAACTCTTAACAGAGCTTCACTTTCTTAACTTGAATTTTTCTTTCAGGAGAAGGTTAGTGGGGTGAAGAACAGGGATCGTCAACAGGAATTTTCTTTTCCAGCCAGATCCAACTTCCGTGAAACTTATGGATTTGATACCTCTTGAGTCTTGTCAGAAGTTACATGAGCAGAGAAGGGAGAAACTAAGCAATAGTGGAGAGGGTTTGTGCATGTTTCAGAATTCAGACTATATTTGAAAATCAAAACTAAAATAATAAAAGGATAACATCTTACAGAAAGAAGACTGGTATGATTTATGCTGAGAAGCAACAAAGAATATCAGAAGGCTAATGTGTAAAAAGCAAGGTCTCTTCCTTCTGAAACCACATAGTGTGGGGACAGTGGGTGTCCCTGGAATACTACACCCATCCCCAGAACAACAAGTCGTTTTCACCCCCAACATGACCAGCAACAAAAAGCTCTCACATAGTCCATTTTCACTGAAAACATCATTGATCGTTGTGGGCGGTTGGGTTTTTGTGTGTGTTTGTTTTTCGTTTGTTTTTGTTTTTGTATTTACATAGTAACGGGAAGGATATTCACTGATCACAAGAGGAAAAACTAAGAAATCACATTCAATGACAGGAGGTGGAATAATCACCTAATTAAGTCATAACTGCAGGAAATTTGGCAAATTCATGAAATATGCATGGGTAGTGCATCAGTATATTTCCCAGGCTTCTACTTTGCTGTTTTTGTCTGCAGTATGTATGCTAGAAGGGGAGAAGAGAGGAGGAAAGAGAAAGTAGAGCAAGAGCAAGGAAGGTCTGTGTACTCTATCTGCTTTGCAAATTAAAATAAAATATTAAAATAGATTTTAAAAGCAAGTTTCAACTGGTTATAATGCCACATGAGGGATATTATTATTATATACTTCTGAAGTTTAAATGTGTATTTTTCATACGTATGTATAAACAGTTTTATACTTATGTATATCATAAATTTGCAGGGGATCCTATGCAGCTCAGATATTAAAAACTGACCTACATTGTTGTCATACTCAAACCATTCACTGACTCCTGTAAACTTAGGAACCCTGACTACAATCATGCCTATCTTTCAATTGCTGAAACGGAAGTCTGTGAGGCTGAGGAATGATGTTTTCATTGTCCCTCTACATCCTGAGGCCCTGTTACTCTGTAGTGTAGCCTTCCTAGTTAAATTATTCTCTGCTTTTCATGATGCTATCTGGAGTCTGGGAAGCACATAATTCAGTTTCACTGGGCCTATTCAGGGAAGGAATAGCCAAACAAATGCCTGACCACCAACTTTTAACCTGCTGGAGGAGTCTTTAAGTATTATTCTCCTTATTAAAACTCCTTTGCAGTGTCATGAAATACAGAAGAAAGGAAAACCAAAAATCTGCTGGAAAAGAAAGATTATTAGTATCCTACACCGAGGTCCCATGAACAAGCCAATGTAACAGGAAAGTCATCACAAAAACTTCTAGATGGGAAAGGATGAGCAGCAAGGTGCCAGGAAAGAGGTCTCTTCACATGTAAGCAGCTTATTTTGCATTTTATACAACATCTTCGACTCAGCATTATTCAATAAACCACAGTTCATAAAAAGAGTGAGAAGCACTAACATTGGCATTCAAGAAAACATCACTGGGTACTGTGACACTTTCAGGGAAAAAGTCAAGATTCTGCAGTCCTTTTCACACCTAACAAGACCAGTGATGTATATAGAGACAATTTTCATATATATACACTCAACAATATGCAGAACATCAAACACAGAACTTATTGAAATGACCAGGATATTTACTTTAAGGGCAGAAAAGGAAGCGTGTTTATAGTAGATCTCCAGTTGCTTTTTGCATCTATAGTACATCCTAGTTCAATTCAATTTTTGTAAGCTATCAAACTAGCTAAACCTAAAATCATTTTATCCATGAAAATAATCCGTCTACTCAAAGCATGATTCGGATGCTAGTTTTATTCAAGTTGCTTCAATAAACCAAGTTGGGAGAGATCTTTATAGACACCTTAAACTTAATCCCCAAGGCCCTATCATCACAAATACGTGCCCTGCATTTTCAGTGCACACGTCCAACCAAGTACATCTCCAGAGAGTAAATAGTGCAAACCTAGGCCTTTAGTGGTGGACACTTCATATAAGACTATTGATACTACAAGGACCACGAAAGCATGACAGCAGCAGACTTCGAATACATCCTCTTGCATCTTTTTCACTTCCCCCACTTGAAGCTTTTAACCAATCACTGGATTACAATTCAAGAAAAGGTGATAACAATCATGTGGAAGGCCTGTATTTTACACACATTGCTGGGTTTCACTTTGATGTGTTTGTTATGCAGGCACTGAGGTTTTTACTAAACGTTTTATCTGTTGTTATTTGATTTTATGCATGAAGCCACCATAAAGACATATTTTTAGCCTTGTGAAGTGTTTTCCCCTCTCTCCGTTAATTATCAAGTACCTGACTGATTGCTCATGATTGATGACTGATGGGGAGAAGGTTCAGCAGGTGTTAACAGTTTCATTAATGTGAGAGGCACAGAGGAAGGATGTGGCCCATAATTCCACCAAACTATGCTTGCTGCTGTTGCCTGTAAGTGGTTTTCTCCATGGCAGAGTGTGTCTTTATAAACTGAAAATGGAAATTTCAATAAGGTGTTATTACTAAAAGAGTTTTACTAAGGGAGTATGATTATTTCTGATCTTTGCTTATGGAAATCGTTGTCTATTTAAACATTCAAGTGACATAGAAGGTATAGTCAAGTGAAAAAGAACTGGAAGTGGAATAATCAAATTAGTTACCACAAACTGAATTCAGAATCAGGAAAAATAACTTGCTTTTTTATCTAGAACCTATCTCAAAAATTTCATATAGTTGTGAAGAGAAATTCATTTACATGAAAGACTTAAATCTAATTTTTGAAGTTAGTAATTGAACAGGAATTTATCTTAACAGCACAATGACTTCCTTTGAGACATGTAAAATGTAGCCAAGTTATTTAAATATGTAACAAATTTGAAACTGATTTCTAATCAACCAAAATATAGACCCACCTTTCTTGTGCTTTGGTGGACTCCGTGCTGTTGTGGTTATTTTTCTGTGTTTCTAGGCATTACCCCCATCCTACATTTCCTTAGCTCTTCTTAGGTCCTGAAAGGGGTAGCCTAGCACTACTGCCTACAAAGCACTTCAGTGAATGAAATCACGATACCCACAAAAACAAACAAACAAACAAACAAACAAAAAAACCAAAAAAACCCCCACCAACCTGATAATATTGGGTTTTATGTAATCTCAGGTAATCCATTACATGCATGGGATGTACACAACTGAAGTAACTAATCCACCTAGTAGAAACACTTGTACATACAAACTTGGAGATCATGAATATGAAAGAGATGACAGATGACCTGACAATTTTTTTTTTTTAAACTTTCTTTTATATTATTCTAAAATAGTTAATTTTTTCTACTTCCAAAGTGGAAAAAATTCCTAGAAACAATAAAAACCTCAGTCCAACAAAAAATTCATAGAAATAAATGCAAAAGAAGAGATACCTTTGGGCTAAATTAATGCTTTAACATGGTTCAAAAAGGTAGCTAAGATGTAGACATTATTTCAAAACCACAGTTTTAAAGTGAAAAATTAAAACGGTATAGAGTATACGCAGTTATACTTAAAATACACTTCTGAGTATAGTTAGCAGTGAATCCTTTGCTACAGAAATAAACTTATTTTTTTTTAAATACAATACAGTTTCCAGGTAAATACAGGGATACGTGTATTACCCGAAGTTATGAAACACGCCAGAAAATTAAGCTAGATGTGCTCCTCATTGCTAAAATCTGTATTTATATTAATTTTGAAGTACAGATTATAGAAATCTGTATTTGTAACTCAAGACAGATTCGACGCAATCATTTCTTAAAAACTATTAAATAAAAATACAACCTCTGAATATCCTGTCATCATTTCATTACTGTGTCACTGAAATTCATAAAATCCTACTTCAGGACCTCTTGAAATTTTAGCAAGTTTTCTAATCAAGGCTGATATGATAAACAATTCCAAACTCAAAGTTTGAATCCTGTTAATTTAACATACAGAAAAAATAGTTTCAAAAATCAAGTACAAAACAAAAATATGTTGTGTGTACAAAGATCCAGTAATTGTGTACATGATGGTTGTAATGTAATTTCTTTTAGGTTTTAAAAATGTCAATTCAAACATCTAGGAGCATAAAATACCACATGCTGCTCATATCATGAACTGTTTAGAAAAGACTTATCAAAAGAAGTTCTTAGGTTTTAAAAGCTGTTACAAATTTCAGGTGTAAAATTCCTGTCAAGTTCCAATAGGATTTCTACTTCTAAATCCAGTAAAAGCTTTTGTAAAATCTTGTTGTCTTCTNCTTTTACTCTGAGCAGGAATGGCAAGTTAGACATTTATCTTTCTCCAGACTTCAATACTTTCAAGTTGAAAAATCCACATCAGTGACTTCAAGGAAAGTGGTAGACAAAATAGGCCTTTTTACAGTGTTGTTAAAAAAAAAAAAAAAAAAAAAAAAAAAAAAAATTAAAAAAATAAAAAAAAAAAAAAAAAAAAAAAAAAGGCAGGGGGGTGGGGAGGGAGATGTTCTTGAAAGCAGCAAAAGTAGGAAATTTGAGACAGATGAATAAGAGAGATTTTGAGTATGACTGAGGTTAAAAAAAATTCCAACCTTCCAATCTGACTCAACTACAGAAATACACCCAAAGCAATATTCTTGTTGCTTTCAGTAACAACCTCGATGAAGAGACTGGGTGCACCCTCAGCAAGTTTGCTGATGATAGCAAACGGGGAGAAAGAGCTGACACACCAGAAGGCTGTGCTGCCATTCAGCAAGACCTGGACAGTCTGGAGGACTTGGCAGAGGAGAACCTGACGAAATTCCACAGTTTAAGAAGGACAAGGAATTACTGGAGGGAGTCCAGCAGCAGGCTACAAAGATGATTAGGGGCCTAGAGCACCTTTCTTATGAGGAGGGACTGAGAAAGCTGTCTCTGTCCAGCCTGGAGAAGACTGGGAGGAGATCTCATCAATGTTTATAAGTATCTCAAGGGTGGATATCATGAGGATGGGACCAGACTCCTTTCAGTGGTGCTCAACGATGGAATGAGGGGCAACAGGCACAGACTGAAGTACAGGAGGTTTCATCTGAATATGAGGAGAAACTTCTTTACTTTGAGGATGCCAGAGCACTGGAACAGGCTGCCCAGAGAGGTTGCGGAGTCTCCTTCCCTGGAAACATTCGAAACATGATCACAGAACTTCAGAATGTCTGGGGTTGGAAGGGACCTCTGGAGATCACATAGTCCAACCCACCTGCTAAAGCAGGTTCACATAGAGCAGGTCACACGGGAATGCGTCCAGGCAGGTTTTCAAAAGCCTTTCCTCATAAAAAAGGTGCTCCAGACCCCTAATCATCTTTATAGCCCTCTGCTGGACTGTAACAAAACTCAACAATGAATGAAAGGAAAATATGGAACCTGTCAAAAAATAGGCATATTAATGGTCTTGGCAATAAATTTGCTGACGTCAAGAACTCAGAAACACAGGAACCTACAGTAGAAGCACAGCTGCTTGTGCTGCATCCCAAATAGCTCAGGTCATGCTTTTCTCAATTACATTTTTCTCTGATAAGAAATTTTACAACCTCTTCCTAAAGTGACAGTCAGAAATGATGATTTCCTGACAGTGAAATACGACCATCACAAACAGTGTTTTCTGAAGGCGGTACTTCTAGTTACTATGTACTACATTAAGAATGGCAGATTTATAGAAGAAAGCATTGGGAACTAACGAACTTAAATACCATGCTGCAAATGACAGATTTCAGGTTTGCTCAGGTTTGAACAGGTGTTTTTTGTACATACTCCAAAGAAAAATAGTCTGCAACGGACACATGTATCTGTTTATATATATATATATGTATATATATACACTCAGTGCTACATATATCTAGCATGCATATCTCTGTTGTCTTCCTTACATCGGTGGGAGGTAACTTCCACCAGCTTTTCAGATTGTGTCATAATGACTTCCCTACTTCATCTAGACATAATGTAAAAAAATCATTTGTGTTACATATCTTGTATGCTGTTAGTATTGTTGCTCATTTGTAAGAGCTTGATTACAAAGACAGAAAATCTATATAACCAGCCTCTGAAAAATAGCTTTTTACGTAAAGATATTCCGAGCACTATTATGGGAGCTTACATACATTTTTTTTTTTTTTTTTTCAAAATTTTTTTTTTTTTCCGCAAATATTTTATTTGGGGTCTTAAATCTTTTGGGAAATTTGCTTCATGACAACAATCACCAAGAAANNNNAGCCGGGCACTTTTATTGGGGCTTTCCTACATTTTTTTTTTTTTTTACAAAATATTAGTTTTATTCCGCAAATACTCTACTTGGGGGCTTAAATCTTTGGGGAAATTGGCTTCATGACAACAATCACCAAGAAAAAAAATCTAGTAATCTAGTCTTGTGGTTCTGGTACAAACCCTTACAAATGAAAGAAGATATTTCTCATGGAACAAAAAAGAACAAATATGGGCAGGGTAGGGGGGGAGGAAGGTATTGTTTCTACCTCTCAGGCAATAATATTTTATAATATTTAATTTATTGAAAAATGCTTATGCTTATTCTTTTAAAAAAACCCCACAAATACTGATTTATAAGGGAAAATTACTACATTTAATTATTATTACAGCAAATGGACTACTAAATATTTTGTTTTGTTTCTCTTGCAATTAAGTCTGTAAATGATATTTATTGTTTTTAGATTAACTGAAGAGTTGTTATATTAACTAAAAAAGTAGAAAACTGATCAATGCAATGCTATCAGCTTCAGATCATCAACATTACCCCCATAAGTCCGACATGAGATGTGATTGTTAGAGCATCTATCATGTCTGCCTAGCATGTAAGATTTACATTAATAAAGGACCTGTTAAGGCTAGACTGAAGAATTCGATCCACCAAAATCATCTCTAGAGAAGTTTCTTTCTAACCTCCATCAGTACTGCTTGGTTTATGCCTTGAAGTATGAGGGTTCTTTGGCTTAATTAATTTTATCCCGTCTAATAAAACTACACATGTTCTCATAACCCATATAGACATCTAATCCCAATAAGCTCTTTACCTTCTTGATATCTCATTGCAATAATTTCCATAAGCTAATTCTATATTAAGTAGAAAAATATTTCCTTTTAATCTCTGTTGCCTCTCTCTACACAATCATTCCTTAACGTCCCACAGTCCCACAATCAATCTTCTGCCTCTCAGAAATCCATCGCTTGGCATTCAGACCTCCCCCCTCACTGTCTCTGGCTACTGTTCTTCTAACTGATTGAGCTCTGATCTCAACGAAGACATCCAACACCTTCCTTTTCTAATTCAGTTCACCTCTAACATTTTCTTAGTCTCTAAATCAATTGGCCTTCTGAGTTCCCCAAAGCAATCACTTTTTCCATTTGCTGATTTTGTGTCACCATGTGCACCCTCAGCTGATCACCTTTTCATATATCTGACATCAGTTCTTACTCTCTCTTATTCATCTATACTTCTCAGTACCCGAAGACCAAAATGATTTTATGACTTCATCCATATATAACATGTTTCTACAATTCCTTCTCCAGAAACTAATCTTCCCCTACCCAGGCTATTTTTTTTATCCCATAATTTCCCAAGCTTGTCATTTTTTTCTTACCCTCACGTAATGATTTTTCAGACATACTTATCCCAAACTTCTTGCTAATGTATCTTTTGTGAATAGTAGGTTGTGACTGAACTCTGAACCACAAAGGAGGAAAGGAAAGGAAAGGAAAAACAGAATTGATACAACACACAGAGAGCTGCTATAGAGCAGCAAGATTACCAAAGCATTGGAAAGTAAAAGCTGGAAGAACTTTCTGCTCAGTGCACAGTAGTCCCAGTTAGGGTTAATCGAGGATGAAGTTTCTAGTTTCTTCTGATTTCCATCCAATATAAAGTTTAATTTACGTGGGAAAGGAGAAGAACCAAGCTTCAGATCACGTGTAGTCGAAAACAAACTCTATATTGTATGGGTCCAGAATTATTTTGTTAAAATTGTTAGTGCCAGGGTTACTCTTCCAGCTAACAAAATCCTTTCCTCTGCCCTTACTTTATTATGTCTACATCTGGGATCTTTGCCTTCCAGAACAGGCTTCATTTTTTTAATTGTCCTCTTCCTCCTTAAAATGATTAGTCTTGATAAGTAAAACTGAACCAGAGCACTCAGTACACGTTACTGGAAAAGAATATGGTTGTAGCAAGAAATAAGATCGAGAAGAAAGCCATAAGATCGAGTATGACAAATGTGAGGGTGAACATGAATGAGATTCCAAGAACAGTTGAGCAGAAAAGGAAGACTTGAATTGGTCTGTCATCCAAGAAAGCCAGTCACAGCAGACAACTTTGGACAAATAGAGCAGCACAAATTAACCGTAGGTAACTCGCTAAAATTCATTTCTTCAAAATACTGTGGGCAGAGACCAACCATCCAAGCCCTTATATGTCATTCATACACAACTCAGTTCTCTGCTTTCATTAAGAATTATTTTTAGGTGTTGTTATGTACAGCACGTGAGGTTTCTTTTTAAGATAAAGGTTTTTATTATGCTATGTTATATACTATGTTACCTCTGATGGCAAGATGTTAATTGAGAAATCTAGTTTCTTTTGTCATGTAATTTTTCAGGATGACACATCAAGTTAGTCATTTTTATATGACACTTGGTAGAAATATCATATTATAGACACATTTTAATTAAATAATGTTTGTGCAAATGGGGCTTATACAAGTAGACATAAAGCTATGACTATAATCACAGCTACATTTACTTTACCTAGACACACTATCCTAGCAAATGTTTTTACACACAATGCTGAAATGCTAATTATTTTCTTGTCTTTTACGCACACGCTTGATGACTCTCTTTTCATCAAAAAAATCTGCAGTTAAACACTGTAAACAAATTACCTAACTGTAAAAAAATCATTTTTCCTTCAGTACACACGAGCAAATAAGAAATATATTTAATAAATAAAAAGTATAATTTACTTTGGTTAATTTAGCAAAATCCTGAGGGGCCATGACGTTCTGTATTACCAGCAGATAAATTTTCTGTAGCCACAGTGAAATATTTCACGTCCAAAAAGCTGGACCTCAGCATCAAATAACGGATTAACAGAGATACATTTAAAACTCCACGTGCACAGTATTATTAACTATAGACTGTGTTTGCTGAGCTGTGTAGCCTTTAATATGACCTTGTCTAGCCCCTTACTAAAATGTAATTCTCTGTTGGTCACAACTTTCTGTGTATGTTAGTTACAGGATTCAATTACGTCTGAGTAATATCCAAATAAATATTTTTCTGAAATGAACAAGTTAAACATTGGATTTTTTTAGTTATTTATTTTTAAGCAGAATTTATGCTTTACATCTGTAATAACAGAGCTCTTTTTCGTACATGACTAGACCAAATCTTGCTTCAATACTATCATGACCACTACTAGTAGAGGTAGAATAATTCACAAGTGACATAGTGGCTACTAAGTTGTAGCCTGTGATTGGTATCAGAATAGCATTAAAAGTCCAAAGTAAGGAAGTACTCAGCATTGCTGATCCTTGTACCAGGTATTGGTATTTTACTTAAATTCAAATGTGAAAAGTTCAGTTATGATAAATTTCCATCTTCAGTACAAGGGAACTGACCTTCAAGAAGCATCACACAAGAAAAAAAAAAATCTGTCAGTCTTAGACAAGAAAATTCAGGCCTTATCCTCCCTGCGTTTACCAGGATGGGATCAGTTGTTCAAATGCAGACTCTAAATTACTCACTAAAAATATCCATGACAATCACTGTATCATACCAATAGGTAGTACCTGGAGCATCTAGAGTAATATTTGTGTACAAACATTTTTACGTCAAGAGCATCTCCAGGATGTACATTATGGGCCAAATGTAAACACTTTCAGAATCAGATACTACTGTCTATAGCAACATGCTGGATATAATATACATACATATAATTTGTGCAGATTGTACTCAAAATCCTACACTTTCCTGATTTTCACCAAAATATTCCAGTCAATTCTAAAAGTGTCATTGATGACAAATCCCCCCCAAACAGCTTAGACAGTCACTTGAGCCTTCATTTAGTTTTCTCTTTTCAAAGTAGTATATACAAATTTTATTTTCTACAGTAAATGCTATGCTATATTAACCTCATTGCAAAGATAAACCATAAATTTAGGTAGTTCCTAACTATTTAAAGCAACCTAGAAGATTAAAATCCATGATATCAGGTTTTAACATTTATCATTGCCATTGATGCACAGCCTCTGCAAGTTGCAGGTATATTTTCTAAGGAGAATGAAAGAGCCACTTTCCAGGGCACTTATTTCTTATTGAGAGGATAAGCCACTTATGACAGAGACAGTTCCTTGTAGCTGAAAAAAAATAACCCAGCAGCTTACAAAATGAGATTTTAGAATAATTTGCCATGATCCATCCAAGCAGCCAAGGTCATTAACAAAACAGGTCATTAAGCTTTTATGAAAGAAGCCATTACTGAGTTTCCTTCACTGTGTTACTATTCCCCTAGTTTACAGAAATTAAAGAAAAGTTCTTCAGCAGAGGTGGGAAAAGCCTTGATGCAATCCAAACCCAAAACTAGCCTTAAACTCGTTACAGCTCCCCATAATCGTGATATAAATAAATTGTGTGTATCTTCCCTCTTGACCAACCTGATTTTTAACTTACACCAAAGTCTATTCTGACCATCCTTTTTATTTTTACTGTTTTCATTTAAAATCTCTTTATCAGATCTGAACTAAAACTGCACTAGTCAGCATATGAAACAGTCATTAACATACTGCCCCGTCATACTATGAGAGATCTCTAGGAAGCTTTGAACATTAACACTGCAGAGCCTAGGATAAAGATAAGGACGACCAGGTTTTCTTTTTCTTCACTGTATTTAACAAGTAAAACACCTCAAAAATATTTCAGGTATCTTTAAGACCAAAGGTACACAATTCTGCAGAATACTTTGATGTTGATTTTAGTTTAGCTTGAGCTAAGAATTCCATGGGAAGGTCAAGACACTGTGAAGTGTACTGTCTACTGAATTCTAAAAAACAAATTCTACAATGTTTGTCTTTCTGTGTAGGCCCATCAACACCCACGGCACTAACCATAGAAGGTAATACCACCAAACTGGGTGATGGCCAAAGCAAATTAGATTTTATGGAGCACTTTTAAGTTTTTGATGGACTGTACTGATCTTAATTAAATTATATTGTCTATTTTAAAGGGCTGTCAGTTGTTTGACAAAAATGTTGCTATAGCAACAGGCTAACAAGAACTACAGTCCAGTCTTTAAAAACAATATATTAGTTCTAACATAAAGCTAAAACATGGCTGTTTGTAATAGCTCAGTTTCAAAACTATAACAATAAACCATCTGCCTCATTAAATCATCAAGAGCACTCATCCTTTCCTTCCTTTTGGCTAAATCTGCTCTTCTCAAAACTGTTGAGCTGTAGCCAGGCCTAATTCACCATCCTTTCATGAGTTGTTCCTCCTCTGAATAGCTGAGCATCATCAGCTGGCTCACTCACTTAATAACTGCCACCCCTCTCTTCTAGCTGGACCAGGGAATTTCTTTATTAGTTTCATACTCAGGAAGGTAAATACCATCTATAGAGTAGTACAGGAAAGCTGTTGATATTCTAATTGCTCCACTTCTCTACCCATGCCAGAAAATACGGGCCTTCACAAGAAATAAGAGATACTATTCAGTAATTCTTTGTCTTAACAGAGACTACTGAGCATCTCCTCTCAAGAAATTCATCCTTCTAGTCAGGTCAGTTAAAACACTGCTAATATGCCCTTATGAAAACTCCAGCAAACATATACAAATATCTCAGCTTATAGGCAGTAATCTGGATTTTTGTTGACCAGAAACAGATCTGTAAGGTAATCAAAATCCTATTGCAGAATGAAGAGATGAATCAGGCAAGAAATAAATCCATATTTAATAGAATTCAAAACTCAAAAAAAAAAAAACCCAAATTCAAAATCTATCAGATTTTTTTTTGCCTGCAATAGAATGAGCTGATCACATTACAGCTCATGGCCTACAGTAAGAGTCAAACATTCCCGTAGTGGTAAATCCTATCCAGAAGCCGTGAAGAGAATAACAAATAGCTCAGAATCTTTATATCAATACCATCAAAACAACAGAAGACATAAGAATAATTACCAGTGGCACTAGAATAAAAACGTAACAATTGTTAGAGGCTGCCAGACGAGATTTAGAACAGAGTTCTGCAGGGAAAAAATCTGCAGAGAGCCTTTGGATTTTATGGAAAACAACATAATTTCATGCAAATCCCAAAGAACGTTTCTGGAAAGAGCTACAAAAGCCACATGGTCCACATTTTGATGGTAGACTATTATACTTTCCTTGCATGTTTGTAACAGATATTTGACTAGTAGTTGTTTAAAAACTTCCAGAACTAGTGAGTCTTTCATCTGTTTGGACAATCTACACCAGTCCGTAATTATCTTTAGCAGCAGAAAGATTTCAGAAGTGTGTCCACATGCCCAAAATGAACAAAACACATAATGAGACGACCTCAGCACTGAGTGAAGAAAGCAGCTTAATCTAGACTTTTTTATTAATACAAGCAAATATGGTGTTTTCTGTTCCTTCAATAACATTAGATTGGTGATGTAGGCTCAATCTGTAATTCACTCTAGACCATATATTCTGGTGAGCTATCGCCTACTTATTCCTGTCTAAACATAGTGTTTGTCAGCAGGATGCAATTCAAAATGGGGAAAAATACAGGAAAAAAAAACAAAAAAACAAAAAAACAAAAAATTTTCCGTTGAGAAAAAAATCATCTTGTTCTTATTTCAGAAATAACTGCAGCCCTACAAGGCATGGCCTGAGAAGTAAACAAGAGAAGAGTGCTTTCAATGCCAATACGGCAGTGTTTAGTAAAACACTGAAAGACTCAAGGTAGATCCTGTCTGAGACAACACACACCTCCAATCTGGAAACAGACCACTCGTAAACTAACTTCAGAAGTTTTATTTCGTTTAATGAGCAAAATGCTGTTTAACTATTTCCCTGATCTCAGAGAAAGCATATTTTTTGGAGGAACTAATCAAAATAGGAGATGTTTTTGGTTCTTCCTTGATGCTGCAGAAAAGTAATACTGGAAATCCTGGCAACTTCTGAAGACAGTAACCATTGCCATTGAGTCTGAGTTCTGCGCATGTTCTTTATTCTAAATGTTTTATCCCAAATATTGCTGTTTTAATCAGAAAATTTACTGACCTTTTTTATTCCAGGAGAGTTAATCTTCCTTCTGACACTCCCTTCCCTGCCTTTCCCCATTTATAATAACTATTGTGCCATTTTGTTACATAGCATTCCTTCCCTTCTGATAATTCCAGTTCCTTTTTTCATGGCAGTGATAGATGCATCTGGTGAGTCATAGAAAAGTAAACTTGACAACATTCTGTACTTCCAGCTCAATTTCTAATCTGTTTTTACATTGACTCCTTCTGCGCCAGTTAACAAAAAAATGATGTCTCTCAGCTCATATCAATTTTAATATTTACAACCTGTCAAATTGATTCACATTCCTCACTGAAGTCTTAGCTCAGGTGTTTCATTGATCAGGTTCCAAATCCTTTTCTTTAATACAAGCCTTAAATCAATCTCTTAAATCTGGTAACATCCTTCACAGAAGATAACAAAGACATTTTTAGTACAGATAAAAGTGAAAGCAAAAGACCTAAATTCCTGGTTAGCTAAGCGTTAATCAACAACGACACTTTCTTGAATTTTCAAGAGGCCTTATATAAACAAGTAACCTGCAGTACTAAGAAATACTGTGACAAGAAGATCTTTGTTGTTCAGCATCAGTGTCGAGTTCCATCTTCCCTTGTGAGCATGTGAGGCACAGGGGACACTGCCAGCTCCCTCAAACGCTCCCAAGGGTGAGACCTCCCTGCAAGGCAGATTCATGGTATGTGTTTACTCTTCCCCACCCCTGTGCTCCCAGTTTGCTGAAACAAGAGGCAAAGGCAGGTACAAGTCCCAGTCTCTCTGATAGAAAAGTCTGAATGGTACCAGACAGGGCTGCTCAGATTCAGAAATAAAATATTCCTCCAGAAATCAAATAACACGTTTTGTTGGTGAAAACATGAAAAAATGTCATACAAGTATTTAAAAAAGAAAAATAAGATTAAAAAACCCCACACCTTTCTGCAAGCCCAAGCACTGGCGTAGTACATCGCCTTCTTACAACTTCATACTCTGTTGTTTCAATCTGTGAAAGACCCAAGCTGAAGACTGGAAACACAAGACTCCAGTTCTGAGGGATTCTGCCAAAACTGAGACAAGCAGCCATGCAAGACAATTGCTAAATGTTATGCATAACTGTGAACTGAATCTCAACGAAAAATATGAGAAAAATTTGTGGGTTTATGTTTCCATTAATAAACTTGCTCCATACAATGAGCCTTACTTATTAACATAACTATTCTGTTTCCCTGAAGACCTATCCCAAAAATTAGCCCTAGCATGATTTTTCAGGATTTTTGAGGATGCTTAAAATATAGGCCCTACTCCAAAAATAAACCCTAGTTACAGTTCATTAAAAAAGTAAATTTAAATAGAGTCCAGGCAGCTATACATGTAAAAAATAATAAATTTTGGAGCAAAAATTAATATAAAACCCTGTCTTATTTTGGGGGAAACAGGGTAGATAAACACACACATGTACTATTAAATTCAGAAGGAAGGCCAGCCAGCAAAATCTTGCAGTTCCTCAGGTAAGTTCTTCCATATTCAAATGACCTCACAGGTTTTACGGGGCCTTGAGTATCACAGTTGCATTAAATATCCTCACACTATTAAATCTTATCCTTCAGAGAATATAGTTAGGCCAATTTCACATATAATTTCTCACTGTTATAAAGTTTGACTTTTCCACCTCAGCATACCTTAAAAATTGAAGACATTCTTTGCAATAATAAAATAACTTCTTTCAAGGATATGAGACATAATTTGATGATCATTCCTTAAAGCAGGTTAAACCTTTTTACTGTGAAGTTGATGGCATAAATTATATCAATATATAAATTCTCTACAGGATCTCTGGTATTATTTTGTAATACTGACTTGGTTTGAAACTATGATGAGGTAAATCTCAAGGTCAGAATTTGATAGTAGCATCTGCCCCTTCTTTCAGTTGTTACTGAGGAAGAACCTTCAGATTGATTTGTACAACAGAAATTTAAGGATGAGGCTTAGTTTGAGGTTGTATCCAGTAATTTTTTGTTTATGATAGTAAAATGTATCTTTATGGTGTTAAGAATAACGACTCCCAGTTCCAGACCTTGATGAACATGGATTCATTTGAGTTTCTTATTTAAATGTCATGTAATACGTGCTTATGCTACTGCCTTTTTTTCTTTTTTTTTTTTTTTTACATGAAAGACAAATATTTTCTTGTTTAGCAGATATAAAACAAGAACAGTGATAGCATGTGTTTTGCAAGTACATCTGGGTGAGCACATTTTTGCTCTTCTGGGTAATTCTTTCAATTGAGATACTCTCATGAAAAAGCTACTCATGTGGGTGTGCAGTGAGTTATTCTTAATACATTATTTCAATGTCTGGAGACTGAAGAAGTAGGCACCAAGTGGCCTGAGCCTCATAATAAAATGGTGGAGGCTGGTGATACAAAGGCAGAGCAAAGGCAATCTAGATTGATTAACAGATTCCTGAATTTGCAGCTGTTAGGGCAGACACATTTCTTCTGACTTCCTGCAGTTCTTAATCAAGCTAAGCGTCAGCAAGAGGCACATTTGCAAAAGCATCCTAAAAATGTGACTACATAAAATGATGCACTTGTGTTTTTATACGTGCACTGGTAACTATCTTTTAGTAGCTAGGGAACTTCATACCCATTCCCTCTATGGCTGCATAGATATTGTTTAGATGTCTCCTGTGGAGATTTGTTGTCTGGTAATACAGATTTTCACCGTTTCCCAGAAGTCTTGCTAAAAAAACAATAATCATGAAATTATTTTCTATATCCTCTTGCTGTCACTCTTTTTCCATTTCCCCCACTGCCTGAGCTGTTCACTACTATAAAAGAGAGAGTCACAAGTTTCAGAAGCATATAAAAGTTGAAAACTTCCTTTCCTTACCCCTTCTTTTGATTGAAAAATGTTTGGGTTTTGTGTTTCCAAACTTCAAATCAAAACTGCTCCCTTGATGTGTCTTTTATGACATGTTTCACCCCAGAGCTAACACTTACACTACTAGGAACAGGGAATTGTAATGGAAATGGTAACAAACCTCTAAACTGCAGCAGTGCTATCAGGCATGATTACAATTGGGATAGGTTTGAAATGGGAGCTCCCGTCTTCAATCTTTCTATAAACTTTAAAGGTAGTGTCATGTTTACAAAGATGGTGAAAAGATAAATGCAAGCTGAAGTGCAAAATAACAGGCAACAATATAGCTGTAGTCTTAAAGCCCAACAGAAGCAGCATATCAAAGCCTGATGTAAAAAAGCAACATTTATAATTAAAATTAAGCAGCTTTACTAGCAACACTATGCTCAAATGTACAAAAACATGGAGCAGCATTTCACCATGAGATATTAAAAACGATACAAGAAAGGAAAGGATTAAAAGGGAAGATTTCTATTTATCTTTAGCTGTCGCAAGTCTTCAAATCTTGTATTTTAAAATCCTCATATTAACTAGATACATAGCTTTAACATAAGGAAGCTGTACTAATATTCCATCACAATGTTTGGATATGTATTTTAAGAACCTTTAATACTAAAGACCAGTCAATGTTAGCTGAGAAACTTACCTAAGTACTAATTTATGCTTTATAACAATATTAAGGATTTTTTCAATGTTTAAGTTATTATAGAAGGACCATATATGTAGTTATCATTCTCACACTTAATCTGTGCATAATGAAGTCAAAATTTTGCTTTGATACACCAAAACTGTTACCAGTTTATTCTACACATCAGAATACTTGCCACTATGAAATCTTTGTGAGGGGTGAAAAACAAACAAAGCCGAACACAGACATTTTTCCAAAACAGCCAAAAATACACAGAATTGGGTGTTGGCCCTTCAAGTGAGACCACCTTACCATAGGCTTCACTGAGCCAGAACTGCATTCTAAGGTCTGCTTTGTACTCAATAATTGAAGAGAATTCTTACCTTTCAGAAATGCTGAATCCACTCCACAACACGAAACACTTCTTTAGACCATTTAACATATGAATTAAGTTATTCTAATAACTAAGAAACATACTTGTAGGCAATAAAATATTCAAATGTAGAACAGTATTGCTTGCTGCCAACTTTCACTGGAACTTCATCAGCTAAAATATAGATGTAACAGTGAAATATAATCCTCTCTTCATTCAAAATGCCATTTAAATTAATCTTTTCTTTAAAGTTCATGTTTGATCACTCACTGGTAGGAACTCATGGCACATACATTGTAGAAATTCACATTAAGTGAAGGGCGGGGTCGGGGCGGGGAGGTAGAAGGGAACTAAAATGACCAACTCTAACCATCATCTTCCAGGATTTTTGAGCACCTTTCACTAAATATTTGAAAGCTTCACTTTCTATCTGATTCGGCATATCTGTATGGCAGAAGACAAGAAAGGACGACATCCCCCACGGGCAGCTGGACAACACCTAAACTAAAAATCTCTACATACATTTCATTCTGGTCTCGGAGGAAACCCATACTGTTTCTATGACCATTACCTTCTACTGTCATAGAGTCAAGCATACAAACAGTGTTGTTGCACAAATTTCACTACCTATTGATGCAGACAATGCCATTAACCAATTAAAAAAAAAAAGCGCACTGTTATATTAATGCCAGAAAATTGGTTATGAAAAAATAACTGGTGTGCACACTTACACATAAGTTCATACATGCACGTATATAGTATGCATACATAACTTTGTTTAATTATTTTCCTTTAATGCCATTGCACTAATAACATTCATCACTGGTTTTAGCCAAATTCGAATCACAAGTGCCTTGCAAGACTAATGCATAGTCTCAAGTGCTCTCTGAAATCCTCCAGTGAATAATCTTGACTGATTTTAGCTACATACAGGAACTGTCAAATTATTTCATTTTTCCATTAGGAAAGCATCTTACGTAAAAGTTTTTATGAGTGAACTTTCATTTGTTTCTGTCTTAAAAACGGAATAAAGTAAAATAATTACTCTTTTTTAAATCACTACTGAGGATATTTCCATAGAATAAATACATTATATACTTGCATACAACATAACATGCACATATTCCAAGGTCTTCTGAAAATAAATTGTGATTTTAAATTTTTGTTATCCAACCAAAGTGACAGCTCTGGAGATTTTGAAGTAGCCATTGGACACATCACCCTCTCATCTTGTCCAAGGTTGGCAAGGGAACTTATAAAACTGTTCATCAACATCAAATACTTTTGCTTTTAGCATACAGAAGTTTTGCACAAATGTCAGGTCTCTTTATTTTGGAGGGGGAAACACATATTCATGCTATCTGGCAAAAATCTTCACATCTCTAAGTTGCAGCTCAAATTATGTAAATTAGATACTGTTGCATTAGATATTTTCCAACAGTAATATAATAAAAACACTATGGTATTTATAAAAGTCTAAATATTTAATATATATATTTACCAAATATCATCACATTCCTCTCCTTGGATTTAGAAGAAAAAGGCTTCATTTTTATGACAAAAACTCAAATTATTTCCTAAAACATTTTCTGCTTTCCTTTGAAGTGGAAGCGTGCCTGACTGGTACATGGAGTTCTCCACATACCACAGAGAACTGCTCATAGATGTTCCCTGTTCCAGAGTGTTTACACCACCATTCTCCGGAGCCATCACTGTCTGTTTATTTGCTAGAACAAGTCAGAGGAGATGAAGGGGTGAGCAACACATTGAGGGGCTGCTGGGACCTCCAGTCTTTTAAGCCTCTTTCCCAGCCTGAAATAAAAAGAAATTCTTGCTTACTGTCAGCGTTAGAAAAGCCAATTTCGCTTTCAGCAGAGACTCTCATAGAATCTCATTTCAGGCCACAGTATTCTGAACTTTACTTTTAATAAGGTTTAGACGGTCCCACCGTAATAGGGAGGCAATCCCCAATGTGCCCACTCAAGGCTAGAATTTCGAAAATCTTCATTAAAAAATTTGCTGGTTTACCATACTGATTCATGGTACGCTGCTTTTACTAATTAAATTAATAGCTACACTTGCTTACTAAAGAGATTAACTTGTGCATTGCCCTCACTAGACGGGTTAGTTGCTAGGCAGCTCTCACTGGAGGTTTGGCACCATGTTCTTATCTCTGAGGACAATGGCTGCTCTGCATCTTCCACCAGGAGAACGAATGCTACACTGCTCTCACTCAGAGCATTCATCTCTGCTTTTATATCTCAATTGCTCTCCTTCAATTATTTTAATCACTTGGTGCATTCTAGTGTTACAAGCCTATTTAATCTGGAGTATATTTTGACTTCTGTGCTACGGAATTGCTTCAATTTTTTTTCATCTCTTGTCAGTTTACAACCTCAACATTCATTCCAAGTCACGTGTGAAGGTCTTGCACACCAGAGCACGCCACATCTGCCGCTCCAGTAATATTCAGTCCAATATTTAAGCTCTTCTCAATATTCTTCTACTTACTCAACTGTTCATTGTCAAATATTAGTCTACTTTGCTTGCTTTATTCCACACTTCAGTTCATATATAGGAAGTCATAGCTTTATTAACAACCTTATTGTGCCAAATGCAGCACAGTTCCTGCGACTTCACTGAAAATACAATTTATGCCACGAACAATCTGGTCTCCTTTTCAATTGATTAGCTGGACCTTCAGGTATCCAGACACGGGTGTACTAACTCCCTTCGCAGTATCCAGATGATTTCCAAAGTATACGATGCCAATGTTGTTTCCCGATTGAAAATCTGGCCTATTTTTTCCTAGTGAATAGATCCACGTGCAGCCCACATCCTTGTGCCATATCAACAGCTGGGGAAAATCTCCTTAGCTCCACAGATCTCAGCACAGCTGAAGACACAGTTCCTAATTTCCAAAACAAAGCAGCCCGAAACCAAGAACAAGTAAAATCTTCAGGTTTAAGCTCAAACCAGAATTCATTCCTGGACTAACTCTAACACTTATTCTTAATGAAAAAACACAGAGCTCACAAGTGATACATACATTGCTGCTATTGAGAACACACTTCCAATGGTTCTATTGGTAAAGTAACAATAGCAATTAGTGAACTGGAAGAGACAAATTGTGGTCCTTTCTGGTTAACTTCAAAGCTACATGAAGACTTATTTTAAAATTTATTCTTTAGTTAACTTTAAACTTTTATATAATCATGTCATGCAAATTTACATCAACCTGTGTTTTGCTACTTTACTTTTTTCCGTTTTATCCATCTCTGAGTACTCACTGTCCCCTAGATGTTACTCATGTAACATAATTATTCCAGAAAGCACTATTTGACTGGATGGCTTAAACTCCATGGAGATCAAGACCAAAAAACTGAATAATTAATATCTGTACAAATTGAAATTCCCTTGTTCAATGAAGAAATAACATAATTTGTATTCTTTGTAATGAATATGTGAGCACAGTCAAGTTGAAACATTTTTGTAAATAATTTGCCTAGCCTTTCGCCCCATTGCGACAATTGGCAAGGTTTCTTGCAATTATACAGAGTCAAAAATCTGCCAGTAGGCACAGCGATTTTTCCCCAGAATAAATAAATAATCTTATCCTACCTATGGACAAGAAAAGAAATAAGGCAGACAACATAGAAAGTTGGTCAATTCTGCCTCTGAAAATGTAATAATATGGAGATTTTAAGGCTAGACTGGAACAAAAAGGGAAAGAGAAAGTATCTTCACAGGCTGAAAAGAAAAACTTTAGAAAGAGAGATCATGGTAATGCCGATTTCATAAGAATAATATATTATGCTTTTGTTTTCAAACACAGGTTAAAGTGTGATATTAGATGCCATCAAGGATTACAATCTTTTCTAGCCTTCAAGGAACTGGGATTAAAAAAAAAAATCTGTCAGTTTTTCTTGTAAATATCAAACTGATGACTACTCAGAGGAAAACATAAGTTAATCACCTTGCTTGAAGGCATCTTTAGTTCTTGCAATACGTAAGCTTCTTTTGACATTTCATGGAAAAATACTAATTATTCAAAAATTTAGTTTTTCTAATACGTCAATTTGAAGGATAGTCTGCTAATGATGCATTAATTAGTGGGAAATATTTGAGACAGACATATAATTTATAATGTAAAATCACACATTAAAATATTTTTAAAATATCCTTTATTAACACATTTTAAAGTGCTTTGGAAATGTGCAAATATATACAGAATAGACCCTACAGTTCTGAAACTCAAGGAAAAATATCACCATTTCTGTGAATCTCAGGCATCTAGGAGAAACTCGGAGAATAGTGCACAAAATAGCAAATTGTATGTTCTACTACTTGAAATAACTAAATATCAGCAAATTTTATGATCTATTTATGATAAACATCTCACTATTGTGATGACAGTAACTGTAAAATAATCCAGCAATACACTGATTCCTGATAGATTAGTATGGCCTTTAAATCCTCTCCCTTTTGACCAACTGTTGATCATTTTTATATATTTAAACACATCCATACCCATAGGTTTTGCTACTTAGGAACTGTAGAACTGATTTAAGCTTTTACTTTCAAACAAAACATTTTGAAAAGAGGCAAAAAATAGGCATTCTTATCAACTTCCCATAAGTCTTTTTTAAACAACCCTTTTGGTTGCTTATTTCTCACCGACAGACTTTTCCCCAGAGCTGAAAGTTGGAGCACAGTGACAAATCTTGGAAGCCAAAGGAGCCAGAAGTCCCCCAAAGACCACAGGAAAGAGATTCTTCAACATCCAATCAGGTAATTTCACTTTATCTGGCTCACTGCTTGCTAGGAAACTATAAACCATTTTAAGGTAGAGAAAGAATAAGTTCTTGTTCCAAAAAGATGAGAAAAGAGGTAACATTAAAAGAAATACTCTGTGCTATTAGGAAATCACTGTTTGCTCTATCCCAAAAACCGTATCTGTTATATTAAGAACATGATAATTTTCAATTTATATCTCTCTTTTTTTTTTTATTTCGCTCTCTGAAAATGAAAAAAACCCTATGTTTCTAAATTAGATCTGACACCATTGCACAGAAAGTATAACTCCATTTTATACATAGACAGATTTAATTATCAGCCAAGCAGGCACAAAGAAAGCATCCTCTAGCATGCATGACAGAAAGAAGGACACATACATCCCCTTCCCAAAACAAATTTCTTCACAGCACTACCATCCTCCAAAGAGTCCCAAATGTCAAAATGAAGGAACTAATTTCTGGAATGTTCTCTGTGCCACTTCTGTGAAAGATACTAAGAATATCTCCCATAAGTTTCTGTTTTAAGAGGAAAAGCAATAATGACAACACCCATAAAGAGAGAAGGAGTGCAAGAAAGAATTTCTAGTAGTAGCAGCCAATGTACTTTGTGTGAAACAAATTATTTGTTGGATTTTTTTTCTTTTTTTTAAAAAGACGTTTTACCATAAGCAGGTACCAAGATGACACGTTAGAAAGATGCAGGAGACATGCACTACCTGTTTTGTTGTTGTTGTTTTTCATCTGCTGATCTCAGTCTATGAGTTTGGGAAGAGTTATTGCTGACCCTGTCCAAGCCAACGACAATTAGATACCCAAGACTTTCTCTGTGTTCTCCCCCTGTTGCTTGTCTTCACCCCTCATCACTTCTGAAGGCATCCATATGGTTTTATGGGTATAGATTTTGGAATTAGACACATTAGACCTTAAAACTTGCACTGAGATCTGATGATTGTACACTTTTAAGTGCATTATGAAGGACAAGTTTGTTGCATCTAACATGTCAGAACTGTACTTTATGACACTGCCTGAAAGATTAAGCATATGCTATCTTTTTAAGATTATATATAGAGCTTCATAAATCAAATGTCTGAGTGAAACTTTGTTTATTCTCAGTAGTATATAAGCAGATATTTTTGTAACAATATTTTACCAAATGTATCTGAATATCCCGCTGACACAGTATTTCAAGGGAGTCCAGTGAGGTAAACAATGTGACAGTAAAAAGAATGTGGAATTTATATCAGAGCAAATAATTGATGGAGCAGATAATAAAATCTAATGCAAATATGACTTTTACTGGGCGGGGGGAGTAGTAAAAGAGTGCAAGTCTCAAAATTAGTACGATTCAAAAAGCACATACAGTCACTGCACTATGCCATTCATGGCAAGTAACAAGCCTTGATAACGCACTGTGATAGATGAAGATATTTAGAAGACTCATAAGAGTTGTTTGGAGTAAGAATAGCTTCATAAATGGGTTTATATTGTCAGTTGAAACACTTCCGAATCCAAAACTTCTTTAGCATTATGATACTTGCAAGTTTATTGGAAGAGTGGAAACTGTCCTCATCAGTTGTTCTTGTTTAAATCTTAATCATGCAAGATTACAGAGAGAGCGCTTTTGTTATAGGCCTTCTCGCTACAATTCAGATTGACTATAATTTTGGCAAAGCTTTCTCTATTTTTATTATTGATCTTCAGACTGAGAATCATATTTGGATCCATTGTTTTCATTTTTCTGTCACAATGATTAATCACACAGGACTTGTGTCCAACTCACGCCCCGAAATTCTCAAAAGCCTTTCCAGAATTATAATAAATGGATCTACATAAAAAGAGAATATACGTACTTTTTCACCCATGATACACTTTTGCCACTACAAAGGCTACCAATACCTTTTGAACCCCAGCCTCTACCACTTGCCATCACTGTAGCCCGACATCTTCATGCAAGGAAGGTAAAAATCACAGAACTTTATAAATGAGCACACAGAACCTGGGTTCGTAAAACTTCAAGCTTAGTAGTCAAGCCACAATGAAAAGCACAGATTTACTTATATTTCTGAATAATCATAGACAACATCTAAAAATATCACATATACTGGAAATTCGAAAAATAAATACCTGAGAAATTTGATATAATCCTGTCTTCTTCCTGTCCATTTTAACCACGGTGAGCCAAAAGAATGTAAAAGGAAAAGCAAGTATTTCTGAAAAACAACCTACCTCCATGGAATGAAAAAGAAAATTCATACTCTCAAAAACAAGGACTTAAATAGATTCTTTACTGCAGAAAATATATACTCTTATCTATAATGACATACAAATTGACAACTTCCTCAATTGTAATCCACACAAAAGCTGCACAGAGAATAGTCTGTTTAGCTACCAGTCTTCTCATTTAGCATGTAAATCATAGTATCACAAACTACTTGATTCTTGAAGAACAGGACAAAAAAAACATTCTTTAAATAGTATTTTGACCAAAATATTTTTAAAAAATTCATGTTTCAAACAAGTGTCAAACTTGCATCTAACAAACGAAAACATCCTCCAGCTCCCAAATACCCAGTCTGCCTGCTATCATCTTCCTTTCCTGAAGAGATCATTTTGAGAATTGTGCTGCAATGCACTGTAGGACTAGTAACATCACGATCACTTTTTTTTTTTAAAACAGCGGTTATGATAATCCATTGTTGATATACAACATCTTAAAAAACACCTATGCCCAAAAGGATGTGAATCAGCTGGTTCTCAGGTTCAACTAGGCATAACAACAACCCATGAAACCAGTTCAGACTACAGGGAATATCTTGCTTTTACTGTTATTACATTTACAGTACAACATCTTCCAAAAGCCTTCAAAATAATGGGCAACATACAAACTCCAAGGAAGCTGTCCAAAAAACATCGCAGTCTAGTTAATGTATAGTGAAGTATGTGACTATAAAGCAATAAAAAGAGAGAGGAGAACAAATGATGGGTTTCAAAGCAATCAGATGAACAAATTGCTATGTACACTAGATTTGACACAACTAACTAATGCGATTCAAGGTCAATAAAATACAGTGGGGTTTCACAACAGAACGATTATATTACATTATTTTATTTTCCCACATTCTTTCACTTACATTCTACCATTTAAAGTGCATTCTTCCAGTTTGGCCATTTTATTTCTGACCTAAGAGCTGCAAAATTTTAGTTATCAAGAAAAAAAAATCCTAATTAATAATTTAGCAAGCTTAGCAGGTAAGCACCATCCAAACCTGCAGTAATAACAGTTGGTAATAAAAGCAATTGGGCCAAAAACTTTTCAGAAATTTTCTTCCTTGCACACTAAATTGCGTGCAATCAACAGCAAAACAAGGCTTCACTTGACTTCAAATCAGAAACAGTGAACTGCATTGTTTACTTGGGTCCTGATATAAAGTTATTTTACTATCAGCTGTTACAAAGAATTTGGAATAATAGATCACAGGTAAAATATTATATTCAGTCTCTACCTTCTATTTTCGGAGCAAGGCTTTAAAATTGTTTCCTGATTCTGTATCTAAATATGCCCAGCTTACAATACTGTTTCTCAATATGCCTAGGTCCAAAAGAATAAATCCAGTATGCAATTTTTTTCCCCACCCACAGGAAATGCTCCTCCTCAAAACTTTTTATGAGAAGAATGATTCCTTTCAAATGTAAGCTCCATTATTCATAGAGTACTAAGCAAAATCCAGCTTAGAAGAATCCCCTGGTGTCAGTTGAAGGGAACTCTGCAAGATTAAAAAGCAGGATTTGGCACTGAACTTCACGACCCATGTATTGTCTTCCTCTTTCTCACTGTTTTTAAATGGCCACGCTACCAAAATTCTTATTTCAACACATTTTCACACAATCTTTAAAAAAAAAAAATAGTTTTAGTAAGTCTTGGGTTTAGATTAATAAGACTTAAGCCAAACCAATTTGTTATACGAGTTATTTTCTGATACCTAATTTCTCATAAAAATAGCAACAGAAATTAATTTCTCACACTCCTTTTCATTATGCAGATGTCTCTGAATTTGCCTATCCTAGAAAGAGGTGAACTATGGAAAACAAGAAATTAACTTCTATCCCCTGACATTGACCTATTTTATTTTCTGTTGGGATTCCTGTATCTGACGTTATTTCCCACTATTTGAGTGCAAAAGAAGGGGGAGAAAAAAAAAAAAAAGACCAATCTGACATAATCATGACTGTTGAATTACTTTCGTTTCAACGTATGCCTCCTTTTACCTCAACGCAGAAAAGGAAAAAAAAAAAATCCACCTTCCAGATTTTCTTACAAATGAACAAATGTCACAGCTGCTTAGAAACAGTTACTCGTGTCTTTGCAAATAGTATTTTCTATGCACTTCGTGGACCATTAAAATGATCTAATTTATGAACTGAAAGGATTGCTATTCTGAAAGCTCAGTCCCTGTGCTATTTACAGTGCCAGAACATTCAAAGTTAACTAGTGACTGAAGTCTCACAGTAACAGCTGACATTTCATTTAACCTTTTTAACTAAAATAGTTATCTCTGTGAATCACTTGTGCCATGTTGAAGCAAATCTCCTTGATACTGAAACCTGAGCTTACACAATGACATGTCTGGCACATTATGAATGACACCTTGAAGCTATGCAATCTACAGGGAGTATCAAGTGTGTGACACTAATTTGTAAAAAGTACACACAGCTTGGTAATAGAGACAACTAAAAACCATTATTTTCTTTTATACTAAAATACCAACATGTGTGAAAACAGAGAAAAAACACCCACAGGGAAAAAAACAAACAGACAAACAAAACACACACACACACAAAAAAAAAAACAAACACAAAAAAAACCAAACAACAAATAAAAAAACCACACACCAATACGTTCTTTATTGAAAGTTTTAGGCAAAACCAGCTAACACTAGAACTACTTTGTGACTTTTCCAATCCATAAATCTGAGACCAGAAACTACTTTAATGTTGCTCAGCTCTCTGTAATTTGAAGACAGTACCAAATAGTAAGTGCATGTTTATGAGAACAGAACAAGGATGGAGTCCCTGCTTGGGGATCACACTTCCTTCATTTTAATTAAGGAATACTTTGCCCAAGTTCCCTAGGCTAATACAAGTCTAATTGAAGTCAATACTAAGTCCAATACGTTGCCATATGTGCAATCTAAATTCACATCCTAAACTCACCTCAAGCAGATGAGAATACTGTGAATGGACCTAACAGAGCTTGCAAAGGGACATGAACAGTTCACATTCCTTGAGACATCCAACAACGAGCACCAGCAGACTGTGCTGGAAACTGAAAATAGGAAAAAAAAAAAAAAAAAAGATACAGCACCAGAGTAAGTCAGCTAGAGGCAGTTTGTTCAACATACGCTCCTCTGGAAGAGATGGGTTAAGTCAAAGTGCCACCTGTGCCCACAGCGATGTCTCCATGTTATGCGCTCCCCTTCCCCAACAAGGAACGTCCAAGGACCCTGAGTGCCAAGGCCACCTACTTTTGCATTTGGGCTTCTGGATACATCAAACCCAGTAAATCAAGAACTACCTAAGATCTCCCATTTTAATGCAAACAGGCACAAGGGAGGGGAGGAATCAGAGATTAGAAACAAAAAGCATAGAAATTACAGGTTTAACCCCTCTATGATGGCAGCTGCTTACTGAAGGGGGCTTTTACAGTGCTTTGAGTAGACAGCCGAGAAAGAAGACAATGAAAGTACGTATCTGCATTGGTTTCAAATTGTCAATGCTAAAATCTAGTTCCAATTTAAAAGAAGTTTAATCAGGAGAAAGATATTTCGATCATCACTCCTCAGTAGCGCCAAACTGTGGAGCTTTCAAAAGGATATAAAGTGAATTGAACTAGTTATTAGCTTTTCACCTTGGAGACCTGGGTACAAAGGTAAGAACCGCTATCTCAGAGAGTAGCTAACTGGTCTGGTAGCCTATTTTTAGTCTCTAGTGTGCTCTAATGCCCCTCACACATTCCATGGACTTCTCTACTTCTTTCTCGTTGGGTTCCCCCTGGCCGCCCATCCAATTTAAAGTGAAAATTCAAGTGTTCACGAATGTCTGACATCTAGTCCTCTGTGTTTTGGATGTTGATGGCTGTCAGCAATGTCAGAGCAACATCAGATGTGGGGAAAAAAAAGCTACCAACTAAAGATGGCCTTAAGCCTATTACAGGTTTAGACAGTCTTGAACACAGGGGTTGGAATCTGAAGCATAATCCAGACAAGAAACTTGCAGAAGACCATTATCTTACTAGTAGTCTGCATCAAACATCTCAAGTTCAACCTGAGGATTTCTTAAGCAGAAGACAGAGCAAAGGAAGAAGATTTTCTAAATATGAGATTTGCTTGCTCTGTCTCATACACCTCCTTCACAGCACCTGTTGCCATGATGCTGGTCAAAGGCCAGGTGAAGTAGCACATAAATTATCTGCAATCGTTTATATAGTAATGATGCCTTACGGCCAGGTACAGACATGTCTTATGCCTCTTAAATCTGACTGTAGGACCTATGATAATATTGATAATCATTCCATGTATTTACTTCTTTGAGTAAGAACTTGTTCAAAAATAATACAGGCTTTATTATTTGCTATTCATCTAGATTTTTAAAAAATAGTTAAGGAAACACAAGTGAAAGAGTTGAGCAAGAACATGTTACATGACACAGAGCAAATGACTAGAGGACACATGAAATCCAGAAGTTAAGACTTGAATCTGTACACTGTTCAACTGACAACCTATAGGGAGTTATTTTGTGGCCACCTGGCAAACAAGCCACCGCTCTAAAGACACAATAAATCAATTATAATTATACCTAACATTCTGTGCAGCACAAATGGTCAAGTGTTTGGTTCTATTTACGTTTTGGTCACATGTCGAGAGCATGCCTAAAAAAACCCACAGCTGTCTGTATTCAATGTTTTCTATATCTGCTGTTATATTCGCACTTACCTTTTAAAAACAAAAGAAAAAAAAAATCTACTTGTAATGATTTCCCCCCCCCATAATAAACTAAACCATTTCATGCAGGTATTTTAAACAGAATTACATTCTGTTTTAAGTTTACTAAAAATTGAGAGGATGACATTTTTAATCATTCTGCAGCTTTTGTCAAATATTTTTGCAGTGGCTGCATATACAGATAATTTTTCAAGATTGTATTTTTCACCATGGGCAACAAATGCAAAAGAAGGTACATGGAATTTATAGTAAGTCTGAATATATTCCCTCCGAAGTATATCAAAATTACTAACTCAGCATCTTTGTAATACTGTCAATAAAATCATGCACCGTAATGAGTATTTGCAAATAGTGTTGCTCTGCCTGAAGTTTAAAAAGAAAATAATTTGTATATTTAATATGTCTATTCTTTAGTTCCTAATGTACATACAAATGTATGTTTCATGACAGTTCTAAAGCCTCGTGTGAAAGAAAACTGCTCTGTATGATCACTAAGTGCTGAACAATTTGCATGAGAAAATCTAGTCACACTGTTCATTATGAAAAAGTAGCCATTAAAATCAAGAGGTTTGTAGGAACTGAGTATTGTTGGCAATATTAAGTAATATTTAAACAAGTGCGTGCCGCTTTCAGACTTAGACTTCCTAGAAAAAAGAACCCTACGGTTTTTATGATTTTTATGATTGCAATGCAACAATACAGAGGCTTGTACGGGGTCATCAAATGTTTGGTACCTATGCTGGGTGTGTATCACACTGAGTTCCTAAAGTAATAAACACAGAAAGAGAGAAAGTACAAGGAACAGGAAGGAGTGGGGGAAAGAAGTGAGAGATATTGAAGGCCATTTCAAATCTTAGTTGGCAAGAAGTTTTGGAGCTACCAGTGTCTCCACTACTTAAAAAAAATCCTAAGGTACACAAGATAAGGAACCTCAAGTAGATGAGATTAATCCAGCCCTAACTACGCATCAGAACAAAATAGCAGCCCTTTCCATTGCTTCTCACATGCATTGGAAACACCTTGCCTGTTCTTTAGGTTTCCCTCTAAAAACTGCTTAAATTAAAAAAAAAAAAAAATTAAATGCTGAAATTAATTTTAGAAAAGAACTGTAACAATAATGGTTATGGATACGGTGCTAGCGAGGAGAAGAGCACTTTCAATTCCTGAAGACTTCAGCAGGGCTGATAACGCCCTTCACAATTCAGACCTCAGACTTCTCAGTCCTAGAATAACTCTAGCCTATTGGTAAGCTAAATATACCCAGGGAACAAACACATTTAATGTATCAGTCTTGTCAGAGATAACAGCCTGCACTGCTTTCATATGAACAGCACAGAGATCAGTTATGAAGAATATACAACAGCTGAATTCAGCAAGAGCACTCTCTATTAGGATATTTTTATAATCTTTTATTCAAGGTACCAACACAAGACAGGAAGAGAAGTAGCAGCAGACAAGAGGTGTTCAAAATGGGAACTTAAACATTGTATATTGCACATCTGATACAGATGGGTATTTAATATTAGTAAAGACCCATCAAATTAGTATTAGACAGCAGTGCATTGGAAAACACTTAACAGAAAAGCTGAATAAATAGAACTACTATTATTACAGATCCTAGATAGTTTTTATAAAGAAAACAAATCTGAATCACCTAACTTCAGTCCAAATATATAGGTACTAGGCATCTAGTAAGAAAAAAACAGGATTTGAATATTGAGTAACTGCAAAAACAATCAACCATTCCAAACTCCACAGATTTTTTTCTACGTAAAGCTTGTTTTACCCTTGCTTACTCTACATAATTATGTCCCAACGCATATATCTGCATTCTTAATAATATTTCCAGAGGAGAAAAAAAAAAAAAAGGAAGCAAGCACTGTGCTTGTACTAAATCTTCTCTGTTTTCTTAAAGCCATATTTCAGACACATATGTAAAACTACAGCCATACTAAATGATCAGCTCTAATAATCTGCTGGAAGCAAGACTCATTCAAATCCATAGAACATATTGACAAAAGCTATTGCTGGATAGGTCATTCAATTTGCAGGACCTTTCAACCCCATTGAAAATTTCAGAGGGAAAGAAAACAAAAGACATCAAAGTCTTTGTATTTAGTATATAGACCTTTTTGGCAGTTCAAGTTTAAGACCTTTTTAAAAATGCACTGTCAGCAGCATAGCTTTTAAAGGCAAAATGAGGCCTTTAAAGCAGGTATCCTACTGTGCGTTCTACCACTGAGCTGCCTGTGGAGTGTAAAAAACAAGGGCAAAGATGGAACTGAAAGTCTCAAACACTCTCTTACAATGGCTTTCATCTTCTCTTCCAAGTCTGTAACCTTTGAAGACAGAAGGAAATGCAGTTAATGCGTTTACAAATAGGCTGGAACCTGCTACCTTTTTAAGGAAACTCATAGAGGGCACAAATGTCCACTGGAATCTCATTACATTATTTAAAGGGACAGTTTCAGAGTCGGCAGCCCCCCAGTTTCACCTCTTTTTAATTTTATCTGTTTGAAAAGTTCATGCACTTTTGCAGATTCCCTTAATGATTCATCACTGAACTCTCTACAAATGAAAACAATTAAAAATGTCACTGATATTTGTTAATACCAGAAGTCCTGGTCTGTTTGCACAAAGCACAAATGAAAGCATAGGAGCAGCTACAAATCAATGTGATAACTGCAACTAGAAAAAAGGTAGCAAACACCTAAGTATTAAATCAACAGCACAAGACTTGACAAGTTTACTTTTGTCTATTACAAACAGAAATCTTTGCAAGTATATAGGAAAGCTCCAGGAAACTCCAGTACTATAAGTAGTGCTTTACCACTGAAGTGGATAAAAGAGTCCTGTAATACCCGCCTATATGAAATTTAACAAGAGCAAGTGCCAGATTCCCTATCTAGGATGAGGTAATCCTGGTTATATGTACAAATCAGGGGATGAGAGGCTGAAGAGCAGCCCTCCAGAAAGAGATCTGGAGACTGGGTTAATGTCGAGTTGAATATGAGCCAACAGTGCACCCTGGCAGTAAAAAGGGCCAACTGCATCCTTGGGTGCATCAAGCACAGCATCGCTAGCCGGTTGAGCGAGCTGGTTGTTCCATTCTGCTCTGCACCGGTGCAGCCCCACCTTGAATACTGTGCGCAGTTTTGGGCACCTCAATATAAGGACGACATCAAACTACTGGAGTGTGTTCAGAGGAGGGCGACCAAGTGGTGAAAGTCCTCAAGGGCAAGACTTAGGAGAAGCAGCTGAGGTCACTTGGTCTGTGCAGTTTGGAGAAGAGAAGGCTGAGAGGTGACCTTATCACAGCCTACACTTCCTCCATGGAACAGCAGAAGGGTAGGTGCTGATTTCTCTCTGGTGACCAGCAGTAGGACATGGGGAAACAGAATGAAGCTGCATCAGGGGAAGTTCAGATTGGACATTGGGAAAGGGATCTTCACAGGGAGGGTGGTCGGTCCTTGGAACCACTCCCCAGGGAAGTGGTCACAGCACCAAGACTGTCAGAGTTCAAGGGGCATCTGGATGATAATCTTCTCATATGATTTAGTTTTAGGTAATCCTGCAAGGGGCAGTGAGTTGAACTCAGTGATGCTTATGGTCCTTTCCAACTTGAGATAGTCTATGATTCTGTGGATATTCTTGTAAGAAATGGCAGTGACAGTACAAGATTTATATGCTTTTATCCTTAGGGACAATGTACATATACGTGTATAAATATGTATATATATATATACTCATAAATATGTGTGTATATATATATACACACACATATATATACTCATATATATATAGGTATTGTAACTAGCTATTAAACAAGATTGCTTTCTATAGCAATAATCTCTGTATTTGGATTGAAAGTGATGCAAGTTTCAAAACGCCTGTTGAATTCACAGGGCCATGGTCTTACCACTGGGACTTCCTAAAATGCATTTTGCTGTTAGTACAGACCATTAAATCTGCTGACTACATATGTACATTGTCTTATTATTTAGTCTCCGTATTCTGCTGTGCATTATAAAGCCTGCAGTCTCAGTCAGAAATGGTTACAGAGCATCCATGGCAACATATAAATATAATATGAAAGAAGAAATGTTTTTATTTTCATTTTTATGTTAAAGTCAAATTCACTTGAATATAATTCTGGTTTATAGGTCAATAAAACAAGATAAATTAATTACTACCAAAAATAAATATTTATAATGCAAGTACCACCATAATAACAACAAATGAAAAAGCCTCTTAGTGGAAGTGCTTGCCCTAAAGGGCAAGAGATATGCCAACCTAATAACCTCACCAGGGGTTATGAAAAATTTGCACATTGCCTGACAGCCTAAGGTAAAATCTTATGGTAGCTCTTCAAGTGGATAAAAGGGAAAATGGAATGCATTGCAAAGAGGTACCGTTTATCTAAATCAATGGAGACATTTCCTACTGCATTGACCTTCACTGCATCTTGAGGAGTATAAAAAGCATTAAGGAACATTTTAAAAACACCCAGGGGTTTTCTTTACCTAGGTTTTCTCCCTGATCAAATAAACTGGAACTCTTTATTATAGATATTTCCCATATTTCAAGTTAATGTACGTTTCTCTGCAGCACTGCCATCTAAATAATCTTAACACTTCATGAGGGCCCTGACAGTCTCCCAGAAATGTCATATTCCTCCCTAGACGAACATCCATCAGAACGATAGCTTTTCAATGTCCCTTTGCACTGATGGTAACTGAAATTATTACCCTTAAGATGACCAGGATCAAGAAACAAAATGGAAGGACCAATGTTTAACATCAGCACAAGTACTAAAGAGTAGAAAACCACGAGTCTGTAAAATGATATTGTATGTGTGATTTAGATCACTAGGATCTGTTCTCTTATTCCAGTGTTTATGAGAAATAACACTACCAACAGAAGTGCCATCTCTGTTACCCAAGACAGCAAACTGTTCACTCCAACCTGTTTCCTCATGAAGAGTCAGAAGTAAATCAGGCAACAATTATATGAGCAGCTAAGCCTGTTAGCAGATGCTCAGTAAGCCAAAGCAGACATGGTTTTGAGCCTGTATGTCACCTCAGCACAACTGGATCGCTGTCCATTCAATTAATCCCTATTTATAGAGGTTTCATGATCAGAAAACAATATGCAGACATGAAATACAAACATATATTGCACTTACAATCTTTATACAGCTTTCCTCTCTCAACTCTTAAATGTTGTTCCTCGTGAACTAGGTTTTCACACCAGGATAAAATGGTAAAAGCAAGCTCTGCACACAGACTAATAGCGTTTCACTCATAGTGCTCTTTTCATCTGTTGGACTTAAAGAACTCTTTCAAATTAGTGAGGCTTGCGTAAAAAAGACAGAGATAAACCCACTTCTCCTTATTCTTATTATGACAATGTACAGCACTGCTCCTGACTAGATTAGGTATAATCATTTTTAGACATTTGCTTCAATCTCTGCATTCTGTCCAATAAAATAATGTAGTTTCATTGAGAAATATGTGTAGGCTGAAATATAGAATAAAGAAAACAAAAGGTTGAAATTTAAGTAATTTCTTTACACGTGTTGTCTCTTGCTTTTCTCCACTCATCACATTTGCCATTATAACATTCTGTTTGCATCTGGATTTGTTCGCATTTCTCCATATTTTCTTTTGCTTTCTTCATATAATTTTTACCTAGCTAAACATCTAGCTCCATGTCCTGTATCTGTTACCAAATTTCTCAACAAAAGCATATTTGATTTTAAACAGAAAACTGGCCAAAATTCTAAAAGAAAACTGACACCTTTCATATAAAGAACGCAATGAGATGTGTAAAACCTTTCATTTAACACCATGTGGGTGATATTACATTGAAGGTAAATTTTATCAACTATGGATACTTGAATTCCAAGCTCTTTATATTCTTTTCATATATAAATTATCAAACTTACATGCATACTTTGCAATTCCAGGCTCAATAAGTCTGATTTGATGAGTTTCTGCGTATCATTACTAACTTCTGCACTGCTGCACTATGTAATACGTATTTTAGTTCTATGTAGTTTTTCTTCACTATTCAGCCATTTTTCTTTATTACACCTCTAAAGCAGCAGACTTGTCTCTGAGAAGTATAAAAGATACACACTTTTCTGTTTCATAAGTGAACTGCAGAGAGCAATTATAATAATCAGTCAAATCACAAGATTATTCCACAAAGCTTGAAAACAGCAGCACAGAACAGTGACAGAATAAATGCAGTTATCAACAACAATTTTTAAAAGGCATTGATCAGAATATCGGAAATACATCCCCTCGAGATTTGTCATGGGAATTCACGTTTTACATCCATAACTAAAAAAACAGCTTTTGAACTGTGTATCTTGCCTGCCTGTTTCACTGAGTCCTCTGCACCTTGTGTTTAAATCCAACACATGGAGGAGTTCTTGGGTTTTATCTTCTCCTCTCCTCAAAATTAATGTGAGTCATATAAAGCACCTGACACTGGTAATCATTCCTTTATATTTAAAATATATGTAGCTAGAACAAATGTATGACTCACTTGGCCACGTTCCATAGCTGTGCTGCTGTACCTGAGTAGCTCTGCAGCACTCCACCTTTTGTACATATTGCATGCTTTAAAGCTGTCTAGGGTAACAGATAAATCTGGGCAATCATGCATTTTGTAATGATTTCTCCTGACATTCTCAATTACGTTTTGGAGAGCCCCGAGTACAACATTTCCAGCAGTTCCCTCAACCGATAGCATAAATTTTGTTAAACTGCAACAGAGTGCTGTGCAAGATTTATTTGCAGGGCAGTTAACTCTGGTTACACCATCAAAGCGGGAAGTGAAGTTGCATCAAATTTCACCAGCAGTAATTAATTTGTTATTTTGAAGGGAAATAGTAAGAGCCAAGATACAAAGAAAGATTAAATCCACATAATCACAGCACAGAAACTTTTCTTTAATTTTCCTGCAAATCAGCCTGGAGTGCAAACTACCATGTAAGAATGCCACTATTAAGCATTATTAGGAGGCCTTGATAACACTTTATGGGAACAGGCTGGAAGTCAAAGAAAGAATGAAGCCAGTGCTCTGAAACACCATCTAACAGCAGGTAAATCCCTGTGTACATAGATAATTCCTACATATTACGTGGAAAGTTGGATTTTTAGGGTGATGGGAAGCTAGGAGATTTTTATCTTTGCTTGTAAAAACTAACATATTTTGAAAACTCATAGATGGGCTTCACTTTTTGGGAGGGAGGAGCGGGTTGTTTTTCAGTGGAGGCAGGGTGTTTGTCTTTGTTTTAAGTCATTTCCACCTGAAAGCAGTTCTTAAAAACAAAACAGGACTGTACAATTACTATCTTTTATTACTCTACTAGAAAAATAGCCCAAAACACTAGCCCAAACACCAGTTCTATGTGATAACTGTAACCTTTTGTTTTTTCTGTGGCTGCAAAAGACAACACCTATATCTTAGCAGCTCTGAAGATACAGAGAGTTGTGAGTTGTATTTCTAGAAAAAATAGATACCTGTCCAATTCTTTTCCCACCAGAGACTGGGAGTATGAGCAAGAGAAGATGCGATGTCACCTCTTCAAAGGATACAAAATGGACTGTGGACAAATAGAAAACTATACTGAAGAGATGACATTCTGGTTTACTCAGAGTAGAAGACTGATGAGAAAGAGCAGGTACATAAACTGACTTTTGCAGAGAAAACAGTACCCAAAACATCAAACTAAGTAACAAAATATATGACTGGAGAAAGAAAAAAAGTAATATTTCACCAAGAAAATACCTACCTTAAACATATTATTTCCAGAAAAGGTCCTCAAATTAAAAAAAAAAATAAGAGAACGAGATTGCTAACAGCTGATCTAGTAACATTATCTACAATCTTGATTTTTCACTAAATTTCCAGTTTATAGGAGGCCTCCTTTTGACAAGTATTTTCAGTTCCATGAAAAAAACAGAGTCTAAACTAGACAGTCAGAGGAGAAAAAAAAGAAGGAACTCCATACCCACATTAAGAATGTCCTAGTACAAACAACTTCAAGTTAACAAAGTCAGTCTCTGAGCACTTGCTGTGGAGTATTAGAAACAGGATGTCTTGTCACAGAAAGATCAAAGTCTTTGTTTTGAAAGTTGAGCCTGAAAACCTTTTGTTTTGGTCTTCCCAACTATAAAGAAGGACAAAAGCATGTTCCTCCCACACGTAAGCTCCAGGATGATACAGGCATCTACCGAAAGGTATTTGCGTAACACAGTGATAAGTAGTCTATTTTTTAATAAAAGAATAAACCACATTTTGGTCCATAATATAAGCAGATTGAGTTCTATGTTTGTACTGAAGATATTTCTGGGCAACCATGGTCCCAGTTAATTTTAAAGCAGTATATGTGCAATCAACCATAAAGGTAGACAGCCCATACGCGGCCTTGAAATAGCGCCTTTCTGAAGCAAACCATCTTGTAGGTGCACTAAGTACAACTGCCATGAGAGAAGGGTGAGAAAAGTTACTAAAAAGAGGATCAGCAAGTGCAGTTTCTTTTAGCACATGGGTGTAATTAAACCCAACATGAAGAACAAATGAAGCTCATGCTGCCTAGGGACTGTTGACTATACATGTTCTCAAAGTGGTGCTCCTTACCAGATTCCTCTGACCCCTTGCTTTTCATTTTTTATCTTTCAAGTCTTATCCAAATTTCTCACTTAAGCCTATTTTATCTTCTCTCTTCTTCCTACTTCTTCCACTTAGCAGCTGTCATAAACCCTAAATTACTCACAGTTTTGCTCTCTGCCTTTCCCTTAGACTCCTCATCTTTTTCTTGAGAAGTGTAACTCATGTTTAAATTAATTTGCAGGGTGTCAGCAGCTTCTCAAGGTTGTCTCTAATTTTCCTCCAGCACTAAATTCCAGCAAACAGAATATCTCATCCAATGGCAGGCCTGTTTATGCACAAGAAGGAGAATATTTGCCACTCTCATAGGGACACTCCATCTGCAGGAGATGCAATTTCCCTCCCACTGCAAATAGCTTGGATCTTCCAATGAAACCAATAAAAGTTATTGTTCCATCAAGGGACTTTGGTGATTTTATAGAGAGAGTTATTGAATATGGTGACAAACTGTCCACAGAGCACGCCCTAGGCTGTGGGAACAGAGCACCTTCTACATTCTGCAGAGTTGTTCCTCCCAGAAGCAGCAGCTCGTGTCGGTGATAAACAAGAAACTGGTGCAGATTCAGCACTGTTGGAGGCCAGCAAGCTACAACCTGCAGTAGCAACTGCAGCAAGCGAATTTAAATCAGATACTGACAACTTTTAAAAAGGGAAGATGAAGGAAAAGAAGAGGAATGTTCTAAAGCATTGTAAACAGATATTTTTTTAAAGTTGTAAAACTTTTTCTGTGCCCGTATTCAAAAAGATTTCTTCAGTAAGCTTTACTCACCCTCTAATAACGTATGTTAACCATAATCTCTATCTCCAATGACAGTAAATTACCCCCATTTGCTTTTTATTTTTTCTTTGAAAAGCACTTAGATAAAAATAATTGTAGCACTCTTCCTTGAGAAGTTTGGGTATAGTGACTAATTGATACAGATTTGCCTTAGAGATAAAGGTGCTTTGTGATAATATTAACTGTATTTTTCTCAGACTGTAAGCATGACAGCTTTTTGGGTAGAGTTAAATATTGTTCCATTCTTCAGCTCTAGAAAAGAAAGAAACAGCCACCGGCAGAAAAGAAGATTTAGGACAATTACTTTCAGGTCCATTGGCCTAAATTCCGTAATCAATACTTAAGATTACAGTTCAGCTGTATACTGTCATTGATACTGTGATCTTCATACACAGCATTTGACTGTTTCTGTTGTCCCACCTGCATGAGAATACCTACAAATCGTTTTTGTGTGTTATTTGTATATTTTTACAAACAAAGGGTATTTATGAAAGATGAGTCCATAACAAACCCCCAGCCTTGCCCAGATTTCATTCCGGTAGAATGACATCCCCGAGATCTTCCAGAAATCTGTGCCGTATTTTGCAAGAACACACGCATGGAACTCAGGATCACATTCACTGTCTATAATGGTAATAATTTAATTCACACATGGAATATTCAAAGAAATTAAGCACTGTTGTTTTCTTTACATTAACTTCACAGGTATGTTGTACGCTGAATATATGCTTTCTTTTTTACCAGGTGCACCAAGTAAAGCACTGTATACCATGTACCCAACAATTTTCTTTTCATTTACTCATTGAGCAAAACACAAATTTTAGCCAAGGAGTAGCTCCCTAAAAGAAAACCTAACAAATTATTAAGAAAACATTAATTACACTTCTGTATCACTTCATTACAAATGGATTAGAACTAGGTACCATACAGAAGATATTTCCGTGTGGAGTTTTGGAAAGATTGAGCATTACTATGTGTATTGAGCCTTGAAAACAATTACTCCAAAAAGGAAATAAGAGAGACTGCATATGGTAAGAGCTCACAGGACATGACTGTAGCCAAGACACTCTCTGAATGCATAAGGAACTCTCTGGAACATAACACAGGTAGTTTTGCCTCTGTAACAACAGAGACAAAACTACATATTGGGCCCAGTTTCAATACCCACAATTGAAATGTTTCTTCATTCCCCTCAGACTATGGGATGCAGCTTCCTCCCCACCTGTCTGGAAGGTCAGCAGTGGGTAGTAGTCTGTCGAGTGCACCAGGCTGGGGAGTGTCCTAGTGATATCCCTGATCTGGGCTCCAGAGGCCCTCTGTCCTTGCCTATGATGAGGGTGAACTCTGCATATTAGGCCCTCTGTCCTTCTTAGAAGGGAATCACCTACAACTACCCTTCTTTCTTATCAGAGGTGGTCTTGAGGTGTGGTGTCAACTGCCTCTTCCTATGTGACCTCATTGGCAGACCTTCCACCACACCCTCAGCTGCCTCTCCTTCAGGATCCAGGGCCTCAAATCTATTATGGAGGTGCACCTGGGGAAACAAGGTAAGTAGGGAGAGGGGTTGCCCGTGATGCCGAACTGGGACTCGCTTCCAACCCTCCTCATTTTTTTGGTCCCCTACCTCTGCCCGACAGCAACAGGGCAGGGGCTTTCTCAGGTGTCTCCGCTCTGCCCGACAGGGTGTGGGATCCATCACCTTTCTGGCCGGTATGCCAGGGAGTTACTCCACCAGTCAGTCTCCTTCTCATGCTCCCTGATGGTCCTCAGTCTCTCAATCTCCTCAAGTTCCATCACTGTGCTAAGCAGATCTCACACCTGCTCACACCTCACACAGGTGGAATGCTGCCTCCTTCCCCCAGCAGCAGCAGGCTCAGGCACTCCCTGCAGCCAGAGACCTGAACAGTCACAGGTTGGGGCAGGCCCTCCCGTCTGGGTCACCACAGTCTTTTTGGGGCAAGTTCTCTGGAGGAGACCACAGTAAGCTGCAGTCTAGGAGACTGCCAATGAGTGAGATGGTCTGCTGAGCAAGGAGGGACAGAACCTCTGCACCCTGCTGCATGAGCTACCACAGCCACTGCTGCAGCACAGAGTGGGTGGTACTCACTGGCTTCACCTCCTAGTGCCTGGTGACACATCACCTAGCCCTCCCTGAGGCTTTTTCAAGGCTGGGGCGGGGGTGTGATCACCGTTACCCTGGCAATGCCCACGCCACATCGGCTTCTCTCACAAGAGCTACCGGGTGCTGCTGGGTCATGCAGCTCTCACGGGGTTCCACTGGCAAAAGAACCTCCCAAAACCCTCCTGTACCTCAAGATCTGCCACTGTGGCTCTGGCTGCACCGGCTCCAACCAGCTGACTTTGGGGACGGAGTTTCAGACCATTCACAACATGAGGTATAAATTTGCTACAGAAACAACGAATTAAATTGCAACAGAATGCAATTACACAGAGATTAAGGGCAAATAATGTATAAAGTCATAACAGATTCCTTCTTTTGAATCTAACAACCCTGCATACTGTCAGTGAAATGTACATATAGAATATTATACTTCGTTTTGGAAGAATTTGTCTACTTGCATAGCAGAATTTAAAAGGTGCAGAACATTACATCCATCTTTATTCAGCTAGAATTTGTGTGCTATCAAGTACAAAAAAAAATGCAGTAAGTACAACAATTTCACATGAACTTAAGAGTGGAAACTGTTGTGAAGCCTACACTGCACTGTTTTCAGCAGTCTTTACATATTGATTGTAGTTGTCCAAATTAAATTAGCACATACCTGTGGGAATCTCTGAGATTTCTTAATGCAGAGGGATTGGCTACTCGCAGTAATGTCTTAAATGTTGTTTCCATTACCTTAGGACCATCTTCCTCTGCCAGACAAGATACCATTTACTCCTGCAAAATCAATTAGCCTCATTTTGTTTTCAGAACCTGTAAGGCTTAGCTCTACCTGTATTGAAGCTCTTTTACTCAGACATTATCTACTGTGTACAAGGTTCTCACCTAAGCAGATGTCACTGCAAAATTACACATAAAAATATAGCAACTGAAACAAAAATATCAAAGCCAGGCTCTTCCTGCTTGTTTTAAATATCCTCCACTGCTGACCTGGATTTTGTAAATGACTTCGTATTTGCCAGTGTTCTCACAAGAGACAAAGAAATTAAAATACTACAGTTCTAAAGTACCCTAAGCTACACCAATCCATTAACTGCACTTAAAGAAAGTACTATACAGCTTACTTATATAAACTCAAGACTTACAATCTGAATTTCCAATTTGACATAAAACAGAAATGAAACCAATTTTTAACCTTAAAAAAAAAAAAGAGACCTAAGTGTGTCTGGCTACCAGCAGAAGGCTACTGTGGTTTTCCACTTCCAGTCCAGAACCAAGTTCAAATAAAAAATTTTACATCCTTCAAAATCAATAACTACAGTGAAAATACAGACACACTTATCACTGTGGAAGGCAAACCAGGTCCATTTTAATGAAAGCTTGATATTAACTCAGCGAATGCATTACTTTCTACAGCAGTTTACATTTTTGTGTCCCTTTTCCAGCTTTCAACAGCACAGAGGAAACTACAGATCCCAGCCCACGCCCAGCTACACATCCCTGTCCTGATCTCCTCAGCAGTGCTGGAGAACTTCCAGGAACTAGGAAAAGAGAAACATATATCTCAGAAGTACAGCAGTCATCTTTTACCGCTTGGGTTTATGCACATCGCTGCCAGACATAATAAATCTAGATAAAAGAGAGTCTGAGATAACCCACATAAAGAAGTGTTCATTGAACTCATATAATCTATACCACAGCCAATGAGCACAGAAGCAGGCTATTAAGCATGAACTCTACAACTGCCTTGTTAAGTGCCTGCAAACTCTCGGATGAATGGAAGTAGGGCTCGATTTTTGTGCAGGACTTCAACATCACACTGCCTGGTATTGGATTTTGAATGCTTTGGACTCTTTATCTTTATGAATTTTTAATAAATGATACTTAATATGCAAGCGCTATGAGATTGTACATTAACTGGAGAAGTAGTGTAATTTATGGGAAATATGAGCAATTTTCCTATACTCCACTAAACTGAAATAGAGAGCTAGCCTTTTACTATATGGCTTATTCTCAGCCATCACATAGCACAGATCTCTTTGCCCAACAGAATTACATGCTTTCACAATCAGCACTCTGCCCACTCTGACGATTGTCTTGGTTCCTTAGATATTTTTGTTCTCTCACTGCAAAGCTCTGTTGCAATGAAAGATAACACTCTTCATCTTTCACTGCTTCACTAGACAGCCAGTTACCAAATAAAAAATGTAAGAATAAACAGAGAAGAATGGAAAAGCCCTACAGGGTTGTGCAAAGGTAGCATTTGTTTTTCCTCTGTAGGGGTATAACCATTTCTTCTGTGGCCCTTGTGCTCTGCTCTGTAGTTATGCTTCTAGCCACTACATAGCACACTTGTTTGTCTTCGTGTTTAGCAGACTCAAATGTCATTTTGACAGTATGAACAAATATGCTGTTCCTCATTTTTAATCCATCCTTCTCAAATAAGGTAGGAGCACAATGTCTGAGGCAAGACTATCAAAGCAAAAAAGCAAAGGCAAAGAGAATACTAAGTCTAGAGTTAAGCATATGAAAACATGAAGTAAACAACGAGCCAACCAAAGGATGAACACAGACTCACATGTAGAAATAACTAAAAGAATACCCACCCACCACTCAACTTTCTGCTACCGAGAAGAAAAAAGAGAGCCCTTATTGCCAATTTTTCACTCTGCTTTGTGCTCTGGATATGTCACATTTCTCCTAAGGAGTAGAGAAAAACACTGTGTGGAGAATTCTAATTTCCCACGAGTTTCAGCAGGGGTTATGGGTCTTAAGCCTTTGTAGCAGAATGTGCTGCAAAGCAGTCAGGCTAATTATGGAGGAGGGAAAGGAGTAAAGAAGTTTCCTCCTTTCTAGGCCTCTGAAGGCAGAGACATATTTTGCAGGTGTATGAGTAGGAAAGAATGTTGTGTGCAAAGCAGCAGATCCCACAATCCGCCTTTTTCACCTATACCGTACCCTTTTGAACACGGACACCACAACTGGTTGCACTGAAGCTCACTCACATGGTGACATAGAGAGGAAATGCCGGATCTCGGTGCCAGCCTCTGTGACCTGAGATAATGACAGTTGAATTTAGGTGCTACTTTTTGGTACGTGCAGTTCTCACTGAAAACGCTCATTGAAATTTGTTCCTAGTCAAAATTGGTCCTAGTCAAAAGCAATATAAAATAAATAGACAGACAGAACCAAAATACATATGCATTACACAAATTAACAATTTAAAACCAGCCACATTTATTAATGTTATTAAACAAACCTATATAAAATGAGGAAAAAGTCCCTCCTTACAAAACTCGTTTATGACCATAGTGATCTCTCTCTAGAGGTGACATGCATTTTGCATAATGACCATATCTACTTTTTGAAATCTTCTGTCTCTCAGTTCTCTATGCCTTTCTGTAACATCATATTGTTTCTAAGAATGGCTGCTTTCATATATCCCCTCCTTGCAGCCAGAAAAATCCTACTCCTATTAAGCTTTATCATTAGTTGCTTTGTACTTAATCCATTTTTTCTCCACTTTTACATATCCTTAATAGTCACTTAGTACAAGGAAGTTCCAAAATCTATAATCAACAGATTCAGGGCCTTGGTGTAGTTTGCTCTTGGAATAGAAATAAAATTATATCAGGGAAAAATAAAGTTAAATATTATTCAACAGTTACCTTTTTTAAGCATTTTTATGCAGCATTTTTCTTTCAGATGGAAGAATAAGCACCTAAATTTCCTTTTTTTTTTTTTTTTCCCCTCTCCTAAACTGTATCCTCTAACAAAGCCTCCTTGAGACAACCCACTTACCAACATCAAGGGAAACGGAGGCTCTGCCTAGTCAGACAGCATTCCCTTGTCCCTGCCCAAATGAATTATTTATTTTCTTCAGGCTTACAGAAACCAAAAGGGATTTTGGGAGGTTTTTGGGAAAACTGCCTGAAAATATCACGCTGTGTCAAAAATAGTCTGAATCAACATTGGTGGCATTGTCTCTGAAGGTATTGCTAATCCTTTCAAACAGTCAGTAGCTACCAGATACTACTGTATAATTTGCACTTATAAGAAAGAATAGTTCTGGCATTGTCTAACATGTGCCGGAACGATAGTTATCATTCCAAGAAAAAACAAAACAAAACAAAAAAAAAAAACCACAACAAAAACACCACACACACAGAAAATCAGCATTCAGGAGTATTTAACAACAACAAAATGAAAAAACCCACACCATGATTTCACACTGCATTCAGCAGACTCCAGCAGCTCCCATTAACAGTAGCTCCTGCAATCCTAACCGCGGTGCACATGGTTTTTCTAAAAATCATGTCAGGCCCAGTGGCATATTCTTTGACTCTGTTATCTCCGCATCTTTGGAATCACAAGAATGTCATGTTATGATTGATCTATCACCTGGCACTACTGCTCTCAACCAGGTCATTCTCATTTTCAGGATCTGTGAATACTATCTGATACTCCAGAGATTTCATTTTAAAACATGATAAGAATTACGTTGGGCTTTTCATTAGCACCATGGATGTAAGCATGAGTGTTGTGATCTATTCCTCAGATAGATCATTCTCTTTGATCCCCACTGGAAAGTACTACTATTATCAGAGTCATATAACAAGTAGGAAACAATTATTACAGAGCCAAAGGAACTTATAGCACAGTAATATTCAGGACTGTCATTTGTATCTACAAACAACAAAAATCCACTGTGTGTGTTGTAAGCCAACATTTGATCTTATATATTCATTACCCATACCTGAATAAAGACCTCGGTGTTGAGACTGGTTTGTGTTTTGAGAAAGATAAAACACACAGAAAATACTATTTTTTTTTTCAGTAAGAAATTTAGAGAAACTAGATAAGCTTGAAGAGTTTTGCTATTATTGAATTGAAGCATAGAATTAAAAACTTTTCCCAATTTATCTAAGGACATGGAAGCTCAGAATATATGTTGTAAGATGCTGAGCATCCACTAACAGCTCCCTGAAAGTGAATTGAGAAGTATTTCATTAGTCTGTTACTGCTTAGATAAAATATTATCAACAGAAAGTAAGTTAGGAGATGCCACTCACCCTAGCAGTTTTGAGTGAGCTATCGTCTTCCTTCTGAAGGATAAAGCTTTGAAACCCAAAACAATTCTTCCTATGAAACTATTCAACAAACATGACTAAAAGTGTAAAAATCATTTATGGTCAGGATATTTTGTGACCAAAGAATAGCATTGCCTTTGAATTATTTATTTGCTAGTTCTGAAACAATTAGATCCTAATCTCAATTAGCTGCAGTGACTGAATCACCTTTCTTCTGCTTCTCAACTGTCTGAGAAAAATCTGCGTTTGGCAATGCTCATATACTTGGTAGCAGCAATAGCAATGAGATGTCTCTACAGTTGATCTGTTAATAGTTATCCAACCTCAGTGAGTTATCCAACCCACACTGAGTTTTTGCAGTATTCCTACAGGATTGCTATTTCTCTGTTTCTCTTCCCTTAAAACCTTCAGTTGTATTCTCCAGCACAATCCTTTATCTGTTCATCTCCAGAATTAAAATGGAAAGGAAAAATAGGTCATCTCTTCACATATTCATGACTATTTAAAGCTTGTCCATCTCTCTCATAAAAACCTGCCTAATTTTCCTGCATGCAGTCCCTTTTAATGGGATATTAACTACCAAATAATAGTTGTACAGTATTTTTTTTTATTCCCTTTGTTAAAAGAACTTGGGATTGTAACATTTTTTTCTTTTAAGTACATCTAAAATTTTCACTCATCATTCATCGTCATCTAAGTCCATTTTTTTTAATGAAAAGTGATTGTATTAAAAAGAAAAAAACAACGCTGTAACAATACAATCCCGCAGGCTTGAATTTTACTTGCATAGAATTATTGATAAGAACACTGTAACACGTCCTTCTGATGAAACATAGTTTTTCAGAAAATGTGCTTATTCATTTATTAGTAATGATAAAAACTGCCAGGAGCTGTATTTCTTATGCCTCTGTGTAAAGAACAAACTGCCTCAAGGCTAAACATCTCCTGCAAAACAACTTCCCCTCTGGAAAGTGGCAGCATCTTTATGCTAATGATTAAAAATATTCTCTGGATCTATTATTGTATTTTTTTGAAGAAAAACTTTATTGCCATTAGAAGATGCCAGTAATGAATCAGGTGTGCTATAAATCACACCAACATATTTCAGAATAATTTCTAGAAAGTCAATGGAATATTCCATTGGATAAGGTAAAAAGGGTCAAACTGTCCTATAAGATAGCAACGTGGAACATGAAGTCAGTATGGAACCACACTGAAGCCAGTATGGAGCCAGAGTCATAGTTTTTAAGCTGTTCTTAGCTGCACTGTTGCCTTCAACAGATCCTGGACGTAACAGGAAAGTTCACTCTTTGCCAAATAAGTAATGTGATTTCATACCTAACATCTCCAGTTTGTGTACCCAACAGCCTAGCGAAGTTTCCCCACATCAGAGTTAAAGATGCTACTGGCTCACATAGACTTTGGGGAAAGGAAGGACCACGCTGAATTTTTGTGAGGTATCTGACCTTACGAACTTATCCTGGAATCATATTTTAGCTTAATACTTCTAGATTTCTAATGAAGACCTTCATTAGGTTTGTATGGATTGCTGTTATATCGCAACAGATGCCTCCGTAGGACCATACAGATTGCCATTTATCATCATAACATGTTTTTTCATCTGAAGTTGACAGCAGAAGAGCAAAATGTAATTATAATCACTATACCAAGATCAAATGAAATAGTCTGTTTTGCTCATATCAAAGTCAATATTACTTCATTATTTAAATAAGAGCTCTTATAAAAATTTCTAATAAATTCATCGCATAATCTATCTCCTCAGAGGTGAAAGCATCACCTACTAGATGTCATTTTCTGTACCACTACTTGATAGTAACCATTATAGTTCTAAATAGAATGGACTTAAATCTGCAATGCAGAGCCAAAGGAGTCAGCACACCTACTTGCAGTTTTTGCCAGGGTGATGAATGAGTGTTATGGTTAACTGTTGCATACAAGGATCACATAAAATATTCCATAAAATGTACTAAAAATGAATTCTTGATAAGGGCGTTGGCCAGTTCCCAAGCACGGACTTAACCTCAAGTACATTAAGGTCTTGTCCAAACCATCATGCAAATCAATAGACAAACATTCCCCTGTAGAAAGAACTCATTTACAGCACTAGTGTTGCATATTACAAAACATAAACATGTCTTCTGCTGTTATCAAAACTCATCAGACAAACAGAAGTTGGAGACAAACCAGTACATCCTTTCGAATCAGCTTTCTCCAACAGAGCTCTGTCCTGTCTGGAAGTTTCCGACCAGGTCTAATTATATTTATCTGCTTTGCAAAGGCCTTTTGAGAGTTACAGAAGAAAAGCACAGTATTAGAACTGTCTATTATTGTTATTCAACCCTATTGACCTTTTCTCTGAAGGCTGTGAGAAAACAAAAAAGGGCAGTTTGTTGTTTAAGAAAAAAAAAAATATGCCTAGGGAAGAACCAAATTCAACTATGGCCTCACATACTGCAACTATAACCTGAAATTGAGCAGGTAAAAAGAAAGATGATCCAACAATTAAAGTAGTGCGTCAAGAAGCTGAGAGTCTTAGCAAAGACTTCTCATTCTACTGCCAGGTTCCTGCATGACCTCATTCAGCTCACCCAGCTCCAGCAGCTTGTGTCACACGAGATGGCCTGCAAGAGGCTCCCTGGCACCCTATGGCCTGACCAGCTTAGGGGGCCATGCTGCACTCCAGAAGCCTCCACAGAGGTGACATGCAGCCCTACTCCACTTCCCAGAAACAATGATGCTACCACCTCACTATTTTCCTGGTAATAAGTGCATTAGAATACATTACAATTGTATTATATTCTCAGTTCATAAAGGAGAGCATAACAGTGAAAGTATCCAGTTTCTCAGTTTGCTGATACACAGCTCATTTCCCATTTCTTAGCTCATCTTCTTGAATCTCTCAAGAGTTATGCTTCCGTCACCATTACGATCTCTTAATAAAAGGTTCCTTTAGGGTAGGTGGAGGTGTCTTTCTGACATTTGTCACCTTGAGGAGTCAAGGGCAAAGACACTGCTGGCAGATCTGATCCAGTAAACACTTGTATGAGAGACGCTAAACTGCAGTAGCTTTTTTTTTAAAATGTTTAAGCACATACTTATCCCCCAGGATGCATATTCCTTCTATACTGTATATCTTTTATGCACAATCAACTAAATCTATTTCATCGTTTACCTATTTAGTAGGTAAAACATTCTCATTTCAAACAAATTAGAATGATAACATTCATAGCTTATTTACAAAATTTTTATTCTATGGGACATCAAACTTGGCTGTATTTTGGTATCTAAATACACATACCAAAACTGTTGCACTGTTTATAGCCAAAAGAACATGAAAATCAGGTTATTATATCAATTTTAAATATACAGACTTTATTTATTGTTGTTTCATACTTTCTATTATGCCTTAGCACTATCCAACCTCTTCCAAGAATATAGTTTTCATAAACTTCGGTAGAACTATATTTTCTTGTTGTTGTTGAGTTTTGTTCTCTGGGACACTGAACAAAATCCAACAGCACACGCTAAACTGCTGCAATTTAATATTATGTGAAGTGCTCTACTGTGTAAAGCTTGGCAGAAGCATCCATCTAGAAGGTTTTAAGTCTGATATCTTAGCCAAAATTCAATAAGGTAGTAATTACCAGGCCTTCAAAAACCTGTTTTTAATGACACAGAAACAAGGTAAGTTTATGAATGTTTCAGAGAAGCTGGGCCTAGCTCAAGACCACATCTCCAGATTTCCTCACTCCTGTTTCAGCTTCATAGTAAGACTGCACAATGTTTAAGTTCTGTATACTGATACCTTCACGGTTTGCCCTTGAGACAAGAAAGCCAGATATTTTGACCCCTCATTATGAGCATGGAAGAAAACATATAAGACCTCATAATTCTGGTGATACACTTTATTATTGACCAAAAGTTAAATTTCTCAAAAATACATGCAGAGAGAGAGAGAGCTGCCCAAATGACAAAATAAAACACTAACAAAAACCAGCAAAACCAAACCAAACAAACACCAAATAAAAACACTCCACACACCACAGTCCTAGATCATCAATCTCATTATTCCACTTACCACTGTGCTCTAGCAGTGGGGCCTGGAAAAGCCCAAGATGAGGAAAGTCTTGCTAAACAGCCAGTGCAGTGCTTCAGGGCTATACAACCAAACTTCCAGAAATCCATAGGCTCGGGCCACACACAAAGCCCTGCTGCATGACAGCAGAATCTTACTGTCAGACAAATCCACCTGCAACTGTCAGATTTCCAGCTACCTAGTGCAAAACTAGAACCTTCAGAGTATATTTCATAATGTGAAGAAAGTTGAAAACGTGCTGGAAATAAATTAAGACACATTTTATCACAGAGCAGTTTAGAACTGAAGTACCTACTTCGTAACATGAGGTCTCTGAGACTGTGGTCTTAAATATTGATTTTGTATTCATTGTCATTGACAGAAGCAATTCTGCTTTCGCTGAATGTAATAAATATGACTTTAAACAGAATAAGGCCCTTTCAGCAAGAAATTTTACATCTATCTGTTTATAAGCCTAAAATTAAAACTGCTAGAATTGAAAAAAGAAAAAAATAACCAAGAGGGTTTTCAAAAATTTAAAACTCTATCATGCATAAATGGAGCTCATCAGAGAAAGTAATTTCCCTGCAGAAAACACTCCATCTTTTGTTTTATGTAAGTTAGCAACATGAATATTTTATTCTTAGTGAAACTGCCATTACCCCTCTGCATTTCGTAGCTTTGCTTGGTGCCTCAAATAAATAGGCTTTTTTTCTTCCCTCTTTGTTGTTCAAGTCTATTGCAATTACAAATTTTGCCATAGTTCAGTAGATACTTGAGTTTGGGGTTAGTAGCAATTATATCCTTTGTCCCTAACATTGGTTCTAGAAAGTAGAAGCGAAGAAACGTGCATTAACAACAAACCACTGCACAGAGGGTAATTATTCTCAAGATATCCATCATCATTTGGAAGGCACATTGACTGTTGCTGTTTTCAAGTAACTTCGGCTTTTCTCAAAATGACTTTCAACTCGGACAAAATTTTACAATTACAAAGGTGGTAAAAAAAAATCCAGGATGAAAATAATAAAAAAGAATCAGTACAGCGAATAACATACTGCATTGCTGGGAGCAGCTGTAAAAAACTGTGAGCAAAGCAGGCTGCACAAGAATACAGACCCTATGCAAGTTGTATTTTAAATGAGTTTCATCTCGAGAAGCTTAAAAGTTACTTTTCTAATCAAGTTGAAAATTTGGAGAAGATAGACTATTTGACCTATATGCAGTTCCATTATCATTATAAATTCTCTTCTTTGAGAACAATTTTATTTTAATTTTTTTACTTGGAATGTGAGAGAGTGTGTGAGAGCAGGGCACCAAGGGTGCAGACACAGGACATGTTTTACAAGAGGTCGGCATTGCTCTGAACCACCGGGCTGTCTGAGTGCCAGAAGGCAGCACTTTTGGAAGGCACTAGTTCAGGACAGCATTACTAAGACAACACCACCCTTGACTAATTAAACTCTGCCAATCCAGACTAAAAAACACAGATTTAAAGTCACTCTGATGTATTTACACTGTTTCCATTGCCAAAGCTGAAGTGTTAAGTCCTAGACCTACATACCGTGTTTACATTGCACAACATTTGCAAGCCATGCCATTCACCCTCTTTTGTATGTAGAGGCCTGATTACAAAGGAAAAAAAAAAGACTGAATTTATGCTGGCTAAGGATGACCTAATTTGGATCTTGCTGCAAGGCACACCATTGGCACGCTTTGTCGAAAGACCACACTGGAAGAGTCTACAAAATAAAAACACTTTCCAACTGCAATTCCATAGGCCAGCACCAAAAAGCTTTGTCACCCTAGTCAAAAATCATCAGGGGAAGATTTGTGCTGCAGTACACCTAAGTCTAACCATGAAAGGAGGAAAAGACCTGCCACTGTCCAATAAAAGTCATGTGGTAAAAAGAAACATTCTGTGTAAAGAACATAACTCTCAGAAATCATCAGTTTAAATCCAACTTTCTATATTGCTAAAGTTCAGAAAAGCAAGATAATAATATTTTTTAATTTCAGCTAATTTTTGTTTATTTTGAGAGTGCAAAAGTGTATATATAGGTAGGGACTCAAAATTCCCAGAACAAAGGCATTAGGACAAGAGTTTCTCATGGTTAGAAAGCTTAAAAACTGCCTCAAAGACATGCATCAATACTTGATGCCTGTTCTACCAGTAAACGTCTACAAATACAATAAGCTTGTCATTTGTGAATACTGGAAAACAAGAAGAGCAAAGTTTCATCTTTTATTTACGTTATTAGCTCAGCATGCAATGAAAAGGGGGGAGTTTGTTAATGTATAAGATCGGAATTTTAAAACTTAGTTGGGTGTGAGAGTATGTGACGTACTTGAGAATTTGACTTTGGTATTCAAAGTCAAACTATTGCAAAATCATAAGCTGAGTTAGTAAAACTGCTTAGTTTTACAATAATTTACGTGGGAGCAGTTACCCATCCCTGTGAATCCTTCTCAGCATTAAGAAATTAATTGCTGATACTGTAATTCAGCTTCATTTTTTGGTGTTGTGGTCAACATATTTGACCTACTCTGTACATCATTGCTTCATTTTTACTTTAATTTGTTATTGAAATTTATTGCATGTTTTCCTTATTTACCTTATGAGGTCCTAGGTCATTATGTATAAAAATATGCTGAATTATATTTCAAATTATATTCCATAAAGACATAAAATCATTACAGATATTGACGGATATATGCTAGTAAGCCTTATGTCTCTTTAGCTTTCCCTGCCTCCATCTACTCCAATTTGTTTTTAATTCCTTCAGGGTCCTTAATCTCATTAGTGGCCATAGCAATTGTGAAAATTACTTTGCTGGAAATGGTAGTAGTGCTATAGAAATACCTAATCACCCCTCATTTAAACTTTTGAAAAGAAAGTTGGCATGAAAATACACCAGAAAACAGCTACCTCTTCCGCTATGAGAAGTTTTTTTTTTTTAATAAAAGAGTTATAACTGGGAGATATCACTCCTATGAAAGATGCTGAGGATATCCCAGAATCTAAAATCCTGAATGATGATTATAAAAGTTACAGTTGATGACATTCATAAATTAATTAGTAAATGTTACATAGAACAAGTAGTTTGGATTCCTTTAGATAGTCTGAAATTTCCAGCAGTCCTCACGGTAGTCGGTGTTTCAAAAACCAATAATGGCTTTCAGGTCAACTGTCTTCCCACTCTGCAGAAGCTGTTGAATTGGGACCACAAATCTGATTTTCTAATTGGAGACAGAGTGGAAAAAAAAGCCTTTCTTTTGTTTTGTTTTGTTTTTTAATATTAGAAGGAATCTCTTTTCAACTTAAGATCCTAGACAGAGAAATAATAAACAGTCAAACACCATTCATGGCTGGAAGTTGCTGTATTAAGCTTGTTTTTTAAAAACAACTCTATGTATAGGCCAACTATCAGTGCCCATGAACTCCGGTACAGCAGAGCTTTTGGACAGATACAGTCCTCTAGTTACTTCACATTCCAGTTTCTGGGTTGGACTGTCCTTTAATAATACAGCCATAAATCAGTGCTATTTCTTATATTTTAACGGTAAACTTCAAAAAGAATAGAACTCATAAGCAAAATCTTGTACTAATACTCAAATCTATCACTGAAAACAAGAGTTTAACTTTGTTTCAAAGTGGTTACTCACCTTGTCCATTAAACCATATTTCAAAAAACAACTTAATTTTATTATCAGGCTCCCATTGCTTTATTCTCTTGACCTGTTATGACACTGCATTTAGCAACAAATATTCCACACAACCTTTTAACTGTGTTATTCAGAATGTAAACACTGGACAGACAGAAGCTAATGCAAGCAAATAACTTTGCTAAAGAGTTGGATTATTTCCTAATTATTTGTTATATATGTACTCTCTCGTCAGAAATCAAGATTTAAAATTCCACCTTCTTCAAAGCTTTAATGTTATTTGGTTCTCTGAAGCATTTATATTTAATTTCACAGCAGCGTCACAATTCAAGTGGCATATTTAAACGTCTGCAGCAGTCAATTGTTGATTTATTTTCTTTCAGGCAAAATGCAAATAATCTCTTAAGAGGTTTCCTTGAAACCCTTGTGTTTGAGTTAATATATTTGCAGTGAATAAATTAAAAGTCCAAATATGACTGTTTAGGGCCTTCTGGAATTTAAAAACTCCATTCCGTTTTTTTTTAATATTTTGAAGTTTTCCTTTGAGAAGTAACTGAAAATGAGCTCATTAGTGACCTTCGGCCATTTCCAGCGTAAGGATGTGCCAACCATGAACTTCAAGGGTGGGGAAAGAGAAGGTCTAATCTCCTAGAAGCTTTTTGATCTCACCATTAGAAGCCTGCTCTTGGCCATGAAGATACTCCTGTGAACCATATCCTAAAATTAACTTGGGGCTAAGCGACCATGGAGCAGTGCAGAAAGGACAAAGACATGAGATGCTGTCAGAGCATTCGCCTTTCCACTCTGCATTTTAAAACCTTCTCTTAAAATCCATTCCTTCTCTTCTCCATTTGGTGTGGTCAGGGGCTGCTATGGCTAAAGCCTGAAAGCTTGAGATGGTAAACTTCAGAGACAGAGACACCAGCCTTAGCTCAGTGCTGTCTGGCAGCAAAGCAAGGAAGCAACCAGACCAGGTCCTCACAGGCTCAGGTGAGTAGATTTCTTTGCTGGGATGCAGATTCCAAATTCCCAGTTCCCAAATCACCTAGTCTGACCTACACTGGAAGGAGCTATAGCTCCTGCTTGGCCTGTAAAGTCTTGTTTCTACAGAAAGGAAAACCAGTCACGTGGAGAGAAATGAGTGTCCCCTGGTTTGACTTCATTTCATCCCTGGGACATTGCTGTCACATTACCCAGACCCCAGTTAAGGACTCCTAGATCAAGGCAGATCAAAGTTAAGCAGCTCATCTGTAACTTCTATATTAATAGATTTCACTTCCCACCAGTGCTCTTTGCAGGCTACTCATTTATTCTGCTGGATTTTTGCATGTCACCTAATAGCACCAAAAGAGTCAAAAGTCTAGATTTTAAGGCGTTACACCAAGCAAGTCAGCTTCAGGACTACACTACAGACTGCTGTGAAATTCCAGCTGGCTACAGGGCAGGTTTAGCAAGTTAGAGCAGCCTCTTGGGATATCTAGAGCTAAGTTTCCATCAGATATAACAATGGCTAAGAAGGACACAGTTTTTTTAAGCAGCATATATATAGATATAGATATATATATCTATATATCTATATATAGATATATAGATATATACACACACAAAACCTAATACTTCAGGGCAGGAGGGGGTGTGGTGTCCAAACAATTTTTAGAATGTAATTTTTTCCCAGAGTGCAATATTGCAATCCAAATTGCAATAACAGTTGTTTTCCAACAGAAAAATGCTTTGTCAAATCACAGTGAACACCCAGGATTTCTTAGAGTGAGCTTCATCTTTCAAATAAAGCAAGAAATGGGAAGCTAAAGGGTTTGGATTTTCTGACATCTCTTTCTCCAAGCATAGTAAGAAAATTTATCAAACTTTTAAGCAGTTTCAACATTTTTTTCAATGGTGCCTTGTGAGGTGAATTCGTTTTTACGAGATTCATTAGCACCTGAAAGCACAGTGCTTCACAGAAAGATATGGTTAGGTTATGGTTGGACCCAATGATCCTGAGGGTCTCTTCCAACTGAAATGATTCTATGGTTCTATATGTTTAAAACCCGGTCAGCACATCTGAAAATTAGTATCTGTATCACAAACATTAATATTTCAAATATTTAATTTTTTATGTGCTATCTTACAACTCTAAAAAAACCAACAACACCAAAAAACCCCAAACAAACAAACAAACAAAAAAACACACACGAAATTGTGTCTGTAACCACCAAAAAAAGCCCTTGAAGCCCAATTCTGGCAATTTTGTTGAAAGAACAGGATGGAGTCTTAAAGTAAAAGTGCTGTAATGAACATCAGGTAATGCAGAGGTAAACAGGGTTTGGATTTCAAATCATCTTGAATCAAATTGATCCCTAGTACATTTTTTTCTAGTTTAATTAGCCTGTTAACATTGTGTCTAACAGACAAAAATTGGTCTTGGATCTATATTTACCTAATTAGCTTTTCATTTTATTTTTAGACTCATTTAATTCACTTAATGAAAAATGTTAGTGTTTTCCTATACATCTTTCATCCAAGGAGATGCTTTCTTTTACACAAGTTGTTTTCTATTTGGAAATGTAATCATCTTCATTAAAAAAAAAGATAGAATAATGTTTGGTGGCCCAGCCTGAAAAATTGTTACTCTTAGAAGAAGGATCAAAGATTATTACAAGAACTATGTAGATAATTTGTTGGATTTTTTTTCCCCCAATGAATGGTATTATTATTTTGCATAACATACTTTCTATTGAAGTAAAGATTTCGCTTCTCTGTGATTTATTCTAGACTGTTGCTAACTTTATAACTTTGACCTCCTGTTTCCACAAACACTGAAACTACACTCCAAAAATCAAAATACAATTTGGAGTTTACTAATCAGGAAGATTGTATCAGGGAAACTTAGACTCAACTCTTTGCTAGAACAGACTGAGTAAGAGTTTGTGCCTGGGCAAAGCTAACTACTCTACAAATGAATAATCACAGACAAATACTTGTATTTTCTGCTCAACTCTTCCCTTGATAAATAGGAACGTACCTTAATGATTCTTTAAGAATCACAGAAGTAAAAAATAATCTTTCAACATGTTCGTTTTGCCTTTGCTATTTCAGATACATTTTAGTTTAAGTTTGATGTTGTAACAGAACTTTGTAACACTATCTTAATGTTCCTGTCCTGCCACAGCACCAAAAATATTCCAACAATGTAACTCCTTGCATTTGAAATTGCATCTGCCACCCACAGGAAGCCTGCCATTTGGTGAAAACTGCTCAATAACTATTTGGATGGGGTGGATTCATCATGCATCTGTGCAGAACGTATAAAATGTCATCATCCTGAGGGTCAAACATCTCATGAGAGTTCACTCTTTGCTGTTCTTCTCACTCCCCATCTACCTGCAACTTTACCTTGAAATCCTCATATTGTTCCCTTGCTAACATTCCCTTGTTATCTTTCTGTATTTGAGTTAAATAGTGAAGCATCTGTGCAGAAAAAAAAAAAAAAACACACGAAATTGTGTCTGTAAAAAAAATAAATTGTTCACAAATTAACGAGAAAGTCATTAAAGACTAACAATTAATAAGAAAAACACAGATATTCTGCAAGCTTTTTTCTGGTTTCAAAGGGATTCACATCTCTGCATCATCTGAACGATCTTGCGTGTCAACAGCAACTTTTTCATTTCGTCTGCTGAACTTACAGAAGAAACCTCTCAGTTAATTTGTACTTTGATATGTACAGGTACAGAATTCACCAAGCAAGAGTTGAATGTACGTTTAGTTATAACCAGACAAAATGGACTCTCCTGCTTCCCTTCCCATATTATTCCTTTCTTCCTTTTCATGGAAGAGTTGATGATGGATTGTCCCTTCCCTGGTGTATATTGTAGTAAGCATACCAAGAATTCGATCCTACCTGGAAACCTCAGGCACTACTAGCTTTTAGATTTCCAGTCTTCACTGCCTAAACTTCCTTCCAGGTCTTCAAAACTCCAGCTACTAAGTCTACTGCCTCTTTCCTGTTCAAGTTGCTTAACAAAATTTATAGTTACTTCGCTTTCTTCTGCCAGTTGACTAGACAGCAAAGAATAGCAGAACCACATTTCTCCCTCTGCTCTCAGCAATAACAGCTATTCAAAATAAAGTGACCAAATATAAAGCATTTAAAGCAAAAAGATTATTTTTACTAACATCCTTATCAATTAATATCACATTGTTCCCCATTTGCTATCACATGCCTAGAGACATGACAGACATGACATTTCAATGCAATGAGCATCTTAACTTTTTTACGGGCTAACATGAGGAAGATCAAGCCATTGTTCAGAAGATCTGGTAGGATGAACAAAGTTACAACTACTTACAATTTGTCTTTCTTAATTACCTTGATAATCAGATGGATCTGGTTTTGGAATTGCTCTTCTTTCTGTTTCAGTTCTTTACTGTGAAATGACCTCCAAAGATTCCCAGTGACGTTATTTGCCAACATCTTGATGTGATACAACCATGATGCATTTGCATCGAGTTCTCTAAAGACTTGGAAAAGCATTTCATCTGACGCTGTAACATCATGTCTGTGAATTCACAATGACATGCTCAGGAGATTGTTATGATCACGAAAAAGCCTACTGGAGTGATTAAGAAATTTGCAGCACTATGAAACTTAATAAGGAATATTGACTGAAAAATATTCCCTTTTTTGTTTTTTAAACCTAAACTATGTCCAAGCCTTTTTTTTAAAGCAGAAAAAACCTTATTTACGCTGACAGAGTAGACCTACAAACTAGACCCAGAGTACTCAAAATTACAACCCCGAACTTACGGATTCTTCATTAATTTGAGTTATGGATTAAGATTTCTAACATTTTGCAGCTTAGTCATCTCAGAACAGGGCTTCCAACAGGCACCAATCATAAAAAGGTTCTTCAGATATAAGATCACAAGTGCCAGGGAGAAATATTCTTAATTTTTTTTTTCTTTTGAAAGGAACACCTTCCCCTTTTAATGATCCATAGTCCTGACCTGTTTATTCCAATCCAACATATATGTGGAGGTTTTTTTATTTTAAAACTAAACAGAGGTTGTACATTACCTCTAAGAATGACAAAGGGAAGGGCTCAACTTTTGGAATAGAGCTTTACTTACAAAATTCACCCAGGGCATAGGAGACCCCTGCAAAGCCTTTTTGTCTCTCTGAAACAAATTTGGGTGGTAGCTGCGGGTTTTTTCAGGCAAAAGGAAGAAAGTTAAAGCAGTTAAACCCACACACTGGTGAGTTGTCTTCTCCCTGTACATGGAGCAGGCCCAATGAGGTGGGAGGACAGGGAGGTGAGAGGCGCTTCTCACCCACCTGCCTTGCTGGATGGCTCAGCTGGGAAAAGAACAGGATCTGCTGAGCACATCCTGAGCCAACTTGCTGGCTCAGCCAGGTCAAGCGAGATGGATGAAGATTACTTCATTTGTGCATGCAGATGTGTCTCCACATGTGGAGACTGCAGATCTCTTCGGTAAACCCCAAGAGAAAAGTCAGCTAGAGAACTTTTAGTCAAAAACTGGAGTGCGCAGCTAGCCATCATCGGAGCAAGAGCTTTAATATCCTTCTGAGGGTCATAATTTCAAATGTAAGAAACTAAAGTAAATGTTAGGCGGGACTTAAACCCTTAAGCTACTTTTTGTGGCACAAGCTCTAATTGCCTATAAATCATGCTGTGTTATCTGCTTGGCACATAAAACCTGTCTATAAATACGTAACTGTTTTTAAATCCATCTTTCTATATTGCACTGTATAAATCAAACTGGAACTATGGCGCAATTTTCTGTTTGTTTTAAAGCTCCAAATTCAAAATAGAACATTTTTAAGTTGGGTAGCTGTTATTTTAGTGTAGGGGGTTAATTTTTGAAAATCAGTCTGCTTCTACAAATTCAGATTCATGAGAAGATTAAATTTAATGTCGTTTTAAGAATAACAGACACATGAACTCCAGTGCTTTTCTGAAGTTGCATTAAGAAAAGGTCATCTCAGTTAGATACGTACCACTAATAGCACTAGCATTAATAGTATTTATTTGCTCTTACAAAAGAAAAAAATTCACAACACATCTTTCTTAATTATGTTCAGTTAATCTGGAAAGCCGTAAGAACTGAATATCTTGTATGCTTCTTGCCACCTTGCTGAGATAGTCAGCAACACTATTTAACCGATACATCTACTGATTTGTGACTGCATGCAAAATAACCTAGTAGTAAGGTGTTTTATCCAGAAAAGTGGTATATCAGTAGTTGCCAACCTTCCCTTCCCCCCTTGGAATTTATGGAAGATCACCATAATAATTTATCACACTGTGACTGAGAGTCCATCTTGTATTAGAGCTCCTATCTTCTGTGATTTAAAACCACCTACATGAGTGCTTTAGAGCTGTTTCTGAGATTCCCTGAGCTGTTTTAGTCTATATGAATCATGAGGCCAGTAAAAGTTTTATAAAGTTTCACTGTTCTTACTTTTTTTTCTTTTTTTTTTAAATATCTAGAACAAGAGAGCCAGGGTCTTCTGGGGCTACATGGAAAGTAGCACAGCTGAACCATCTGGATCAACATTGTTCTCTTTCCTGACTTTGACCTTCAGTGCAATGTATGGCTGGGCACACCAGCCCCAGTGTTCATGGCACACTATGAACTTGATGATCCTGAGGGTCTCTTCCAAGCAAAATGATTCTATGATTCTATGGGATCGATCCATGGCTGTGTTATGAGCAGGATTAGTCTACACAACTTGCAGTGGAGGAGCAGAATACGGTGGATTTTAGACACATTCATAGGCCATAAAACTCAATCCAGGATGACTCAGACACAAAAAAACCAACCAAACAAAAAAAAAGCAGCCTCAAAAGAAGAGAAGTCAGCTTCCAGGACCATTACACATCTCAGTACAACCTGAACATCTCAGCTGGTAGAAGCACACATACCTCTGGTGAGTAAATCTTCTCATTTAACATTACTAAGCATCTGTTGTCTAGAGCTAAATCCCAAGAATAGTCTTGGCATTGCCAGATGTTCTTGGCTTTGGATAACCAACTGCAGCCAGTACCTGACCATACTTTGCTGGCCCTGCATAATGAAGAATATAGATATACACATACATATATATATGCACACAATATGCAGTGAAATGCTGTATATCATGGTTGTCATGTCAATTAAAGGGAAACTAGAGCTGAACTTCGGGAGAGCAAAAGTGTGTCTTTCAGGAGGGTAAGAGACAAGATTGACCTGCCCACACCTGTCCATGAGCATTTTCTCCCTCTATAAAAACAACATCAAGTTAACAACACTGTAAGAAATACATTCTCTAAAATATACTCAAAACAGTCCTCTAAGCTTGAGTAGCAAAGCAGTGGGCCAAACACTCTGACAATAAATTAAAATAAAGTATTATTCACAACAAGTAGCCAGAGAAGCCAAACACATTGGTGTGTTGGTGTGATCATTAGGCAGCAAAAATGTGACTCACAAGGAAACCGGAATTGCATCAGAAGTGTTTTCAATAACACTCCAACCTTCTCCACATCCCCTCCAAATTGAAACTGCACTGATTTTTTTTTAAACAGTCTGTAGGATTACGTTCCCTTCCCTGCAAGCCTAACAGCACTCATACATTTATAAATAGGCATAGCCAGATATCACCTACAAAGTGTCTCAGAAAATTATACCTTTTTCATGCTTATGCAAGCAGAGGAGAAACTACACTTTTCTATATAAAAGGTTCTACGTGTGTTGCAGGAATAGTTAAAACAGACATATCCACTGTAACAGATTCTGCTGTTGTAGCATCTAGGGCAGCAAGAAACTAAAAATCAAAAGGAGCCATGTGAGCCACTCAGAGCTGCCAATGTAACAGATTAGCTCTTCTACCTCCCAGGCAAGGAAGTGAGACCACCCAGTCACATTATGAGAGGACACTACATCTGGACTTCAACAGGCATGCTGGCTGAAAACTTCTAGTTGAAGAGTGCGGACTAAACGGTTTGAATCTCAGAGCCGCAGGCTTTTGCAGGCTCATCCGAAAAAGGCACAGGGAAAAGCCAGCCACATTTCAAAGAGGATTATGCAGGGTGAAAGAATACTTAACTAGCTTACCAAATTAAAGTTTTTATTTATATCCTCCTTTCCATGCTTTTGTCTGAATAAAAACAGGTTTATAACGTGATATAAAACAATCTTGGACAGCCAGATAAACTAGACTGTGACCTTATTCCCACTAGGAAAAACCTGGGTTTGGAACAGCATTTGCTTGCACACAGGCAGTGAGATACATGGTTCTTTCATCTGGACAAATGCAAAAATATCCATATTCCATTTTGAAAGTGGAATTTAGCTGCCATTTTTTTAAAGTATGGCTTTTGCTATAACATGAGGAGCACAGCACCAAGAAAAAGGATAGTTACATTTTTAAAATTAAAAAATATATGTAAAGCTTAAATAGCTAAAGGCCAATTGTAGCGCTCAATAGTATTTTATACCTTTTTCCTAAGTAAATGGCACACATCCACTACAAATGAAGGTCCAAGCTATCATAGTGTAACATAAAGATGCTGTGCAACTGCAAGAGCTGCAAACGAAAAGCGATAAGCATGGTTCCAGATTCTGCAAGGCTTCTAATGCGTCTTAACTCCTCTTTACTTCCATTGTAAAATAGGAAACTTGGTATAATTCTAAAAATAGGGCTCAGCAATTTTCATAATTCTCAATTGAGGCACTGTAAGTCTCACTTCTAGAACTAAGTCTAATTAAAATCAATGCCATAAATAAGATACATTGCCACAAAAAAAAAAAAAAAGAACAAAATTGGGAATTCCAATTCTAAGCTCTAGGAAAAGTGTAAGAAAACATCCTGCAACCAAACGAAACAGTAACAGTCAGTAGCACTCAACCCTTCCAGGGAATACTAATAGCAAGCAGTTTGCTATCACCTCAACAGCTGAAATTCTTTCATGAAAATTTAAGGCACAATTTAAAATAGCAATTAAAAAAATGCAAACTGAATTTGCAGATGGATTATTCACGAACAGGAAATAGGCCTGCATTAGTCAAATTAATTGTTCTTTCAAATTGCTCACATAGCTCTCTCCAAGTGTTATTTCCTGCCATCAGTCACTCAGCGCAACTGTGAACCATCCTGGCAGAGATGTTTCTGCTGTTCTGGTATGGAGATGACTGCCTCTTTTGTTCTGGTAATCATATCTGGTAGCTTGAAAATAAAAGTAAATAATCATTAAAAAAAACCCTGCCATAAATCACTGCTTTGAAATACTTTTTCCCTGTTATAGATCAATACTGCTGCAACCTACCAGCATTGTTTCAAGTGCAATACAAGAAACAAGCCTTCAGCATGAACACCGTCTGACTTGCATACTTGTACTTATTTAAAGATCTGGACAAAATATTAATGTGATAAGCAAATCTAAGGTAAGAAGTTACTGAGCATGTTAAAGTATTAATGCACCCATCTTACTTCATAGAAGTAAAGTGACACTTTTGGACAGCTCAAGTTCATGACTAACCCACTATGAAATAAAACCTTCCCTCTGGTAGTTTATGTCATAGAAGTCATTAATAAGTCAAGAACTGTATTTGTACACTCATCTGATTTTCTGTGTTAAAATTTCAGCAGCAGCAGAATATGAAACAATTTAAGTGGTGGAGAGTAAAAGAAACACTGAAGTAGACAATAGATTATAAATATCCCACCTTTATTCTTCCTTTGTTGCCTGAGAAACTGAGTCACTTTTCACAGCATGTAAAGTACACTAATGTGAAAAATCTTCACCAGAATCTACACGTTTAGTTTTGTTCTATTAAAAACTACCCTATGTTCACTGAAGATATAAACCTCAAGAATAAACACACATTTTCCATGATTTATCTTAGATTCTCTGTTCAATCTTCAGAAATTGCCCCAGACTCACACCACCTTTGACAGTCTTGCTATGGCAAGGTTGCAAAGGGGCTAAAAAGAACACTTTGTAGCAGGCCTTAGCAAAGCCTTTTGATAAATGCACAAACACTTGATAAATTTTTTCTTCTTTTAAACCTTAGATACTGGAATCATGATAGATACTCAGATGTAGATCCAACCTTAGAGAATGTTTTACAAAGCTTCAAAAAATCTTACTTTGTACCAATAAGAACAGGGAAAAAAAAAAAAAAAGAAGAGCACAATTTTGCCCAGCTCTAAAACACAGTAGCCCTGATTACCCTTCACTTACACGGATTTCACGAAGTTGTAACCACTTATTTCACTACACTTAGTCTAGATTTACACTAACTCAGCTAAGATGACAATCAAATTACCTGCGCAGCTGAGGCTACAGGATACTTTTCAGTTACCTAAGCTGACATTTCAGCATGACACCAGGATTAAAATTATTTTCTTTCACAGACACATAGATTTTACATTATGCCATTGCCAGAAACTCTTATCTTTGTCTATCCTAGCAAATTTAAGAAGCACGAGTAGTGATTCTGGGTACCATAATATAGTCACCTGTACAGTTGAACTGTAGCAGGATCTCAGCACAGTTTCTCCTCCCTGTGTCAGTGATTGCTCTCCTAAGCAATTCCTTGGTTCAGCTGCAGAGTGAGAACTCTGGAGCATCTCTGCACCAGCAGAACATGTGCAGCCATCCTGGGTTAGGGGCTCGCTGACCCCTGCGGCCCACAAAAGTCGCAGATGTTCCTACTTCACAGTTCAGACATACCCTTGAAGTCTCGAATTCCTCAGTCTCTCATAAAGAGGTACCAAGTGTGTCTCATCTAAAAATAAATTATTGCAAGGAAAGTGCACGCTAAATTTCAAGCTAGCAGGAGGTTATCCAAAAGCACTGGAGTTAAGATATGTAACAGCACAGTATATTCTGACAGAAGATTGAAACGTTGAAACATTTTTTTTAAAGCCTTCCCTTAAAATAAAGCTCCTTTCCTGGCTCAAGAAAATTGAGTAATATTTCATGTCTACAGTTATTTGTGATGATGAAAAGGAGTTCATCTGCTGACAACCTGTCCCTTATACATCAAGCTCTTCTCTAACAGTGTGAGAGGAGGGAGACAGTTGAGCGTGATTTAAGTAAAAAGAATCAGGCCCCTCTACATTCTAAAATAAGAGTTGATTACACTGTGTATACATATGTCTGCCCATAAATTCGTCTACTACAATTAAAAGTTGCCCAAAGATGAGTGTTACTCTCCTGCTCCACAAAAACTCCACTGTTTCAACATACCGAAAAAGCAGACAAAAATCCGCAACCCAGGTTGTAAATTCAGCCTTGTGAGTGCTAGAATTCAATTACATTTGCTTCTGAGAACCAGGTTCTTTAGTAGAATACAACACTTGTGAACTAGCACAACAGCGTTTTCAAATCAAAGGTTTCCAGCTTTCTGCTCAAAGTTTCTGTTTCCAGGTGTTTCATTTTTTTGCTAGGAAGTCAAAGCTGTCTGTAAAGAGCACACATTTTGCACACAAAAAATAATTTTAATAAAGAAAATAGTTTCAATTGAATATTTTGGGCCACTTCTACAATGAATTCATGCTGGTTTACCTTTTACAAAGCTACAGCATGAAGCCTCAGGGTTCAGAGCTGATCCAGCAGAGCAGCCTCAGCCCCACTGAATTTTAATCGCAGAGTGCATCCAGAACACCCACAATGGCCAAGCTCACATTATTCATTTAAATCAAGAGTCAAAAAAAATTTTCCTCGCTTCTTTCCTCTTGGTGGAGCCTTTTTACATTACATTTGGATGCATTTGAATTACACTGTTTTATCTCCAGTGACAAATCTGTTATACCTTGGCTGCACCAACATCTTAGACACACGCTCTTTCATTCATTTCCCTTGTGCTGTTACCTCAGTACCTAATGCGCTGTCAGAATCAGAGAATCCATCCATAAGTATTATGTGATGAGTAACCACCGTATATGCAAGCACACAGGAGAAATAAGCTTTCATTTTTTCATTGCAATCATTTACATAGTGAATATGATCCCATATAAATTACTTCTTGTCATCTCCTTACATTTGATCAGCTGAAGGATCCTTCTGTTGAAACTGGGGGAAAATAAAGAAAAACTACCAGCGATTTGACATTCCTTTATACTTAGAGCTTGAAGGTTTGTACGGTTTTATATTTCAACTCCTATCCTTTCTGATGGTTTCTCCTCTTAGAAGAGGATTCCTTTGATAGTCAGACAACTTCTAGCTTATCCCTGCAGGCTAAAAATCTCTATTTTCATTGCTTCCCTTAGAAAATTAGAATTTCTGTATACCACAATATTAAGTGAAGAGGTGTTTCTTAAGTGGTTACGACCTGACAGAAATGCCTTACTAGTAGAAGAACTGACAAAAAAAGAGTAATTCTGCAGGCTGGAAGAACCTGCAAAGTCTGTTTTACTCATATACAGCTTCTTACTGGAAATATTTCTCACATCAATATTGGTCTGCAGCCAAGTTCTCCAATAATTTAACATACAGACATGCCTTGACAGGATTCATCCTAAATCACATCTTTGTCTACATTTTTTAATACAAAAAAATCCACTTTGCATAAAGTAACAGAAGGGTATGATTTAAATTCTTAAGACAAGGCAATTCACAGCTGAAATAACTAAGCAGCACAACACGTCTCTTTTTTTTGTGCAGGTTTTACAAGGCATCTGAAATTGACGACTAATACTGAACATACACTCCCATCTAAGAAAACAAACAAACCACAAACAACAACAAAAAACATATTCCTAACAAATATTTTCCAACGTCTTTAAAGCAGGAATGTTGGTAGTGGGGTAGAGGTAGGGTTTTTAGTGCCATAAACATCTCTGGGGCTTTCTGAGACAAACCCACCACAGAAAGTTCACGGTCCTGAGGTGTTTATAGACATTATAAAGCTTTTGCTTGACACAAATTCAAGAGTCTCCCAAATTCTAATGAAGAACAATGGGCTAAATTCTGTACTCTGTGCCTTTAGTGGTAGAATTCAGAGGATTAGTGCAGTGACAGGATCTGTCTCACTACATTTTGCCTTTTCATGCATTTATGTGATCAAGATGAGCAGCTCTTAGCACACCATCAGTTAAAAAAAATCAACTAAATTTAAAACATTTTTGTGGGGTTTTTTTTCCTTGAAGACACATTCTTCAGCTGTGACCCACTACTCTTCTGTCCAGAAAACTAGCTCAACTGCAACTCCAAAAAGTCAAAAATTACATAGAATGTAATTGTGCAAGCAGCCTGAGAAAGCAGAGCATGGAAGTGGGATCTACCAGTACCATAACGAGCTATTGCTTTTAACTTGTTCCTAAGGCAGAAGGGAGACAGGACAGGCACACGCAGATGGGCGGGGGAGGACACAACACACTAATCATTGGAAAATATTATTCTTCCTTCAATCATTACATTAAATCTAAAACTCTACCTCTTTTTCGCACAAGCATCAACCATTTCCCACAGAATCACAAGTAGGATTGCAGTCTTTGTGTATCTTACATGAGACATCTTAAAAATTCACTCTCCGGCATCGATGCACGAAGTCTCAAACATGCACCTTAGCAGATCAGCGCAATATTCTTTTCAGTTTTACATATTATTTTTGAGTGCAAAGCTGAAATTTTGATGAACCAACAGCTAAATTGTCAGGTTTAGTTGAACTAGTACTAAGACAACTGGATGTGTACCTGAAGATTGAGAGGTTTGTTTCGAGAAAACAAAACCAGATCGCAAATAGAGGAGCTGCACAATTCCTGAGGGGGATAGGATAAGAAAAAAAAAGTTAAAGGGCAGGAGGGAACCATGTATATACCAAACACAACCAAACAACCACCCTTAAACAAGCAGTGTGGTTCAGAAATAGCTTTTTCATTAATTAATGTGAAAGCATGCAACAATATTCTAAAGGATTCGATATTAATAACTATCAGTTACAAAAACATTCACAACTTTTGAAGACTGTTTCAAAAAGGCTGCAGTTTCTAATGCATTTTTTCACCATCCAAAATTAAGCATTTATTGTTATTTTCCAATTAAAAAACAAAAACAAACAACAACAACAAAAAACACCAAACGAAAAACAAAGCCCACACCACTACAAACAACAACACCACAACACCACTTTTGTATTAGGGAGCCATTGGTCATTGCAGTACTATTTAATCCAGCTGGCCACAATGCAAACATAAATAAGAAAGCCCAAGAAAAACGTTTGGAAACTCTAACAATATAAGGGTTATCCAAATTACACAACAAGATGCTTTAAAAATAGAAAGCCTTCAAGGAACATCAATATTGGTGATCTGTTAAATTTTCTGAGCACCAAAACACACTAGGTAACTTCCTTTAGAGGAATACAGAAACACAGAAGGCTGTTTGACTTTAGGAGCCTGAACAAAATGATAAAGAACTTTCACGTTTTGCCAATCACTGCTGCATCTACATTTTCCATTGTGAAATAGGATTCTAAGAGGCTTTCGTATTACCAATTTATTTATGCAACTCATACCGAATCCAGCCATGACCCTCATCATACTTTTAAGCATTATATTCTTATTTAAATGTCTTATTTCAAAAGCATACTTTTAGGATGAAAGATGCCACAGACACATAAGTCCTACACTGTTTGCACAAAAAAGTCTTCATTGAAGTAACACTGCAACAGAAAAAGAGATATATTTCCTCTGAATTTTGGAAGATAAACTGCCTTCATACAAAGCAAAATCCCTACAAACCTGTGACCACTAAACATTTATATTACCCCTTTAAATCAATATTACTAGCAGATTAAGCCCTTTGAGTTTAAGCATCAAGGCTTCTTTACAACCACGTACGGTATGAAAGTCCCTCGTACAGGGCTGCTACAACATCACTCCCTCAAGTAGAAAAAACGCATATTCCTTTAGAGCGCGCTAGAGAAATCATCAGGTCATATATCTATGTAACGGTAGGCACAACAGAAAGTTCCACAGATACACTTTCTGAAAATATACCAGTTTTGTTTTCTACTCTCTGCCCAACTGATATAATGTGTCTTGACAGGCAAACTAATACAGTCAACTCTAGGGCAGGCTTCCCCTATATAATTTTTGCCTATTCCAAACAGAGAGAGTTAGAGGTGTTTTCCTGCTAGCTCTGTTATATTGGCTGAGAACAAAATGAAGCAAAAGATTGACTTCTGCTTCTTTAAAATGCAAGATTTCTAATTTTACACACCTGTTATTGAGAACAAACATAACAAATCTTCTAACAGATATATCTTACTTTTCAATGCTGTTACTGCATTTGTTTTACTGGTTTTGTTATCCTCCTTATCATCTAAATTATTTGCCATTAAAATTCACGTCCTCTCCTACATTAGGTTACATATCACTTGAGCTGGAAAGTAGGCTGCCGTAACAATCATAGTATTTATGAACAGTAACGGAATGTGTTTGGAAAAAAAAAGAGCCTGTAAAGGAGCATAATGCATCAGTAGCACAGCAGAAGACCAGCTCACTCGCTGAATTTGTGAGGAATATCATGCACAGGCTTGTACAGGCAGTCATGCATCCACCAGACTCTGCTCGCCGCTTCTCGTAGCCCACATCACCCTTATTTAGTGTAGACATCTTAGATGATGATAACATCACTTGACATTACTGGTTAACGTAATATTTTTTTCAAAGTATCTCTTACTTGTTTGAGAACTGAGAGTAAATCGGTGCAGAGCTTCCTGAGAGGGGTGAGGGTGGGGACATAGCAGGCAGAGTGATGCGTCTCAAAACTGTTCCCTTCACACAGTTTTCAAGGTCCTGAGGGCACTAATAGGCCCTAATGACGGCTGCCCCTTGTTCATCTCCGCCAAAAATTTTGAAGTCCTGCCACGCAATCAGATCTCTGGGTTGGTTTTCTTTTTTGAAATTTAGCCATTTTCCTTCAGAAGTTACAATTTTGACAACTTGGCAAGTTCCAATCAGTATATTTTTCATTATAAATGGTGGAAAGGATCCTTTGAGAATTAGTAACACTTTAAGAGAAGCAATCTTTTTATTCACAGACTCATCTTCCATTCCTACTCCTTGCCATAGAACACCAACATGCATCTGCAAATGTTATTTCTTTAGAGAGGAACACAGGGACAACCTTTCAGCTACAATAAGGATGGAAGAGGAGCCAGGATAACATCAAGTGGATCCCAGCTGAATAAGAAAGCAATCCCCAGATTGAGAAATGCCATTGAAGAGAATATCCAGCTGCATCCTTTGAAATCATAACACCAAGGAAAATATTCCAGGCTCCTCCAGGACTGCAAAAGTAACAAGAGGTCTATATGATCTATTTACTCTTTGGTCTGACTTATAGAAATAGCTCTTGACAGGAGGCAAGTTAATAATAAAAAGTGAAGCTTTCCCACTCCTCTTTTAAGTATATCTTCAGATGTTGTCTCCCTCTTCTCCCCCATTAAGTGATAGATCTAAAGACTAAAAAGGAACTGAGGATGTGGCAAGATCTAATGCCTGTTGGACTAAATATGTAAATTATGAAATCAAGTTTCAGAACTGAGAGACCTAAGTCAGAGTGCTGGTAAATCAAGAAAGTGATGAAAGCAGCGTTCGCCATTAGAAAGGGTGCTGATTTTATCTGTGACATTTCTAGTCCTCAGAAGTCTACAATATTTTTCATATAAGATCTAAGAAAATGCATTAATATTTGCATATGGTTTGCTGTATATTTCCCCCCTTCCATTAGCATCTCTCTCACTCCCTAACTTCAAACACTGGATAATACTGAAATCTTTAGTTTAAAGGAAACAAACCCCCTTCACTTCAGATAACTAAAATGCATATTGAAATTAATGGGAATCATTTGATTCCTTCCTGTGACAAAATAAAAATCAGACAGTTTCTGGAAAAGAAGCAACTTTAATCTCCCAGGTGAAACATGAGAGTAGAGAAGTGTGATTTCCTAATGAAAGCCTTTTTGTTATTCTCATTTTTCTGCATGCAATTTTTGCAGTGTTTGTTTGTATAACTATGAATTGGCTTATGTTGTTTGAATGTTTTAACCAAGCGTTTTGCTTTTACTGTAATACAGTTTTATGGTAATTAAAAAGAATATGTCATATTTAAATATTTTCTGCATGATCGGCATTAAAGCATACAGTGCAAGGAATTAATAAGAGTACTAAATTAAATGTGTCAAATGCATCCAATTTTTAAAACCTCAACATTACAAACACAAAGCACAAAGTTATTTTGTCTGTGTAAATGATGTTCAAAAGCTTAGAACTGTCTCATTATAATGTATTTTTCAGTATCTGAGGTGGGGTTACTCTTTAACGTTTCTTGGCCCTGTAATGAACGCACTCTTTTTTTATTGAGATGATGTTTACTTTTGCCTGTTGGTGAAGAGCGAACCAAACCTGGGATGTGTACTGCAACCATTTATGAATACAAGTGGCTTTCTGTATGTGACCTCAGCTGCCTACCCCTACATGACAAAAACAAAAGGTCTTCCTCGGTCTGAGTCTACAACCCAGCTGCATTCGAGTCCTTAGTGAGGCTGCACTAACACATGATGACAACCCCGCTTCTCTGCCCAGCCTGGTTTTCATGTTGAAAAAAAAAACCCAACCAACCTCACAGCCCTGTTCAGCAAAACCAGAGGTGTATCTGTCTAATAACCAACCATCAGACCAGCCTCTCAAATCATGCAGAAATATTGCAAACTTAATACAGAGAGACACATACACAGTAAAATTGCCATGATTGCTGAAAGAAAGCTGAGCTACAAAAATGTTCCGTTTTGGTCCATATACGTTATTAATTTCTGAGTTTAATATTGAAAATCTTCCCAAAAGTGGCTTACAGGATTAAAATCAAATTTTATTGATTTAAATCAAACTGCTTGAAAATAGTCAAGCCTTTAACTTTGTCAGCTACTTTCTACCTGTCAAAATGACGCTACATACTATTGCAAGTAATGCCCATTTCTCCTTACTGAAGACCCTTCAGCAAGTCCATCTACAAAACAGTATTTCATATCTTCTTCTGAAAGGTAAACCTTGTCAAAAAGAGGGCAAAATTCTCATGACAGAAAATCCAGCCACTTCTTTCCCTTTTTAATATTACACATCCGACTGGTGGAAAAAAATGTGTCTTAGGGGAAGACTGAGTGTCAATATTTATCAGTTCACAATCAACAAATGAAGGGCTACATTACACAACACTTCCTACCTATTGAATTTTTGGTGAGCACACCACAGCCATTAATGACTGCTATGCATTGAGCCTAGGACTACACTGGTCAATAATGGAAATAAAAATTTTCAGGCTAAATTTACTGATAGAATTTCTATGCAAATAAGAATGAAAATACACTATGTTTTAGCCAACTTCACTGATAGATCAGGGAAAGTCCAAGTAAATGTTTGTCTTTTAAAACTATTTTTTAGCACCTTGCTTTTCCAAAAGTACGGACAATAATTAATGCTTCATGACATTAAGCACACAGGTTAAATGGAAAATCTGCTGTGGAATGACATAAGACATAGCATTCAGCTCCTAACAATCTAGGAGGAGTTCATGTTCAACCATTCAGAAAGTCAAAATCATATGTAATTCTGCTAAATTTCGCCCTTCTCATGAATCTCACAAGGATTGTTCTCAGGAGACTTAAGGAAGCAGGGTCATTGGGCCCCTTTTTTAATGTTCCAGTAGGAACATCTACAGCAAAATAAAATAGCTGGCATGACTGAATATGAAGAAATTTAATGGGGACTAATGAAGTACCACATTTTAACATTCTTCAAATTTGTTAAGCACAACAAAAAACAGACTGTATAAAACCACTGGTATGGTACTGGAATATTTCATGTGGTTTAATCAGTAAGCAATGTTTCTATCGTAAAGGCTGATAATCTATAGCTCTTTCCAAACTTCACATTTAAGACTAATCAGAAGTGTGCCATTTCATAGGACAGAAAATCTCATAAGTGACTTTGGCAGACAGCAGTTCTGTATGCACAGATTTAAAGAGACAGCCATATATGTAGGGAAGTTATATGTGAATATGACAAATAATATTTTATACTTTCAAATCTATTTACAGAAAGCCGTAGAAAAAGGAAAACTTTCCATCTCCATTGTGGGAATTGGAGCACAGTGAGGATTTAAAACATTTATTTAATATGTTATTTAACTAGCAGGCAGCAGGAAACAGAAGTCCTGAACAAATAACCTTTTAACCACTTGAAGGTCTTTTGAGACTACCTATCCCTTGCACAGCCATCCAGAACAGGGAGGGTGGGCAGGGATCCTGGCAGATGCTTTCACTGCAGAAGGGCTCTTAAATCCAAGCCGGAGGTTTCCATGCCCCACGCTGCTGCAGAACGTTGTTATGCTGGAAGGTGTTAACAGTGGCCAGCAAGTGTGCCTCTGATCCATGGGAAATCATAGACTTTGCAAGCTGATGTGAATGCTAGCAGCCCTTTGTTCAGAGGAATTAAGATCTTTAATAGAGTAAAACAGTTGAAACAACAGAAAGCCATGTGGGAAGGCCCAGCGGATTGATTGAAAACATGGGGTCCTCTATTGACAGGAGGTAGATGTGTTGGTATATGTAGGGAGAAAACAACTAGGAAGCCAGAAAAACAGTTGTAGGCTTGGACTTGAGAATAGAAACAGACCTCCTTGGGTGCAGGACTGAACAGAAAAATAGGTTTAAAAGTTTGAAGTAAGAAAACTGTCTATTATTTTTCATTTCTGCTGTGTTTAGGAAAAGAGGATACATACATCACAGATGACTAGGGACACTCCAGAGAAATGCCTGACAAATATAAGCACTTTCTCCTCCCCCAAAAACAAACCACTAAAGCCTAGCTAATAGAAGCATGGAGCTGAAAACAACAGTTTACAGCATTCAGCTCACAGTGAAAAGATTAATTTCTTTAAGAGATCGAAGAATGGTTCAATCTCCCACTGCAAACACCAGCCAGAACTGCTTGCTTCAAAAGCTGAGAACACTTCGTTCTCGATGGTTGCTCCCACAGCACAAACTTCTGCCTGGAGCAGCCTGTCTGTTTTCATGATTGCGAGGGCCATGGTGAGACCTGTGAGTTTCCCCTGTGCCTGCCGGACAAGCACATCAAGTCCTCTTCACCTGGCAATAACCTACACCAGAGAGGCCCCTCAGGGCAGGTGGCTGTGCCCACTCCACCATTAGTCACATCCCTGCTACCAGGAACTTTGCAGAGACTTTTAAGGACCCTTTGCAGCCAGTTGTATGTTGCACCAGCCTATATTGACAGCCAGTAGTACAAATCACATGAGAATGCATCTTTCTTGAGCTCTGGGATGTCTCTCTCACCCCACTCACTGAGTAGCCCATTTTCAGCTCTCAGTGGTCCGTTTGCCACCACCAGTGCATCTGGTGACCAGGCACAAGCCTGGGTATAGACTGTGAACTGTTTCACCTTTTTGCATTTCCAAAGTAAAGGTCAAGCTGGGTGTGAGGCACGGTGAGTAGTCTTTAGACAGCACAGACAGTTTGAGTATAAAGAGGCCTCATTTACATATACCTTTGGAAAACCAACAGGAAAAAAAAAAACAACATACCACTAAGTTGGGTAGCCAAGTTTACTTGCAACTTCCTGAGGGACCTAGATATTCACCAGAGTCAATATTATAACAATCTACTTTAATGTGAAATGTCGAGTAGGTACAGCCAGCTCTGTATCTTTCCAAGCCTTCAACACATATTTGATAATGCAGACGCACAATGGTAGAGACCATTATAGACTGATTAAACTCAACAGCCTCTTGACTCAGATATGTGGATACTACAAACTGAGACAGGCACAAGATGGTTTATAAATGAGACCGTTGTATTGACGATTAATTGTTTCTAAATAAAGTTCTACCAAAGGCAGTGACCAAAGGTAAAAATTTTTGTCTACGATTTAGGTATTTGCAGACAGATTTATATTAAAAAAAAAAAATCAAAAGGAGGTAGACATCAACCTTCTGAGGTACTTTTCTAAACACCAGTATGTGCCCAGTGCTTCAGAACATAAACCGTGGAAAATCTGGCCCTTGAAATGCATGCTGCTATTTAAAACCAATGGGTCCCAACAGGAACACATTACTACATTTTTTCAAAGTAGTTTGCTGTCTATCTAACATACTATGTTTCTCTGTACTGCAGTCACATGAAATATTAACAACGGCAGCAACTAAACACTAAACAGATACATTTGTGTTGTAGTCGTTGATACTTGATACAACCATTACGTCTGATCTAATAGCAGACGATGAAGTTGTCGTACGGAAACTTTACTTCTCCGTGGCTAGATTCATTGTGAAGAGGAGAGACAGGAAAGAAGAGACCCTGGTAAGCCTTGCACTGTATGTATTGTTGACAGCACAAGAACACGTTTATTTTTGTTATTCCTACCGGTGCTCATTATAAGCACCACGCTTTTGGATGAGTTATGGCCGAAGTGTCTAGCTATCAATAAAACATGGGTTTACTGAATCTGCAGCAACATAAGACATAAGTGCAGTAATCTACTTACTGATGGCACGTTATGCGACATTATTTTTATTCAACCCCGACCACGGGAGAATTAAACCAACTTTGATCACTTTTGGAGATTCTGGCCTAAGATTCCCATTTGTAACTATCAATTATTTAAAGAATAGTTTTAAATGGTTCTTAGAGCTTTTAAAAAAATTATAGTAATTTAAACAGCAAAGGCAGATGATTACAAGTCTTAAGCCTCATATGGAATAAAAAGTGTATGAAATAGTCACATTGCCATCTACTGACAGGTCTTTATAAAAAGGCTTGTTTTTTTCATTAGCTGCCTGACTATATTCTTAACGTTCTCTCTCCTGACGTACAGTACAAAAAATTAGGGATGTACAATACATGTTGTTCAATATATCCCACTGCAATAATCCCACTTCTCTTCAAATCCATTCCAAGCCATTCAGGCTTTCACAGTTATATACTGCAATTAGTTACGTTTATTAATGGCATTATTACACAGTATTTCATAGGAGGTAAAACTGTTTTCAAGAAAGTAACTACAGAAGGGTATGTTAATAAATCTGTGCTGCACACAGAGTACATAGGGACTTGCTAATAGGATTTCCATAATAACAGCATTTATCTCACTGCACATTTTATAATACTAATCACTGGCAACCACAGTATTGTTATTATACTATGTGAAAAATAGGATTTCATATGAAGGACACATATTATAGACTAAAACAGAAGTCTCACTGATGTACCTGTGTATTAAAAAAGCTTTTATTTCATCTTTATACTAAACACATTTTGGTCTGAGACTTAATGCCTTAGCATTAAAACAGCAACATGCAATTGCACTTCAAAACTGAACCTAGGCCTTATGTCAGTTGTACCTTACTGCAACACAGGCCAGCGGATCCTAAAAATTACCTGTAAATGAAGTGATACAGCACTACCTCGTGAAAGCAAATATACCAAGCTGGGGCTTCCTCACTATTACCCAACCAGCACTATTAGTCTTCTGCACAAACTGAAGGCCTTCTTTAGCTTTTCACTGATTTAATTCCCTGCTAAGAATTTCTGTATGTTCTCTGGTGTGTGGCATGAGGTGATTTTTCTACACCCTTACCCCCTAATTGTAATATTCAAGTTTGAAAGAAGAAAAAGAACAACAAAAAGAATAATCTACCAGATACTGTATAACCTACTGTATTTGTACCAAATTTTTCATACTGACAGATTTGACCTTGATAAAGGAGTTTCTAAAGCTCTAAATTCTTTTTAACACTTCAGTTACTGTCATTTCTTATACTCACTTAAACATATTCCAGCATTTTACCTTTTGTGAGAAATTATCTTGGCAGACAGAAGAGCCCAGAAAAGGTGGTACCCTGCAGAACACAAGACATTATAACATCCTGTTGAGAAACTTTACACCTGTGATTTTCAAGTACCTTCTAAGGGCTTGCTCCTCAGCCTAACCAAGGTAGTAGAGAAACCCTACTCCCTAAAAAAAAACCAACCCTAAATCCATGTAGCACAGCAGCTCAGGATCAGGGACTTTATCCAAATGCCATTCACCACTCCATATGCACAGTACTTGCTCTGTTAGCCATCAGTCAACAAAAGCAATAGTTTTTTAGACAATAACTTAAAGTATCAGCTAAACCAAAGAAATACCTGACATATATCCAAGTTAGTTTCAAAGTATAAGGAGAACAATAAGCAGACAGAAGTGTACAACACTCTAGAGTGAGAATTTATAGAAATGTAGCTACTGACCGTTAACTCCTCACATGCACAGCCTCTGAAAATTGAATAATCTAAGAGCATCCACAAAAAGATCTAACAGTAACTGTTGTAAGCTTGTGCCCTGTTTCACCACAGACAAGCTATCTTCAGACCTCACAGTATCTTGGAATCCTTTCTGGATGTTCTTTCATAAGACTAAAATATGTTTATTGCACATATCCCAGTATATCAAAGCATTTTATTCTGCCTCTTTTCCTAGAGTTATACAACGACTTAAATCTTTTTAGAGCTATTGAGCCGTATCTAATTATCACTCACTCACTGATATATCTGTAGCAACTGGAATAACTAAACTGTAAGACAGAATGATTAGCATGCACACAGTATGGAGAGGAAGGCAGACTGCTGTAAGGTAATACTGTGTTTGGCTGAAATTCATTTTGTTTACAGGTAAATAAAGTAACTGCCAGATTTACCACTCTGCAACTTGCTATTTTGTCTTCTCATCCAATGGTTGCTGGCAATAACATCACCCTGTAACTAAGCTCCTGCAATTCAATGAGTCAGATTAAACTATGAAAGTGATACTTGTCTCCCCTTGTAAACACTGCAGTTTTTCTAACAAACTACTACAGAGCGAATAGAAATATTTTATGTGAAGTTCATAACATTCCGCATTGCAATCTTTCAAAAACAACTTTAATGAAACCTGAATGGAAATCAATTATCTAAGGAAAAAAAAAATACTTTTCCTAAATAGCAAAATAAAAGCTGGCATTTGTTTCCAGAATAAGATACCTGCTACTCTAAAACTCAAGATCAACATCAAATCTCACAATTTTCCTTAAATGTAACCATTGTCTCAACTTTTCTTCTTAAAAAATGAGGATAACTATTTTCAATACTGAGGCAATAAAAAAAAAAACAACACCTTGCAAATTTAAATATAAACATATTTCGAGCAAAACCCATAAAATCCTAGTGGGAAATTTAAAATAATTTGTTTCACTGGGACTGAGAAACACAGGAAGATAAAATATAAAGACACAGGACACGCATAATGTTTCTTCCCTTAGAAAGCTCAAATATGGCTTCACAACAGGTGCTGAAGGGGTTTTGATAGTTTGGAGTTTTGTTGGGGTTTTTTTTGATGTTTTTGTTTGTTTGCTTGGTTTTTAAACAGTGTATTGTTATCTCTTTCACAGAAACAAAACGGATCCAGTAGTGGAAAGCCCTTAACCAAACACTACTTGTTGGCTGTAGGAATTATCTAAGCAGAAGTCACCTGAAACTTAGCTCCTCATGATAATCAGGCTCTGCTTCCACATGAGAGGATGAAATGGCCAAGAAGGACACAAAGAATTCAAACAATCAATTAATGCAGTTCAGAAATGAAATTACTTTGTTTGTAATGCAGAGAACACACAGCAGTGATAAATTATCGCTTTAACATTGTAACAGCATCTGTTGCACACAGCCTGCAGGGCTCAGATCTGGCCTTTGATCTACATCGTTCACATCCAAAAGAACAAGGTAATCCAGATACCTGTAGGACAAAGTTTTAGAGAAGCTATTAAAAAAATTAAAATACTCTCAAATAGTCATTGCCTTTGTTTTGTTTGGGGTTTTTTTGGGAGTTTTGTTTTGCTTCAAGTAGTAAAAGATAGAATAAGAATTAAAAAGTGCATCTCAGAAAGCACTTGCAAGCTGGGATATTTAGTTTATATTTTCTGCTGTTTCTAGTGGCCACAAATAAACACATACAAATACACTTCCATACAACACATGGCTGAACAAGGGAAGAAAACAGTTAATGATGGTGGATGATTTTAGAGCAGCCTCCGTATACTTAAAAAAAACCCAGCAAACTCCATGGTGTCAGAAGTGTCACTTCTGCAGTGCAGAAGGTCATGTCATTCAGTACAGCATCCTGGGAGAGCAGCTGAATTAAGAGTTTGGTCTTTTAGTGCCTATAACTCATTAAAAACTGATTTGAAAGTCTCAAGGTTTCAAAGGCTGCCAACAGTGGAATGCAGAAGTTTGGAGAGTACTTAGGAATGGTTACAGCCCCGAGATGCTTGTGTTCCTCCTGAAGAAATCACTTGATCACCACCCATGCTTAAAATTAAAAATACGAAAAAAGAATGCAACATTAAGCCTTAAAGAATAGTTCTCCAAAGTCTTTATGAAAATGTTCAAAATACACAAAGGTTTTCTTGTGTGCCTTTATCACCTGAATCTGCATATTCAGAAGAAACAATCCAAAAGAGAGGCTTTTTTTTTAAGATGTTCACACACAAAGTAACTCAGCTTTCAAACTCATCCATACTACAGTATAAAATGCCTTTGGTGGTGATCTGAAGGCACAAGTGACAGAACATAGGAGTGTAACTGTCATCCTCAATGTCTTATAACACTAGTGGCCAGCACAAAATATTTTTGAAGGCTGCAGTGGGTGACAAGACACTTTAAGAAGAGATAGGAAAACCAAAGGGCATTGACTGGTTTACACACTGTCAAATCAAACTTTGCTTTGTTTGTTTGTACAGTCAAGATACTTGCGTTATATTAAGGGTTCATTAGCACTGACAAGCATTATCTGTTATAGGCTTATTTTTCTTTTTTAAGGTCTAAGAAAAAAATGATGCTCTATAGAAAAGAAGGGTGTCAGACTGCCAAAAGATCTCAGCGCAAACTATGCTCTGATGTTCTGTTAAAATGGAAACACTGCATATTGAGTAGTTAATAAAACAAAGTTCAGTTTCAGAAAACTTTCTGAACAGATTCTCTAGTCCAGTCATTTTATACATTTTTAACATACATTGCATATAATGCTTGTAATTATTTCCATACTATTTAGCAGAAAAATGGGCCTTGTTTTTCACTATTGACCTTGATCCAGTAAATACCTAATTTGAAGCTTGTGCTTAAGTGCTCAGAAACTAGTTGAATGTTGAAGTACTTAAGTAAATTACTGCAGATTCATTCAGTAAAATGTTTTAAGTATTTGAACATTTTTAAATACATAAAGATATTCCTAAAACCTGGAGTGAGGCTAAACAAATGAAGTTTGCAGTATTATCTTTTAGCAACCTTCCTATGCCTCGGGGTCATTGGGCCTCAATTTCCATATTCTGCGAGCACGAAACATACTGCAACCAAAATGTACCTCGTATGCCTTTTGTTCTCAGGAGTGCATCACTCGTACTAATAAACTACAAACTGCAACCATCTGCAACAGCTTATGTTGTCAGTTATGTGACAAACGTTGCAATTCTGCAAACACAAGGTTGACCCAGACCCAAGGTAAGCGACTGCAATAGGTGCAAGTAAATTGCCTCCTGGGCTGGCTGTACACTCACCAAATGAAAATGTGGCAAAAACCCTTTCACCTCACATTTCACTGCACATAAATGCCAAAAGAATCTACAAAGTATGAGATCTACCATATTTTTATAAACATCTTATGCAAATTTTAGAGAAAGAGGTGCAACTGCATGTCCAAAGACGTTCTCTAAAATAATTTAGTGCTCTCGTTTGTTCACCGCAGATAAAATAACGTTAACAAAACTTTGAGGGAGTTATAAACGGTAAATGGGACAAAATTCACAGTCATTGGCTTGCTGCATCAGCTAAAGCACCTTAGTCATAAAGAAAAAAAAAAAATCATAAACAGACATAATTCATCATCCTATGTTCATTCTGGTACCCAAGCTATATCAATCACAATTTATTAAAAATCATGAGAACACGACAGGATTAATATGTCCTTTAACAGTGTAGAAAGCATGATGATTGTAAAGGACTACTATACAAATCTAGGCCCTAACTTTAGAACACTGAATATCTAACAAATCTAATTATTAGACAAGGGCTATTATCAATAATTTTTTGTATTACTGCACTTCCTCAGCTGCATAGTATGCCCAGTGCAAATCTGTAGCATGCAACCCATCTGCCAACGCAGAAATCATGTTATCTTAAAGCCTGAGTGCTTGGAAACACTGATAGTCCTCATGACAAGTTTTTGAATGAAATAATGCTATGCCTGTCAGCAGAACTGAGAAAAAGAGTGCGTTAGACTGACATATATCTAATCATCCTGCACAACATTGCATCCCAGAACTGGAGGTGGAGAGTCATAAAAGGCAGACAGCATAATCTGCTTTTTTGTAGTCTCGTCCTGGAACCAGTGAGTGTTAGTGTTGATCAGCACCAGTTTTCTGCTCAGAGTAATTAAAAATGCTGGGGTCTGTATACATTCAGAGTAAAGACATCAAATGATCAGCCACAAATACATAACCTGAAAAGAAAGTGCTTGCTCCCTATTTATTTCTAGAAAATCACAAACAGTTTTGATTTGCACTGCATTCCAAGAAACACGATGCACAACAAATATGAACCACAGACATATTTACCCTCTGGCTCTTATGCTTCCAGATGTCTCAGTTTTATGTGCCATACCACCTCCTCTTTCAAATCCTACTTCTAATCTCTTCAACAGCCATTTTCTTTTCTACGTTATGTTTTGTGGTGGGGTAACAACACTGTTTGGAAGGCATGTTTCAAAAGTACTTACAGGCTATTTCCAATTAAAAATTCAACTGTACTGTTAAAACAGAAGAGCTTTTATGAATTTAGTAGCAAAAAGAACCCAAATGACAAGAGTGTTCTCTTAAAACGTGGTAGCAACATTATGATTAATTGTAATCCACAACAGACATAAGTCTTCAATAAATACTTCCGCTGTATACTTCAGAGACAAAGCAGGATGCCTCAGAAAGTGATTCCTGTATTAACTCAGGAAAACATTAGCTAGCAGCTTCTAAAGTCTGATATTTTAAAAATCAGCAGGTCTGGATAACTGAAGCATTTTAAAATAATCAAACGTCTTTCTAGACTGTCTGTGACTTCTATCACATTAGGAAAGCTTCAGAAGACTGAAGAGGAGGTAGAGTTGTACCAATATGACAAGATGGGATTTTATAAAATTTCATAGTAATTATCAGAGTAAAACCCTGAGAAGAGCACAAAACCAACTTCTACAAAGCCAATCCTGTACGCAGTCATAACTCCAACATACTCTATTCCAAAATTCAGTCTTGTGGTTTGTATCTGTTAGAACCAGAGACTGAGGTTTGAATCAGATACCTGGTACAAAACACTTGTTTACCAGAACATATCAAATTCTGCTCCTTTAGACACAACAGAAGTGAACTGAAACAACTACCTCCCATAGCATCAGAACTTCATTCATCCTGTTCCAAAAATTTGCCTTGGAAGAACACAACTCCCATCTGTTCAGATTGAATGAAATACTCCTCCTCCATTTACAAGTTCTTTTTCCTGTTTTCTACATGAGATAGTTCACCACACAAAAATACCCCTTCATGTATCAATAGTCAGACAAACTTTCTTCACTTAGAACATCTGAATTTCTAAGTAGGCACCTTTATTTTGGATGACATGTAACTGTGTCTTGTAGCCATGGTAAAATATAGGATAGTAATTAACTCCACCAGTTTATACTAGATTAACCCAATTTGAACTACTATATTCAACTAAAGAGGGACTTTGTGGATAGTGATAAAATTAATGTTCATTCTTTTATTGTTTTCAGTGCATTTTGTATTATTAGTCTAATTGACAAAAGTTTTCATCCCTGCAGTAAAAAAAAAAAAAAAGTAGCTTCCTAAGTAGTGAAGGCACATGTAAAAGTTTATTCCTTGAGACAACTTAGCTACAGGTATGTTAAAAGCAATGTGTAATCAGCTAACAGAGGCTAAAGGCCCTAAGGTTATTTAAACTGTACATGATGGGCAATGCCAAAGTCCCACAGGTTCAGCTGATTCTCTCTAAAAGTCAAGCTAGTGGAGAAGCTGCAGTGCTGTGGTTCAGGCCCTGTACCTGAACTGGGCCTAACCAACAGGTAGCTGACTTTGGGAGCAAGAACTGAGCTGCAGTAGTCTTTAACAACTGCAAGTTCAATGGTTCACAGAACTGGAAGGGCAAATGATCTGTTTCCATTTCTCACTTTATTTTTTTGTCGGAGGCTCAGTCTCCTTTCTACCTACCCACAGAAAATTCTGCTGTCAGAGGACTTGTTCCAAAACAATCCTTGGGCTGATAACACCCCTAAAGCCTCTGTATTGCAAACATGAGATTTTTAAGAGTATCGCACAGACATGCAGCCTCAATTGGAAATATACATACAGCCACTGTTTAATTACTGGTTTATTTTTCCCCTCCTCACTTGCACTATCCATCCTTTCGAAACTAAATTTTTACAAAGTTACAGTCTCTCTACCCTACATATAAGGGTTCTTACATTGTAACGTAACAATTTGGATCACAGCCATGGATTAAGACAGAAAGTCAACCATCAATCCATAAAACTATACAGTGAGTAGGAGATATCAAAGTGATAAGTGATGAGTGACAAGAATGGAATTAGACTAATTAAACTGGTGGAAGCCACTGCCACATGGATTCATCAAAACATCAAGTTGAGCAATGTTCTACAAAGGCTTGAACAGTTGTATGAAAGCGAAAATGCTTGAATTTGGAATCAAAAGGAAATAACTGATTGAGAAAAATCTTCAAAGGCCCCAAGTTACTAACCAGTGAGGGAGAACTAAAAGTTGTCTCCGAGTCATTCATTTTGGATTATTTGATCCTGCACCACTAAGGTGAGGCACTAAGATGAGAGTCTTGCCTTTGGTTTTTTGCCGAAGAACTAGATTTTCTTGTACTAAAGAGTTTATTGCTCCCTGCACTCATAATGGAAACACATCTAGACTGACCGTGCTGAGACACTTGCCTTTCTGTCTTATTCTGCTCTCCGAGTAGTTTTGAAAAGTCTCCTTTAGAAAAACTAACCCTATCTTTACATCCTGTGTGCTTTTTGGACCATGTAGTATCCAAAGTATTCATGAAAATAGGACCAAACATAAGCAAAATTGTGTATGACAGTACCATGAAAGACTAAAAAAATAAGTACTGACACTCTCTAAGCAGAGCACAGCTCAAGCGAATTCAGAAACCCTACATTTGCCAGGTCAGTACAAAGTCTATGAAATCTTAAAAATAATGCCACTCCAATGCCTTCTGAAGTAGGGTTTGAAGCAAAAGAAAGTACTACTGTATGGAGTTCACATAATGATTCCCAAGCATAAAAGGCAGCTAAGAAAAAGAAACATGGGAGAAAAGAGCAAAGAAGTGTTCAAGTATGGTACATTTGAAAAAGTGAATAAGAGACAGAAGTATGCAATTTTGAAACAAATCTTACATTACAAGAAAAGTGTTCTCTTTCCACTAAGTGTTTGGCATTTTGACCTTCTACACTTCTACTTTTCACAACTTGTGTTTGTTTCCCAAAATCTGCCTTTAAAGTAATTCGCTTTTACTGTCTTGGAACCCATAATGGAAAGCACAATTCCTGCAACTTTCAAGCTCAGCTATGGCCTCCATGACACTATAGCTCAGGGTGCTCCTCTTCTGAGGAGTATCTCACAGCTGTTACATTCTAAAACCTTTACAGCCTTCTTATACTACTAAGTACTTTAAAACTGGCACCCTTCTGAGTATATTCTGAGCTGCCTACAGAAGCTTTAGAATTTCCTTTTAAATAAAAAGGATGGCTATCTGCAAGCATTTACTAAGAGGCTGAGTTCAAGCATACATTATGAAAGTAAGAAAACGCAAAATAAAACCAAATTACTGACATCAAAGATTCCAGTTTCCGTCTCCTGAGAGTAGCTCCAAGTGAGAAATAACCTTCATTGCCAGGTTAGAGCTGGAAAGTGGCAGCAGAGGGAGGAGGGATGCACATCAAAGCTAATGGCCAGCAGGGCATCCACATTCCCTTAGAAGTCCCTCACCATTGTTCTTCTCCAGTCGCCCATAAGAGCAGCCAAAAACCAGGACAATGTGGGTGGTATCATGCCCAGGCTGCTAACTTTTGAAGCGAGGAAAGAAAACTCCACAGCAAACACAAACAAGGCTCCATGGTACCAGCACTGAGTAGTCTGTGCCAGAGCTTAAACTGTCCACTTTTGGTGCACCTCAGTGGATGGCTCAGACACGTTCCTTTGACCAAGCCCTAGAGACCTTGGCCATTCTGCCATTACACTTGCAGCTTATCAGTAACGACCTGGTATTCTTCCATATGAGCATTTACACCTAAATTGCTTGATTCACCATGACAGACTATTTGGTTGTTCTTAATTTATACACTGTACTCAGAAGAACTAAGAGTGGCAAGACCCTGTGTGTGGGGTGGAGGAGCCTGTCCTGGGGAGTACAGGAGCAAGCTGAAATGAGGAGAAGTGGAACACAGGGCAAGGCAGAACCTGGGAAGGAGGATGGTCGTCAGCCAACAGTCTGAAGCACTGCAGAGCCCAGGAAACTGCTGAGACAGGCTGGACTGGCAAGTGGCAGAGCCCAGGGAAACCACTGGGCCCAGAAAGCCAGCAGAGCCTGAAACCCAGCTTGGAGCTCCCTGCAAGAAAGGAACTGATGGACAGGGAATTGTTTATAAACTCATTTTACTCCAAGTCTCTCTTTCATATCACTTCAAGATTTCTGTTTAGAGAGTTAGTTACTCCAGTTTATATTCTAAAAAGATATGGCTTTCAGCTTGAAAGCCTTATTACCTTTTTTAGGGTGCTCGCTATATAGAAAAGGAATAAACAGGTACAACCCAAAGCTTCTGGCTGCCACAGGTTCTGTCACAGGCACATTAAGCTTATTTAGTTAAACTGCTCTTAAAACATTTTTATTCACACATGAAAGCATAAACAGGTAAGAGCACTGCATGCCAACTCTTCCTTTCCTAAAAGGCAAAATCATTTTAGAAAAGTAAATTCCTTTATACATTAATTCAGTACTCACATCTTAAATATTGTATATTAATTTTTCTGTTGGAAGTTGAGAGCAGAGGGAAAAATAACTCAACTAGATTTTACTGACACACTGAAAAAGAAACCTCTCATAGCAAGGCAATTTTAGATGCCAAAGTGATACCAGTAAAGAAAAAAATGGGTTGGGGGGAAACTGCAGCTTGTAGGCCACCTTTTGGAAGTTATTGAAACTCAAACCATGCTGAGCCTCCTATTTCAATGAACCTGCATGAAGTAGAGTCTGACAGCTTTCTGCATTTAGTGCAATTATAAACAAACACATTCCGGCATACTACTTGGCTGGGCAAATGATGGTACAACAACTACAAAAGGAATATCCCTGGACACACCCACTCTGCGGGTGTTAAAATCTAGATAATAATTCATATCACATATAAATATGGCCAAATATTTCAGATAGCCAAACCCACATTCAGTAAAATGCAGAAGTAATGGCCACTGACCCACTTTAGACCCAGCTCTCAGCTTCTGGCTGTTTAAGTTCAGGTAAAAAAAAGCAGCATGTTATAATAATTCTGAGACAAAGTATTTGGAATGGAAAAAGGGTTTATTACATAGATGGTGGACTTCTCAGAATTTTTTTCTTGCCCCAAGTTCTTGCTGCTGTTATAGGTCTGGCTGTAAAGGGACACAGTCTCTTTTCAAAATCAGTGTTCTTTCAGAATATACAGTGGTGTTTTGAAGAGAAATCCAACTTATTGGCATATTATTGAACTTCTCAACTGACAAAGGAAATCTATTCTGAACCCAGAGAAAATGTTGTAGGAATCTCAAAAAAAACCTGCATGCATTAAAGACAGATAAAAGACATCAAGAGAACATCCATGAGTCTGATGTTGGTCTAAAAATACAAGCTATTATCAAGGAGCAAGACATGCATGCAGCACCACCTCCAACCGCCAAAACTAAACCAAAATTCAAAAAAGTTGCCTGTTTCACTGGCATATTTCCTTCACAGAGTCCTAACAGGAGGTAAAGGGCAGTCAACCTGATCTGAAAGGGCACAGCAAACAATACTTTCCTTTAGTAAACACTTAGCTTATGCAGCAGAGAGCAAAAATCATCAAAGCACCTCTTACTGCCATTTGCAGTGAAATCACCAGGCAACATGAGACTGATCTGAATAGTGAACTACTCTGGGTTGAGTGTCTCTTGTTCACACACTGAAGAGATGAAAACAGCCACATTTTTACAAAGGCTGTTGTCAGACTTTCAGCAACGTCACCATCTCTAAAAATATTTCTTCCTCAACGCATTTTTTTTTTTTTGACTTGGAGATGAATAATAAGAAGTGGCACATTGCATCAGTGGAGTGTGCTACTTAGGTCATTCAAGAATGACCAGTGGCACTACCACATATGAAAAATCACTGTTGGACCAAATTGATGATGATAAAACTGAATGAGACATCCAAAACATGGAACAAAATAAAATCCAAAAGTTCTAGTTTAGACTTCTGCTCTTTCTTTAGAGTTTGTAAGTTCAAGGAGATTATGCCCTGATATCAGGAAGACACTAATGCTACACAGAGCAACAGCTCTTTTCTTAGTAACGACCTACAAATCACCCTGCAAAGACAACAACTCTAAATTACAAGCAATGGCCACCAGTGGTAATAGCCTAGTTTGTTCTAGATAAGTATCAGACCCTAAGTACTAGAAATGCCTTAAGATCACTTTGAATGTATAACAATCGGGACACTTCCATAAATTTGAATGAATAGCTAGTGTTATAGTGAGATAGTTGAAAAGTATAGGTTCAGGATTAACACTGGTGTGAGTCCATTTTGGTTTTGCTTATTTTTGGTGAAGCATTGTTTGCTTCTTTTGTTTGTACTATGATTTCAAGATTCAGTTTGGAGTGTCTCTGTGCATAATTTTATGGCAAAGTGACCCAAAAAAACACACGTGCAGGCACAGTCTATGCTGTAGTATGGAAAAACAAACAAAAAAAAAGAACCAAATTCCTTACTTGGAAAACAGTTAATTTCTGACAGGTATATAACTGAAAGTAATCTGCTACTTCTATTGCTTTTTCCTTGTACTCCATCAATCTGAAGAAAGTTGCTTTCTGAAAATGAGCAAAGTTGCCCCACTCTTCTCCTTTCAACTTCCTTTTGCCAACAGGGAGGCTGCTGACATGCGGAGGGCAGCAACATCGTGTCGCTCATCTTGCGCTTCCTTGTCTACACGTCTCTGCTGCCTTATGCACCTGCTTACACTGTTAGATAGTTTGGCAGCAGCTGCCTTGCTTTTCTTTTTATGACATTTAACATCAGCTTAATTCCTGACCAGACATTTCAGACTGCATTTTTAAGAGAGGCATAAGGCAACTGAGTAACCACTTGGAAGAGGTCCTGTTCCTACACCCTCTAATCCCTCCTCCCCAATGACATGCTTCCAATCTTTAATTTGCAACAGCCTTGGCCCTCATTAGATTCCTCCAGGAGCCAAAACACCTGATGAGCTCAGCAAAGAAAACTGCAAGCTTATAAAGCTCACAAGAGGATCAATTTGATATCAGTGCTGGCACAAGAAAGGAAGCAGGACCAAGTACATAGAAACAGGAGAAAAGGGAGGACTAAGCAACATCTGTTTTTTTGCCCTCTCAGCAGTTTGCAGGAATGTACCCTTAACACTGGGATAACAGCAATCAGTGCTTATTACTTATACCATTAAGGAGAGGGAGACAGTTTAAAAAAAAAAGACAAAAACAAACCCAAAACAACACAACAAAAAAACAACCAAACAAAAAACCAACCAACCAACAAAAACGCCACCATTTGGAAGGGGAGTATTATTTCCTTAAATATGGACTGCCAGTGACTTGATTTTGGACATGACTATGCAAAAAGATGTATCTTTTTTGCTATGCAAGATGTTCATGTGTCTCCTCCAGAGCAAAAACCTGCCTGGATCACCATACAGCCTAGAATTCAGTTCCGTCTTTCTCTTGTATTACCTACATACAAGCTTTGGAGCTAGGTCCCATGTCGTCTTATTACTTGCATGTAAAGTTTTAGTCTTACTGAATCGTTACTATCTAAAAACACGACAAACACACCCTTAGCCATAAACCGTAAAAGTAGACTTAGTAGTGAGGAAGCACAAGCCACAGAGGAAGATGAGGACATGGATGCTCTTTTCCCATTCTGCCTCTGCCACACATGTAGATCTTCTGCAGCCTGTGGCCATCACTGGTATTTTTCCATTGCTCCAGTTCCCAATTTGGAAAGCCAAACCTGGCAAAACATTTTCTTAAGGCTTACTTAACCACTGCTTTGAACTATTTCCATACCAACAGCTACACATCAGCTGATTTAATGATCATGCTATCTACTAAGAATGTTTTGGGGGTTGTTTCAAGTCAGATATACATTGGTGGACATTTATATCACAGCAAAGTTTGTAAATAATACCAGCAAAAAAAACTTCATCACATGAGTGTCTCAATGGTCAAGATTCCCTAGACCCTTGGTCATTTTATACAAAAATAAACAGGAAATATTTCTTCATTATAAATTAAGAACATTATGAAAACTATCCCCATTGCAATTATGTTGAAATTTAGACTGGATTTGATACGCTGGTATTAATACATTAAACATGGTAACTAACGAAATAAGTGTGAACAAATGTCAGGTTAGAACAGCAATATAAATAGCTAGAATGAATATCTTGAAAATCATTAGTAAAAGAATAAGTAATACAAATGCATGCTATTATTAACTGCTTTTGCTAATGAAACCATCAATAACATTTAGAGACTTTGTTCCAATAATAACATTTTGTAAAAATTGGGAAAAAATTATGAGACCAGGACATCAGTTTTCTAATTTATGATTGTTTATCTGAATAATATTTAATTGTATCCCATTAAAACAGAAACTTCCAAGAAAATGAGTGAGTTTTATTAGCCAAAGCAGAACTTTTGTTAACTTGCTGAAAGCTATCTGTGATTAATTTGATACATAAAATCAGAAAGAAATGCAGAATCCACAGAAATTGAATTGCTTTTTAAGTATAGAAAGCAAACCAGAGACATGTACCATTAATACACTGAAATAATGAAAGCTTTCTGGTATACTGGATTCAGGCATCCACCACAGAACATGAAGTCTCCAAATACTTAAAAATAATCAGGTACAGAGCAAACCGCCAGTAGAATTTGATACCTACAACTTTTCACACAGCCTCACTTCCTAATAAAACAATACTTTAAAAGTCCTCATTTAAATGAAGTCCAAAATGTGCATACTCTAGAAAACTAATGTAGCCATAGAAATTGAGCCCTTCTATGCAATCTATTTTATCTTCAACATTACAATTTATATAGAGAAGGAGAAAAATAGCAGCACTGAAAAGTTATTTATTTCACCTGAAATAGCTATTCTTTCAATCAACAGTTTTGGTAATCATTCCATATCTAGGGTAGACGTTTTTCTAGTTGGAGTTATTTTAATAGTTTCAGCATTTGGTGGGGAGGGGTGTATTATTTTAAGACAAAGTGAAGCATCTTTCAGTTGTTATAGTCAACTGTCCTCATCATGATGACACTTGAACACTGATTTAAAGTGTTTGCTTTGCCAGTAATAAAATCAGGATGATTGTGTTTATAATCTTCCTTTGAACTCATGATTAAAATACATACATAAATAGATATATATTTTTATATGTGAGTATCTGATGGTTTTGATCTACACTTTCGACACTTTGATCCCACCTTACTTTGAAAGTAGTTCAAAGAAGGAATTTCTAGCATATGCTCCAATAATAATATTTGCATTGGAGATCCAGAAATACTATCAAAAGATACTCCATTCTACTACAAAGGGAAACAATTGTTTTAAATTCATTCACACTTTCATACAAAATGATAGCAATCAAATGTTGTAGAGTCCCTCGGGCTGCATTGAATTTCTCATGTTATAGAATTCATTACATACGACAATTCATTTTTTTTTTCCAAAATTATTTTAGGAGGTGAGCCCAGTGGCAATGGTGATACAGGAGCAAAGATTCTAAATTTTCCAAACTATTAATATTAAGTCATTTTCATGTACCAAACATAAAACTCTATGCATCAGTACTGATTTTCTCTTGCACCCAACTCTAAATAGAAGAGATTACTCACGTATTTGTGTTTGCTTTTTCAAAAACAACAGCATTCAATAAGCTGTGTCACTAGAATTGCAACCTGCTTCTGAAAAGCCAACAAGCAAGCACGGCTTCCAACCACTGCCATAAGCTTTCAAAAATTAAATTAGGTGTCTTCTGATAAAGTGGACTTGCCACTGCTGTACACCGTGGTTAGTGCTAAAACCAGATTTGATCCCTGGTCATCAGTAAGTGGTTGTAACATTGAATTAGTGAAAACAATTATGCTGCATAAAAAAAAAAGAGTTAGTGAATTATTGCCCTTTACCTCCATATATTTACTCTATATGATGAGAATAAGTATGTAAAAAGGAGGAAAAAAACTGAATACCTTATAGTTGTATGAAAACAAGAAACTGAAGTCTGACCACTGAGAAGTGGTTGCAAACCCCCTGCAGGACAGGCCTGTGGCAGGAAAACTTGATTGCAAAAACAAGCAACAAAAAGAGTTTACATGGAAGTCAACTTCACCACAAGACTTTCAAGACTGTGTTGCAGGGCAACTCTAACACGTCCCCTGCCATGAGCTGAGGTATGGCCTTTACTACGTGTTCCTGAAGCTTAGGCTCCAAAAGGGACAACACTGACTAAAGAATTACTTTGTTGACAATTTGACTTTCGTAAGACTGCTTGCTTCAGATCTTTCAAGGAAAACCCAAATTCTTTAATGTTTTGTAATAATATATTTACTCAGCACTATTACTATCTTAATTTTTTATATCCCTATTTCCCCTCACATTTTTCTCCAAATAAACATTCTAAATCTATACATACACATGTAGACTATTTATCTCAAATATAGGCTTGCTTTTTATCCCCCCCAAAATTACGTGCAAAATTCTTCTTTATATTACTGACCATCATAAAAGCAATGGTGAAGCAAGCCTGTTTTCTCACAGTGTGTGCCTGAGCAGTCCTGAGGAACGTGGTGTCAGATCCTTTACAGCCACCACGAACTACAAGGTGGCTGTGAATCGGTAATCGTACAGCATCCCTGAGCACAGATCACCTAAATCTATTTCATTTTGGGCTAACCTACACTATGAAACAGGTAATTGGTTATGCCTTTTGCATTATTTCCAATCTAGCTCAGTTTTGCATTGTAAACAAATCAATTTGCCACTTTAATTGTTTAGCTCTGAGTCAACTTACAGGGCTGAGAGGGCAGACAAAGCATAATAAATGGCTTCGTGTCCAGATTTTATCACAAGGAGCTGAACTAAATAACTTATGAGCCCAGTCAGTTATATTGAGTTATGAACTAGCTCTTCCTCCAGAGTAAATTAAAATTCTTATTGCATACAAAAAGCCTAGTGAACACATTTTATTACTGTTGCAGGGAAGTGCAGAAATAATGGAGGTAGAGCTAAGGTAAATATATAACCCGATGCCTCTCCAGTGGATTGTTTGCTAAACCATGTAATTTTATGCGCTGGTGTTTGAATGTTGTATTTTCTGCCTATGTATTCAGAAGGCTCAGTAGAAAAGTTGCTGGGACGTGGCAAAACGAGAGCTTTGTGATGACAGAAGAAGCTACTGTAAACAAAGAATACGTCCTAAGAGCAATGACAATTTTCTGCTACATTTTCCAATAAGCAATCTCATCCCAATTCAGGAACAATAGGTATTTTATTTAGCATTTGGGAAAAGAGCAGAGAGCATAAAGTAATAGAAAATAAGTAAATGGGAAAATTATAGAGTTTACATAAAATGGAAGCTGACATTAATTCTATAGTAGAAATTCATAGTTTCAGAAATATACAGTTAACTATAATGGTATATATGTACAATGAACAAGAGGAACACACACTTTAAATTATTACCAGAGGTGGAGGTGAAGTCTCAAGTCCCCCAATGGGATAAACACACAGTTAAAAATGTTTGTCACCTAAAAAGGGTGACTGCAACATTCTGGAGAAAAATTACAAGAAAGACAAAAAGCTACGATTCACCCCCTTAGTGGCACAATTCTTCCTAATTTCAATAAGTGTAGGATTTTGTACAAGAAGAAAATAATTTTTGCAATAATATATGGATTCAGTGAGAGACAGAACAAGCATAAACATTATCACTTGTCAACTAAAAATTCTGACCTTTGAACAAAAAAGAATCCATTCCAAAATATTTCTTTTTTTCTGCAATGATTAGAAGAACCTACTGCCATCTCATGTATAAATAACAAAATACATTTTAAGTGATTAGTTAATAAATGGCAACTCAAGTGAAAAAAAAAATTGAAGTGCTAATTTGAATCCACGAAGGGGCAAGACTAGTACTAATTACATAAGTAAAATATTCACAGTAAGATCTTGGAAGGGACTGGACAGAATTTCTAATCTAGTCTTGGGGGATAGCTCTTATAAAAAAATGATAACGGTATAACTAATGGGAGTCTGAAATCCAGAAAGATCATTATGTCAATTCAAACTGAGCAAAAGAAAACAAGCTAATCTGTGAATGTCTTCAAAAATAACTAAACTGATCAAAAAGAATTCATATTAAATAAAAATATAAAAACTACATGAGAAAACAAGCTCTATTGCATAACAGCAGAGGACATTACAAAAGTTTCTTGCAAGTTGAATAAATAAAAAATAGATAAAATCCAAGCAAGCCTCAAATGGAACACAGGCTATCTTATAGAAAGGGTCAGCATTTAAGAAATAGAATGCTTGCTTAATTAAGGAGGACATGAAAACCTATACAACAGGGGAGGACCAACCTAAAATGGAAATGAGAAGAAGTAAAAAGGGATTTGAAAGTGCCTTGTAAAGAGTTTTCAAACAGAGTAAAAAAATTGAAAAAACATCAAATGAAGCAACAAAGAAGGGACTCAGAGGGACAGTTTGACAACAGGGGTATAAAAGGTCTGCTTAGGATGACTAATGCTGTAGCACAGAGGCTTGGCAACTGCTTTGCATTGATGGTCCTTGCTGAAGATACTGGGGAGATTTTTGCACTCAGCTTATCCCTTTTAGCAGAAAGGTTAAAGGAGCAGTATTATCTCATTGTAAATAAGCAGTATTAAACCAGATAGATAAATCAGATGTCAAAGCCTGGAGGGACCAAGAGCATTTACCTGGGAGCACTGTAGAGATTGACACTGAAATTGCATTACAGCTGGCCAAGATGTGTAACACATCACTACACATTACAGACAGCCACTGCAGAGTGCCGTGCAACTCTCAACTACAAAAAGGGTTCAGGGAAAGAACCTGAGACCTACACATCTCTGAATCTGACTTCAACCCTGTTAAGACAGTCAAGTCTATGGTAAATAGAAAGAGCATGTGAATAAGAATGGCCTATCCATAAAGTCAATGTGACTTCTGTAAAAGGAAATCCTGGCTCACTAATGTGCTGAATGCCTTTGATGTCCTCAAGCAGGAGGCTGAAGATGATCCAGCAAATATAATATATCTGCAACTGTAACAGCACAGACGAGATCTTACTTCTGGCAAGAGCTCAGCACTGCCTAGAACTTCCTCATGAAGCTGGTCTGAAGAAGGAGATCTGTAAATAAAGCCCAAGTACAAGTCCTTATGACAGATTTTTCATCAGCCCCTGCTCTTGCTTCTTTCATAGAATCAAAAAGGATACAGCTTCCCCTCTCGCAAAACAGCTAGGGAGTCTGGAAAGCAGTCTGTGTGTACAATCATCCTGTCTGCTCACTGAGGAAAAATCCTGCTGCGCTTTCAACACCCCGGTAATCTAGGACTGCAAAGACCACTCTCTACCAATCATACAGGTCACTCTTTTTTGGCTCTGAAATTCTTCATGAACCTACCCATGTTGAGCTGGTTTCTCGCTCTTATTAGTTCATATACAAAGTCATGTTAGCCATGCCTATACAAATTACTTCAGTGTTTCCAAAGAGCTTGAGTAAAGGAAGTTGACATATTCCTTCAAAATCCCAGATGCAGCATCCATAGGAAAAATAAATAATTATCCACAATAAGGAAGAATCTCAATTCAATCAGTTTCTATTCAGGCCTTGCACAGAAAAAAAACAGCCTTAAGTAGCAAGCCAACACCAGGAAATGCTAAGCAATAAGAAGGAATACACTCTCTTGTAAGACATTTTTCAGTTCTCAGGTGGCCTATTAGTCATTTCTCTCAAGTCGAGACTTCATATTTAACTATTTTTGAAAGATCAAAGCAGAAGTTTCTTCATCATTTCCATCTTGAAAGCAGCTTGTTTATTCTAGTACCACAAATTCAGACCTAGCATTAAATGATTGTTACTTCATTTCCTATCCCAAGTTTCTGTTTGACATCAGTCTTTTTTCCTTATATCCGCAATTAGGACAAGGAACCAAAAACATCACAAAGATCTGTGCTCCAACCACTACACAGCTATTGCCACCATACATTATATTATCAATAAAATGGGCTAGGAAGAACCATTATTTCTATAGGAGAGTCAAATAAGCTCTGTTTGTTGTACAGCCAGCAGCAAGATGACTTTACTAATAGGTAACAAATTGCCACTCTGATTGGAACCAGCTGTCTAGCAAAAAGCTGGAATCATGCATTCATTCATGTTTTGGAGCACTTGTTTTTGTGAAACGTTGGCTGGGTGCAGCACTATTTATATGCAGCTCTTCTGCATGCTGCATTTGAGATGAAGTAATAGCTACCATCTTAAAACAGCTGTAAAGCCATCTCTGCCATAAAATCGTATAAACCAGGATTTTTTTGTTGTTGTTAAAACTTACAGTCCAAAATAATCAGGTATGCCAGTCCACCATTTAATATGGAAGTCTTCAGAAAGGCTCAGTCAGCTTTTGCATTTATTCTATTTTACTTTGATTGGCTTATACTATACTTGCAATTACAAAAACATGGACACGTTCCGAGTCTCCCATCTTGATGTTTGTACAGCCTGATAGAGTAGGGAGGAACATGGAACAGAAAGGGCACTTATCCACTCACTCCTTGCCACTTTTCAGCAGCCCAAGCAGCCTGCATGCTGGCAGACTTTCATTTCCCAGGTCTGTAATTGCTTGCCCCAGTTGCATCTCTCTCAGAGGCCACCCCCTTCCCTGCAAACGCATAAGCAGCGTTATCAGGTTTGAAAGGCAAGTGAAGGGAGCAAAAAGCACCAAGAAGTTTGTCTGACTCTCCTCATACCTCCACACAAATGCAGATTTTTAACTCTGTTATCTACGTATGACTTGTAGGTGCACAGCTTCCTCCCTGCTTGGAGCTTCTTCCATTCCTCCCACAAGGAGATAACGAGTTGGCTCCATCCCTACGCAGCCCCTGCAGTTGGCAGTCTGATAAAAAGGATGATGAGCCATCCTGCTGCAACCTCTCATCTAGCAGGCTAGAACACGCACAGGTATGTCTCCCATCTAGCAGGAGACACAGTACCTTCTGCGTTTTCACAAAGGAAACCAAAGAAACAGAAGTAATACACAGCAAACCTGTTTTTGTCTCTCCAACACTCTCTAAGTTCAGGCTTGTTTCTGGTCCTCAGTCCATGCTTGCAGAATTTCGGTTTGTGATGTAAATACTTTTCATTACTTTCCAAACAGTTAAAAGAAACAACCAGAAAAAAAAGCTTTGGAATTGTTCCTACTAGGAATTTCTAGTTTCAGTAGGTTTCTCACATCTGAGGACCACACCAAGGGTATCATTAAGGTTCCAGTGCATGAGTTGGTGGCACAAGCCTAGATAGGAACAAATAGTCCTCTGAAACAGAGACACAGTCTATTAAACACAGCAAAACATCTTCTAGAAATGCTTTCTTTCAAATAACATGATATGTAGACATATGTCGGTGACATTACAGACTTAAATCAAAATGAAAGGATAAGATAGCCTGAAGAAGCTACGCTGGTTTAGTAACTGGTGAGGGTCAAAGAGGTTACAGATGCGCTGCTGGCTCTCCATGTGCATGGCTCGTGTTTGCCAGAGGAAGACAACTCTTGGCAAAACACTCACTTTTAATGAACTTCATTTAAGAAAACAACTGCTCTCCGAGAACGTGGCCAAAAAATTAGTTGTCTACTCACATTATTATTTTAGTGTTCACAAATAAGTCACATGAACTTACGGCTTTGCAAAAATAAAACATTTCTTGAGTAAGAAAAGACAGTGGTGGTGCTGTGCATCCATGGACCAGACCCTGAGCCCTTGCATATCTAAATAACCTGCTGGGGACCGCAGACTTCGTTTTGATCTTCAATTATTGTAAGATTTTCAGAATAAAAGAAGAACGATTTTGGAGTACATTAGCCCATATTCCTACCTCCCTCCTTCTCTTCTTCCTATTTCTGTTAGAATATCATTACCTTTAGCATAACAACTCTTTCCAGCACTAACGGAAGCCTGGAGTTTAAGGACATTTATTATTGTCCTTTCACAGAAAAAAAGAGCTGAAGCATAGAAAAACTAAGAGACTGGCCCAAGGCTAACAAGCTCTAATGGAGGTCAGCTAACGCAAAAGATCCCACAACAGGTCAGAATTAAGCACTGGCAGTTTTGCTTGCATTTAAAAAATACAAACACAAGGTCTAGTTAAAGTCTGATCTTAAGGAATGTCACACTTTCCTTACAACAGCAGAGATATGTATTTTACCATAAAATTCCAAGATATGATAATGAATCAGCTTGTCGTCACTAAAACTGAAGAATAAAAAAAAAATAAAAAATAAAGAAAAAAAAACCACACAACACCTTGTTCCTACTATATTGTGTCTTACTGTTGGCAGCAAAATAAATTGAAAGCCAATACAGTTAAATTCCAATACAGTTCATACACCTTGTCTTACAAGCTCCAGAAAATAATTTCAACTTCACCAGAATGCATCTGTATGGGGTGTGGGTGCCCAGGCGTGGGCCGGGGGGGTCCAGGGCAGCCTCTGGGATGGGCAGCCGGGATGCCCCATGCAGGACACAGGTGGTTCCAGTCATCTCCAACCGACCCACCACACACACAAATAGGGAAATATTACACAAGGGAGGCAAACATGGAAATAAGGCTTTTGCAAGAGGTTAGTTACTAAAGGCATTTAAATGAATGAAAGCGAGACTCAGAAGCAGTAGGGTATTATGTTTCAGTCCTTCCCTGCCAGGTCTTTATTTTGTCCTTCTTTCTTCCCACACCACCACCTTGTAGAGAATTCTGCACCTCTCTATCTGACCCCAAAATGCCAAGCGATTCTAAGGACCTGATACTAAACTTTGTACTCTCCTTGCTTCTTAATTTTGTGGTGTAAGGTTTATGGAAGATTTTACTTTTTAACAGAGACCAATATCTAATAATTTATTAAATCCTTCTAACCTGAGATGCAACTACCCATCGGTAGCTCCTCCTCAGTCAGTAATCAACTATTTCCCTGGAGGCAACTAGAGTACCCCTCAAGATTCATCCACCCTGCAAACATCCTACTACAGACATACCTAAACCAGCTCAGGTCCTGCAAAATCATTGCCTGTGCTAGTACACAACTCAGCACAGGGTGCAACGCCCAGCTGCGCAGGGTCAGACCATTAACTTTCTGCACTGGCAAAAACATCCAGGTTACTATTTTAAGGCAAAGCGAGCATTTCTGCAGGAGCAACAGTCACAGTAGGGACTGCAATGTAGATAAACTCCAAGGAACCGTACCTGCAAACATTTTCCCTCAGAGAAAAAAAGGCAATTAATTCCCTAAACCAAAATGGATCCCTGAGGATCTCTGCAGAGGTCAGGAAGTTTTGTTTACTTTAGTGCTGTCCACAGCACGATAACATCAGTAAGGAGCAAGCTCTCAACAGCTGACACAGTTTAAGAACGGTTTGTGTGCAGAGAGTTTGTAAAACCATGCTAAAACCATGTTTATTAGCAAACTAGCAAACTTTCTGCGGACTTGGAAGGGACCATGTTGTGGACACCAGCTGTTCCACCTCCCTACCGTGGACACTTGCAGTAGCAGTATTCTCAAAGACTGGAACCAACGGCCGAAGCTTTGGAGCTCAGCAGTGGACACCTAACTTCCTTTACCTTTTCGGTAAAGTCTGCTGGAAGGTGTAAAAGGACAGGAGAGGCTTTTATTTACTTAATAGAAAAAAATAATCTTTGCACTAAACTCTTCTGCTGGAAGACATAACCACTGGTCACATCTCAGAAAAAAAAAAAAAAAAATCATACTACAGGTAACGGCTATACAGTGTAAAAAACCCTCACTTGTACTCCATGTAGTGATTGTTCTCTGTGTTGCTGGAGCCAGATACTTCATACAGTTGCCACCATATAAAAACAATTCCAAAGCATTTTATACAATCAAAATGCATATAGTAAAACTGAAAAAGATCGTCTTAATGCAGTACAATACACAAGTAACTGCAAAGAAACAACTGTGTTTTTCTGCCTCCTGGGTAGTTAACACTGCTTTTAATTTCATCTCTGTCTTTTCATATTATCATCTGCAGAAGCTCATGGCCAAAAGTTTGCCCTGGTAATAGCTGACTGTTCTCTTTGATATCATCACTCCTTGCTCCTTATGGACAGGCCAATATTCATTGTGATTAGCAAGGGACAGCCCTGTCTATCCAGATTAGTCATGAATACTTAGTACATCACTCCATGTATCATCACTAATTGCTGTAAAAACAAAAAAGACCATAATTTTCTCTCTCCAGGGAAGACAACAATGCTTCACTTGTGTTCACCACAGTTGGTGAGAATTTGTTTCCATCAGTAATTCCAGGAAATAATACCTTATTGGTCAGCTTTTTTTTTCTTTGCATGAGATTTAATGTTCCATTAATCTGTATCAAAATATTGCTTTCAGACAAAAGACTCAGAAAAGTATTATCAGGTAACGCATAGTTATTTTAGTCCTTAAGCTGCATGACCAGCATTCCTAGACGAGAATCAGAGGAAAATATAGTGACAAGTCCTCTTACCGTGGCAATAAGTGTGGGTGAGAATGTGTGTTTAGTCCTACTAAGATACGATGGTACCACTTCTATTTCCAGTTTAGCTCCCATTCCAAAAAAACATTTTTGGATGGTCTCTGTCCAATAAGTTGTTTTTTCATCAAAAGTAATACTTTAAAATTATCAAGTATTTTTCTTGTCTTAAGAGACATTTTTAAAATAAGTTGGGTTGCCGGATTTGGTTTTACTGATGTTGGTTTGTTCGCTTGGGTTCTAACTGATCCGTCATAGAAACATGTCCGTGGTAACCTTCCCGGTTTTGTTTCCGATCATGACCAACATGTTTAAGGGAAAACATAGCCTACTTATACTAAGTAAAATAATACTAAGCTGATACCAGTAGTTTCAAAACATTCTTTCATAACCATGACATTTCACATCTTCATTCACTAAATTTTTTTTAAATTACATAACATGTAATCATTGCATAAATCACGTACTTACCATTTTGCCATAGGACAACTATTTTGTCAGAGAATAGTTCGTTACATCATACATGTTTCCTGCAATTAAAGAAAATTTGTGTAAGATTGATTTATAAAATTTGATCTACCAGAAGAGTGCACATCTCCTCCTCCAGCAAGACCGACTCTTCTTCTATAGGACAGCACTAGAAATCACATTTCTCAAATGAAGGGAACTTAAATGAAACAAAGTACAGCAGGTGAACAAATAATTTAAAAATTCACTGAAGAACCATCAAGGATTTTACAGACACTAGGTTTGACAGAGCCACAAAGGTAAGGAAACCAGAAGTTTCATACTAGTTTTACACAAGTGCCTTCCTGCCACCCTTCCTTTGCCACAGCTACCAAATACCATGACTATCGCAGCTCAAGCCAGAAACTCCAGTTCAGGCTAAAGCTCTCTTTTGGGGTTCATTTTGGCATGAATATAAACTCTAATGACAGAGCTGACATATCAAATAAATTTTTTCAGCATCAATGATGCTCTACATTGGTAAATGGTACAGTCCAGAAAAAAAACAAATCTGAAGAGAAAGTCAGTAAGTACTGAGCAACACAAGCTTATTTTAGTTGGGTTTGGTTTTCACAGAATCGCAGAATGATTAGGGTTGGAACGGACCTCTGGAGATCCTCTTGTTCTTTGGGGGTGTTTTTCATTCAGACTAGATCTAACAAGGTCTCACAGACTGAATGGTGGTTAGTGGCTGGAGTACACTAGGTACACTCCTGAACTGCCTCTTCCAGTTTGTGTTCACCCAAAAGGAATCCAGTTCCCCCAGTCTGAGGCAGCTCCATAACACAAATCAAAGCACAGTTAGTGGGGACAACCACAGGATTCCCTTCACAAATATGTACCTTACTTAACCTAAATCACTTTAAAAAAATGCACTCAGGATGACAAAACGAGCATTTTGTTTCCATGAAAGGTGAAGTAGATTTAGGCACAAAATAATTCAAGCCAGGAATTTTTTTGTATTGGATGTGAACATCAACTGCTATGTTAGTAAGGAATTAGGCAATTTCTGTCAAGACTTCTTTTAGCTCAGCTTTTCATGGAACATCTCACAGACAGCAGAGAAGGGACATTTCTGAAAATGTCCTCAGTCAATTAATACACAAACACCTAAAGAGAACATCTAAGGAGGATTTGCACGTCTTATTTAAAGTTTTGACCTGGACTTGCCACCACTTAGTATTCACCATAAACCATTTTGATTACTATTGTCAGACTCCACATGGAAGATACAAAGCCATGCAAGTGCAATATTTAAGATCTTCCTGCAGCTCTTCTGCGAACTCAGTAATGAAATCAATCTGCTAATTAACTAACTGCTAATTAATTTCTGTACAGCTATTAGTGTGCTGTCACTCTAGCACCTATATATTATATTAGTTTTCTTGTATTATTACCTTGTTCCATATTTGTCCAGGAGATACACTGCGGGCACTATTTCAAACTCCAAAGCCACCACGGCACTAGCCACATGTGTATTATTGTTATTGATAACACAAATTCCTTATGGTAATAATTTGTAAAGAAGCAGGAAAAACTTAACAGAAATTCAAGGTATTGAGATTTTTGCAATTCTTTCCATATTGATGATAACATTTTTCTGTACTCTTTCAGAACTCTTTATTGTTTACGCTAGACCTAATGATAAATACTAGCTGTTCCGTAAAACTTATCCAAATTACATACCTTCTTCTGAGAATATATGCAGAACCTTAAATGTGTGCATAGCCACTACTAACTGTAACAAGACATAAAAGTCCACATACGTGGACGAGTTTGAAGAATCAGAGCCATAGATTTATTAAGCAAAAGATCCTCTTTTTCTATTTATATCAGTGCCTGTAACCCCTTAAGAACATATTTATCTCATCTAAGGCATTCCTAAATGATTAAACACCACTTAATACATGAGATTTAAAATAGATTTTGTCTGTCGATTTTAAATATCTTCCATTCATCTGCGAAGTCTTAATTAAGGACAGATAGCTTCTTTGCCCCCCCACCCCCTGTAGTGACTATGATGTATTCCTACTTTAAGACATTTTAATTATGAGCATTGTGATATGTTGTAAATTCAGGACTAAGTATATCAGAAAATAAAGTTTAGTAAACAGAGGTCAGCAATGTCACTTCTGTGTTGTCAGCTGCAGGCTCAGGCTGTAGTGCTTACAGGAGAGAGAGCTGGAGTAAATGCAAGATGCATGCACACTGCTACTCATCTGTTACCAACCTTCAGGGCCTAGAAAAATATAAGAGGTACAATCTTCAACGGGTTGTTCACAATGACACCGTCAGCAGGTCTTAGAGCCACTAAGGAACACAGACATTTAGAGGCCCAAACAAAGGTGTCGCATCAACAGACCAGAGGATTCCGCCTCCTATTATTCCTCCATTTATAGATGGAGGAAGTTCAGTGAGAACAAGTGGGTATTCAGGACTGATACCATATCATTTTTCTCTCTGTGCCATCTGTAGAAATTAAGCTGTGCCTTAATGACTGATTATACAAGTAATCAAATGTCCAGTTCACCTGTACTGAGACTGCTCCTATCTCTAAAGCACAATTATTCTTAAGCTGTCATTTCAGCTGCAGGTCTACCGAATATATGTTTCCTCTGTGGTCTTTTCAGGAGCCAGGGTACAACTCTGGTGGCTTTGGAGCTCTAGGGGATGCAGTGGAGACACAGAGATCTCTTGGCTGGGAACAGCTAAGGGAATGTTCAGTAAAATAAGCTCTTTCCCTTCTTTTTTCACCATACCCTTTCATTCTGCATCTGAGGGGAGGTGGTCATCTCCCTCCTGTTGCCTGCACACACAACACACACATTTATTATGTTCAAGAGTGCTGAACAGGGAGTACGACTGTCTCACCGGCTGACTCTCATGCTGGGAGGCACTGCTGTTTCTGACAACTCTGGAATCTAAAGGTGATTTTTTTTCCCTCCCCTCATGTAATAAGATTGGCAAAGTGCCATCTGGCATCCAGAGGTCTGATCTGGGGTTTAGATTCCAATTTTTGCACAGTGGGAGAGTTCCAGCAATGCTGGTAGGTTAGAAAGAGTCAAATAGGAATCCTTCTAAGTCAATAAATTGCCTGGTCACAGCCTGGAGTATGAAGCAATACAACCTGTGCAGCTACTGACTCCTTCTGCATCCGATCTTTAATTCCTGATTTGGGACTTCTAGTCAAGGCTTCTTGGTAGACCTGCAGGGGTAGATGCGAGTCCAGCCTTCACGCTTACCCAAAACTTCCTAATAAGTCAAGAACCATTAGGAAATCTCTGATGCAATCCTGCCAGGCAATTTGGAGACTACATTCAAGTGGGATACAGAGATATAAATGAAGTCACAGCCTCCCTGTGTATCTCTTATTACCTATACCACAGCAGGTACTGATACAAGCAAAAACTGTCAGTGACAAAAAAAAAGTCACTTCATACTTCTATAGTAGCCCAGAATTGAAATTAAAGTGTGTCCATACGTATTTTGAGACCTTTCCACAGAAATTTACTTTAAATTTAAATAAATACATAAAACCAATCTTCACAATTTACTCTGGTTTCTCTTAGAGACATTTCATGACTTACCTTCAATGCCAAAGAAATGTTCTCTGTCCCATTACAAAATCCCAAGGGAGACATGATACTCTAGTTTTTCACAAGAAAAACTAGACAAGGTCACATATATGGAGGGAATGAGGACTGGAAGGAATTAAATATATGGCTATGACAGACTAAGTAACAAAAAGAAGAAACAACTGATTCTTACCTATGCTGTAGGTCTGCTGTGTTGGCATACGTCACTTATCTTGCTGTAAAAGATGAAATATAAATCTTCTTAATAATGAAGACAGTCTGAAATTCACTGGAAGAAATGTATAGCAATTTGCACTGCTCGCAACTGTTTTAAATATCTTCCTCCAGGTTAGGCTTTCATAATGCACAGCAAATTCACATTCACTCAGAAGTGAACGTGTGACTTGAACCAAGTCTGATTTTAGTGAATTCATTTCTGAGACAAATGACCCAATTGAGTATAATGGGTCTGTGAAGCTGCCTAGAGTAAAACATATGAGTAAGTAAGTGATTGCATGATTGAGGCCCAAGACATTAAGAAACATACTGCTGCTACCCAGTAATAGCATCATTAATGCAGCCATTTATTGGTTTATTTTTACTTAGAACAGGAGAAAATGCATTGCCGTGCTGAGACCACAAGAAATCAATACCTTTTCAGCTTTTAATAACATGATCTAAACCAGTTGCTGTAGTCTGCAATGAAATCTGTTGTATGACACCATTCATTCTCTCCACAATATTATTTGCATTTTAACAGACATAAGCGAAGACTTCAGAAAAGCAATAATTAAACCTATGCTACACTGCCTACAATGAAAACTATGTTCATTAAAAAGCCTAAAAAGTTCTTTTAACATCTTTATTGTTTTCGTAATAAAGAAAACAAATAGAGTCAACTGAAATGTACGTGTTGTACAATACCAAATCAGAGCAGCACCAAACTTTTTATTAACTGGGTGTCATGGACTACACTCAGGCTGTAAAAATGCCAGACATCAGATATACATTAACCTATGCTTAATCAAATTCCATACATTTTTATTGGACCTGTTGACACCCCATTTTGAGAAGATCTGCTGTTACGTATTAACATTTTTACACATCATTTTTCTCTGAATATAAATTTTTTGCCAACAGGGAATGGCAGAATTTCGGGCCTTGATTGTGACATTGTCACAAGTTCCCTGACCAAAGCAGTGAGAACAAGTATGATGTTGGGAAAGAGACTTTATTCTGGACCTTCAAATTGAAGAGGCACCACTTGCTGAGCAGGAGGAGCTCTTTCAGAAGCATTACATCCCCAGGAGGGAGGGCAGCAAAGACACAGGGATAAGTGAGGTCAGTGTACATCATTGTTCCTGACCACCAATGCCAGAAGCTTGGAAAAGTAACTTACATTTAATTTTATTTGAAAGTCTTATTATTATTATTCTCACAAGAGCTGGGGTTGAACTCTCAGAAACATCATGGGTGAATCCTTAGGAGTTCATATGTGAAACTTTGGCTTTGGGAGTATTTGGTTTTAAAAGCTGAACACTCAAAATACATCAGTAGTAACTGGTCTCATCTGGCTTTGAAAAATAATTCATTTCGTATAGATAGTTCAAAGAGCAATCATTATTTCACTGAGTACAACATTATTTCACTGACTGAGTACAATATAACAATCTCCATACTATAAGCACTTAGTGCCCACTGTTGGCAGTGTTGTATCTTGCTCGCAGCTTTTAGTTTTGATATATAGCATAAGAAAACAACTCTTAGGCTACATCGAGTTTGTTCTTCCTTTCAGTCACACCAGATCAAGTCTATAGACGTTTTACTTGTCATGCCAAATATTTTATCACCATTGTTAGGACTCTCGTAGTATTTCAAGAGTCCAAAAGACTTAAGAAGCTCTCTAGGCTTCTCATCTGTTGTGACTGTCCAAGAGCTGCTAATTTTTTATCATACAGATTCAATTTTCCTTTGTGTCTTATGATTAAGACCTGACACCTCAGAGAATGTAATTTAGCAAGTTCATTTTGACCATTGTATCGAATGGTGAAGTTTCCAGTGCTGTAAAGCTTCACCAACCAAAAAGCAGTCAGTGGGAATCCACACAGGCACAGAGAGAATGCTACAGGAATGTATTTAAAAAACTAAGCCAAATAGTGTTTGGAAGAACTTGATTCGTCCCAAACACAATAAGGTTACTGGTACACTATGAAACATATGTACTACTATTTTTTTTTTCAGATACATTAAGAATACTTCACACCGTCAGTTTACAGTTGAACATCCCTCACTCAACCAGCTTCAGCAGAGACATGCTCAGCTTGTCGGCTTCTGGGAATCCTAAACCTCGGTGCCAACGAGGTACATAAAGGGGATTGCAGCTGACATAAATAGCGAACCACAGGCACTGAAATATTTGCAAATATAAACTGTAATAGGGATGATGGACTTGAGAAAACTAAGAAAATATAGCCATATAGCTTCTCATTTGCTGGTTAGATAGGGGTTTGTAAAGATGGTTAATTTTTTCCACCTGCCTTTGCAACTCGACAGTAACAGAGGTTCTCCAGTGTAGTACTGAATTAGGAGGCATTTTGTTTGTATTGTTAGAGCCTTAATTGAAACAGTCAGAGAGAAATGTTTTATTACAGGGAGAGAAAGGACTTTTTTAATAAGGCTCTAAGGAAACTCAGTTTTAATGATGCTTAACACGATCTTTTAAACCACACAGTACATCTACACGCTATTTCTTGTTAAATGTTGGTTATTTAACAGCAGGCTGGCACCAGATTGCCTGCTGCGGATAGTTAGGGCTGGCTCATACGAGTTCTGACAGTCTCAACGTTGATGAAAGACGGTGTCAATTTTAATTCTTACAGTATTTCACTTCTTGACACTTTCCTTCTCAGACTACTATTTATAGCAGATGTTCTTCACATGCCAGTAAGTGTAAACACAAATATAATCAAATGCTAAGCTGTATGTCCTGATATCACTTGGAACACTAGGTTTGAGACCCAGCTTATAAAAAGTAGGTACATGTATTCCTCATAGGTGCTGAACACTTAGTGTTTCTGATACAGGTATGAAAATACAGATATAAGACTCCAACCATGAAAACCTTAACATTAGGAGTCAGCAATTGAAAAGAGCAAGCAGAGTATGGAAGACCAAGTGTAGCAATATATTAGTAACTTAGCTTGTATTTATATGGTTGTTACAAATAATAAACATTGATTAGGCAAGTTTTTGAAAAAAAACCTACCCAGGTATAAATTGTCAGTTAAATTATTTAGCCACAGCTAAATAAAAATGTGATAGTGCAAGGGGTTGATTTGTTATTGTGGGGTGGTTGTTTGGATTTTTAATTTTTTTTCCTTAAAAAGGGCACTGGAAAACGTCTGTAAAATTGACAGGTGGTTTTAAAACTGTCACTAAGGACTATGTAAAGAGAAGAGTTCAGGCTGCATGCACTGAACTCAGATGAAGATAGAAGTTTTATTTGTGGAAGATTAAAATAGAAATAAAATTAAATGTAATCCATTACAAAATTACAGAGCGTTAAAAGATCCATCCTTTCTCTTCATTGGTAGAGCTGTGGCAAGCAATCTGTTTTTAAAAATCAAAAATGTCTCACTGTCAAATTATACTTTTTTTTCTAGCATGTGACAACTTGCGACATACAAAGAACAGGTGAAAGTTCAAGGAGTAATGGTGTCATGGACTGAAAAGCTGAACTACAGATACTCATAAAAACAACAGTGACAAAATGCACATAGGATATTTCTGCTCAGTCTTGAACACAAAGAAATACTCACAGAGTTTTGCATTCATTCTGATTTTTCCCCATAGCCCCTTTCTAAAAGGCGGGTATATCCTAAAGGAAATAGGGGGGAAAAAAAAATAAAAAAAAAAATCAGAAACCTTGATAAGGTGACTCAATCAATCATGGGAGATATTAGCAGTGGTAAACAAGGTTGTCTAACCAGAGTGTTAACCTTCAGGAAGGAGGTAGAAGTAATGAAATAATCTAAGCCCCCCAAACACATTGGTTGGTATGCAAATCTAATAACCAGTTACTTCATTATTGATGCTGACACTCCTTCTGTTGCTCCAAGAGGGGAATTTGCATTTTGTGATAGAACTATCTACAGGCAATATGTAAAATGAAGTAAAACTTCTAAAAAAATCCTACCAATTGTCAAAGACTTACATAACGAACAAAATGCAGCAGAGAGTAACGAACATAAACATCTCATCTTACATAACACCAAGGTCATAGAAAGGTACTTTTTGCTGTGGTTTCTGATGAGCAGGAAAAATTCAATAATACAACCAAAACAAATAACTTCTTTCCAGATGACTAGAAAACACACACACAAAAGCTAAACTTCCTTCTTAAGTATTTCAAGTCTAGAATATTTGTAATTACACCTATGAAAGACAAAGTAACCACAATCTAGAAGCCCACTAGGTTATGTAGCACCCCGCTAAGCAATAGCAGAGTTTCCAGGGTTCAGCACTTACATATGTCCAAGTATTTAGCAGTGAAAGGCCACAGCTGGCTGGATGGGCCATGTGTGTATAGATGTACACTCACATGGATTGAGCTCTTATAGAAAAGCCAACAGAAAATCTGACTTGAAGTGCATTAAGTATCTGACAATACGAACAAAATATAGAGTAACTGAATTAAGATGAGGATAAAACCTTATGTTTCCACCTTCCTGGCATTCTTAAACCAAACCTTTAATTTTCCAGGCAATGACCTCACACACAAGACGTGACCTTTTCAAGCATTATTGTATCCATACATCCATAAACACATATACAGATCAGAGGTAAGAACAACACCCATGATCCATTATTCTATTCTTTCAAAATACCTGACTTTTTTAGCCTTCACATCTTTTAGCATTTCATTGCTTTTCAAGTTATCCCACCAACTACTTCTTTGTAGCTCTTCCAGGGCTGCCATTCTACATACTCGAGAATTCCATCTTTTTCTTCTCCTTATTTTGTTATTCACCTTCCTTCTTTCTGTTAATTTTCTAGAGCTAATTTTTTTTTCATTATGTTGCTCTGAACTACATTTTAAATTTCTTCTCTATTCAAGCATTTGAGATGGTTATCGTAGCCCTTCAGTTACTATTTCCCTGACTACATCTCATTTTTTGGCTCTTATCCCTCACCAAATAATCTTCCATTGAATTTTGCCTGCATGGAAAGGGCACAATCAGACCATTTAATCTTTTCTCGCTAATTGGTCCCTTCAATCTCCAATCTCTTTGGTAGCTACTTTTTTTCTCCTTAATTCCTTACAGCATTTACACATTTTTCTTGTGCCAGCTCTACCAGTGCTAGCATACGTAGCCTAATGCATGAGTGTTTACATATTGAAAAGCATATATGAAAGCATTGAGGACAAAATAGGCTGAATTTAGAACAGATTGTAGACCAAAAAAAAAAAAAAAAAAAAAAAAAAAAAAAAAAAAAAAAAAAAAAAAAAATCACACCAGTACAGGTCCTTCGGAGAGCACCAAAATGTCCTGGAATTAAACTTTATCCTAGGAAACAGCTGGAAGTGAGTATGCGAACATCTCTATCCATCTCAATCAACAGAGGCAGCAGAGCAACACCTGTTTATATCCTACGAAGATCCAATCGGAATGTTTCCAAAATTTCACAATTATCAGACGTATATATGCCATTTGTTTCAGACACTGTCTCATATGTAAGAAACATAGAAGCCACAGCATTCAGATTTGGAAATCAGACAGTTAATATACACATTGCAATATGTTCTGCATCAACATGCACTGGATTTGAAGGATGCTGAAGGACTCCAATTTGAAGGGTTAAAATGTCTTACGCTATCAGATAGGGAAAGAGAAAACAGCCTTCTTGATAATCTATTGGACCAATATGCTGAATCTAGCACAAAATATATTTGGAAGAAGATGTAGTTTAAAATGCAGCTGACTAATAAATCCTTCCACAGAGGACAGTTAGTGGCATCTCTGTAATCATAACCTTTACTTAAGTGTTTTTAGTTTGGGCATGCCAAAAAACAAACAAACAAAAAACAACCCAGCCTGGTATTTGCTGGGTGAAATCTGGAGCCTAAAACAATACCTGCTCATCACAAACAGTCTTCGGTTCTGCATGCCTGACCTTCTCATCCTGAAAAATTAATTCTGCTAGTCATAAACAACCTTTTTACCATACATATGCTCCACCTTAGCCTTGTGGCGCCTGCAGGTAATTCTCCAAGCTGATTTGTTCTAGTCTGACATCTCTGTGTGCTGGGATTTAGGTTAACCTTTTATGCTTCCCTAACAGATGGCTTCATACACTGCAGTCAGGGATTTTGCTAATTGCTTCTCCAATGGCGAGGACATCTCAGCTGCAAGGGATTAGGAATGAATCAGGAAATCAACAATAGGTGAATAAGAAGTGGATCAGATACTTCCCCATTGGAAAAAAATGTAAATGTTAAAAGCTAAGTTTGATCCTCATGTTCATGCATGCTTTCAAAATAGGATTTGTCAATTGCAGATGCAAAGCAGTTTCAATTTGATATTAGTCACTTTGTCTAGTTTATATTCTGAAACATTAAAACTGCATAAGTGACCTGCCAAGTATTGATGTAAGCTTATTGACAAAACAGAATGCTTCACAGTAAGAGCATCATCTCACAAGGCTCCACACAGTGACTCTGTAATTACTGTTTCAGCCTCTGCATGTCAGATCTCTAGTATACTGTGCACAAATCACCAAAAATAAAGTAAAATTAAAGAAAAATAATTAGCTGAAGTAGGGATAAACTATCTGAAACTGATCATCATGGAGAACTCACAAAGCCAGAATTATTCTAAAATGATCAGTTACACTTCTTTTACTAAGGCTTAGAAATAATGGGTAAACTCAGCAATTTCTTTAAAGACTCATTAAATCCTTCTCCAATAGCGCATTGATCCCTGCCACATGCTCTAGAAAGCTAGGGCAATACAACAAAATAACCTGCAAAAAAGAAGCATAAAAGAACAGGCTTCTTTCTAGCAGTCTGTGTAAAGTGAGTGCATTTTCTTGTCGTGCAAAACAGACAAAGCCAAGAGAGCTCAGAAGATCTAGCCAAAGCTTCAGATTTGGGCTGGGCAGGCAGGCAGAATTGATAACTACTTTAATGAGTGAGAGAAAAAAAAAAATTTAACAAATAGATAGCAGGTCCAACTAGGCCTGCATACTTGAAATCTATAAATTACATCTGTATTTAGTTTCTTCTACTCTTCTGTCATCTTGTATGTTCATTTTACATCTCCACTTTCTCCCCACTGTCCTTGTCAGTCTACCCTTGCTTAGAAGTTTGCACATTGATTTCATTGGGAATATTTTCATTATGCCATTCCTTTATTAGAAAATAAATAAAAATCTTAACTGTTTTTAATCCTGTAAAATATAAACGAGCTTATGCAGTCCTTTGAGAGTGGATATTACACTGATGTCTTCTACCAGAGAAGACAGCTCTTGACAGGGTTGCCAACAGTCTGTGTTTGCCTGGTTTTGGTTGCCCCAAGCTGGGCAGCAAGCAAACTCCAACTATGACATAAATTTGCCACAGCCACAAGGTCAGAGAAAGTGCCACCTGTTAAAGACACAAAGGTTTCATTCAAGCTGCTTGCGTAGAAATGACCACCTTCAAAAGGAACTCTGAAGGCTGACTTAACAGTTAAGGTGTTCTGCTATGAGGAATGACTCCTCTATATAAAGAACAGGCAGAATCTGGCACATAAATATGCATACTTCAATAATCCACCATTTCAGTATCAATAGCATTATTTATTGAAACATGCAAGCTTTGTTCAGTTGCTCTATTTCAGAAAGTTGTTATTCAGAATTCCTTCAGGTTTTTACCCCTGTTAATATTCATCTACAAGAGCAATGTCTTTAAATACCAATAACTGTCCCACTTCATCCATAATTTATGAACGTCTTCTTAACACAAAATCCATAGGTATCACTTGTTGCCCCTTGACTCCAAAAATTAAAGCCGGAAGAAGCTGTAGTGAACAGCAGAGGAATATAACTGTCATTTTCTGCAATCGCAAAGAAATCTGCAGTTTAGATAAAGTTCATATTTATTTCACATGTGAGACAAAAAGCTATTAAAGGCACCCTGTGGCTTCAAATCCATTTTATTTACTTTATTTACATTTTAACAATGTCTGACAAGGTAAACCTCTTAAGAAATATTGTATCATTTGTGAGAAAGAGTGCTGAATCTTGAGAAAGTAATGCTGAATCTTAAGAAAGCAAATATTCCAAGCCATTACAAATGGTTCCCCTCAAAGGGAATCATTTAAATTACAGCTGTCAATCAAAAATGTGACTTTGTTCTTTGTCATGCAAAGACTAGGTTTCAAAGGGAAGATTCATGTAGAAAAGTAAAGGAAGTGTTACTAAAATAAGGGTAAACAGGAGACTGGATAATGCAAAATATCTCAGAGAAAAGATAGAAGTCTAAAAATCAGGCTGAGAAATTTTTAAAGGCATTTCCTAATATGCACTCAAGTTATTTAGAAGTTGAAAGATGTCATTCCTGTTGGTATCTTCCAAATCTAACCAGCAAATTCAGTATATGACGTGGAAGACACCGACAACTAAATGTTAACAGTAAGTTTGAAAGACACGGAAGGACATTAAGCACAAGCGAACAAGCCTTCACAATTTAAATAGTGTCTGACATAAGATTGCATACACACAGTCACATACGTAAAATGCTAGCACATTAAAAAACAAACAAACAAACAAACATGGATGAACTTCCAGTTTTATAAATGCAGAAGCTCACAGAGGACTGGACTCTGCAAAGGTTCCTACTGTATTACCCCAAAAAGCCTCACCAGCTCACAGCAGCACAAAGGCACAGAGCACAGAGGTGCCCGAACTGATGGAGACCCAAACCAGTCAGTCTGCTCTTTGCAGCCCGAGCAGCACCATGGCTATGGTCTCACAGCACAAAAATCCACCTCGAAAGCCCCACCTGCCAGCCCCATGCTAATCAACACAGATCCCAACCCAGGCTAAGGCTGGACCTAATGATTTTAGACATCTTTTCCAACCAAACCAATTCTATGAGGCATCTATACTAAAGCCTACTAGTAGACAAGCGTAAAGGCAAGAAGCATGTACAGACACAGTATTGTTGTATGCCAACACAGAAACTTTACCTTTAAGTTACCAACATTAGTGCCCATGCAACATACAATTAGTATTGTCATAAGAAAGCATAAAGAACAATAGTTTAATACCAGGCTGTTCATTTCAGTAACCTCCGCTTTATTATCATTTTTACAATAATTGCTACCATGACATTAGATAGTCGTGTTTTTCTACAATTCTGTCATTCTAATAAAAAATCATAATAATTGATTAAAGTCCTCCATCATAGGTTTACAGGCTGGATTCCACTTTCAGCAGGAAAGCTTAACACAAAAATCAGTATTTAAATTCGAAATTCATATAGGTTTTAAATAAGCCTCATCAGTGAAATTCAGTCTCTTACCCAGGAACAAAAAAGAGAGTTTGTATAAAGCATCAGAAGAGTAAAAATTCAAGCAAACCCGATGTCTTACTAGTATAATCAGTTGTCTAAACTTTTGATGATCCTGTGACACAATAAGTTGTTCAGCTTGCTGACTGTGCTTTACAAATACATATATCCACAAAGATATTACACGCACACAGAGCACCTGCTTTCCAATGTAAAAGATGATCAACGTACAAAATCTCCATGCAGTAAAACTCAAAAATTGTGATAAGGCACTGACCAAAAAGACAGGTCATTCTGCAATTCCAGTGCCGTGAATTAGGTTTTCAACGGTATATCAGACTGGTATATCACTAGGCTTAGATAAAGTTAAAAGGTAAGCTTAAATTCTATAGAAAGGTTTTAATTTGCTAGAAGAAGGAGCTGAATGGTGTAGCCACATATTCTTTGTTCATCACACAATCGTTTTAAATGGTATTGCTTTGGTAGGTCAAGTAGCTGTGGAGTTAGTTTCCTCACCAAAATGGCCAGGTTTTGCTGCTGTTGGATTTACACTATCAAAAGTAAATAATCTTCTGTTACTCTGAAATTTTCTCAGCATCTCCCCCCAAAGGCGATGCTTAATGACTTCTTGTTGAAAAGATTACATGTAACATTTTTCAATCTCTCTCAAGATAATTCCTCTTTGATTTCAGAGATGTAGCAATCTACCTGACTAAGCTGTCAAAAAGGTACACTCTGCAGCTCACACTGAACGTGGACAGACCTCAGGCTGGAAGGGTATCTGTACAGACACACACACGGAGAAAACCAACCAAATTGTTCCAAGAAAGCTTGCATGAAGTTAATTTCTGTGATGTGCAGTGATACCACATCTTATGATATGATTAGGATTGATCTGATGGGTTTCTTTAAAAGGAAAACCCGCACATTTAAGGAAACAAGTATATTCTCACACAAGTTACCTAACCTGAACTTGCCCTAGGTTCCACTGTCTAATGTGGGAATAATGCTTACAATGTGGATTTGTTATGGGGTTAAAATCCAATTATAATTAAGTAGTATTCAGCCAGTCAATAAACAGAAATGCATAACCAACTGAAATAACACTGGCTGTGATGCCAGCATTATACTGGTCTTTCTTGCTATTCATCCATTTACAGAGTCTCTTAAGCACACATTATCAGCACACACAAAATTAATTATCTTGTTCACTTTGGTAGAGGGCAGTCACTGGCTATTTTGCATGGAAAATCATTTTTTCCCCAGAGTTACAGGAGGGAGCATTTACCTTGTCAGCATCAACAAGTACAGAGATTTCTAGTTTCATTAGTGTTCACTGAAATTCTGGTGTGCAGAACATCTGGTATTTGCATCCAGCAGTGAAGTCTGGGAATCTGGTGGGAACTGGGTCAGTTTAAAGTGACCCAAGTGCAGAGAGATGTAGGCCAGTGCTCCTGTATCTCTTCATGTAACTTTCTAACTAATTTCAGTACATGCTAAGCAGATTCTAGAGTGCATAAAAACACACACTTGTAGAGGTACAGATCTATTGTTTCTTCCTTCTACTCTGAGTTTTCTTTTCCCCATCCTTTGCACTTCTTATTCAGAATGCTACTCTTTCACCCGTGCTCCATTATTCTGTGCTGCATGTTTTCCTCTTTATATATTTTGTAAATTTTCACTGTATTTTTTTAATATATCAGACCCCATCTATAATTTGTGTTCAACACCCAGTAGCACAACTGTCACTCTCACACAGAGTCTGTCTGTGACTCTGTGCTACACAAGACTATGCTCTAGAAAAATTGTGTATCCACCACGACGGGACTAAGACCCCCAAGTTACATAAAACAACTATTTAATCGCCTCCAAAAAACAAGACCACCTGCTTGTTCCCTCGGATAACATCTCTCCAGGCTCCCAAAAACACTACATGACTTGAAGACATTGCACATTTCATAGCAGTCTAGCAGGGAAAACAGGGTCTATCTTTAATCCCAACAGACTGTACAATAGCAGTGAAGCTGCTACAAAACAGGGCTCAATACTGGTTTGCCAGGCCTGCAGTAGTGGGTTAAGGGCAGACTTGCTCCACTTGCACTAATATCAATATGACACAAATGTGTCTAAACCACAATCCAAAAATGTGCCTCTTGTTGCCATATCTAAGCAAGGTTTAATTATCTGGGCTGGGAACCAAATTCCGTTTCAACACGACCCATTTGAAACAGAAGGTATATGATGTATGACTGAGGGTCACACTGTCACAATTGCACTCTTTGCTGCACTGCCCAGGAAGCAGTAACTATGTCTACACAAAATGTGATTGCACCTCTGCATTGCAGCCAGGCTGGACCTTTTGCCAGCTCCCTCGGCTGCTGTGGTGCTGACCTCCCATCGCCTGCCACCACAACACACTTCAATTTGGGAACAAACAGCAAAGGTCATGCTGCTGGTACTTTTTTACTGCTTAGGTGACTGAGCATGACACTCATCATGGAGCTCAAAATCTCAGTAAAAAGACCACTTGAAGTAAAGTGCAACCTTGCCCCACTGTTTTAGCTTGACTTCATACTATTCAGACACTGAAGCAGCCCTGCTTGCAAAAAAGTAAAATCATCAGACAAAGACTTAAGAGGAAAAAACAAAGCAAACCATATTGTGGCTGTTTTGCTGTATGAATCCAGTTGCACTACAAAGACAGAGAGCTACATATCAATGATGAAGAGAACTGAAAAAAAAAGGCTACTTTCCTCTACAGCTGTAGAATAAACCTTATTACAGTTAGTACCGAGTGCTCTCCCCAGAACTGCTTTGTTTCCGCTCCATTTCACAGTTTAGAATATATCTAAGTTTCCTTCTTCTTCAGTAAATTGATTTTTGTACAGCATGAGGGGATGTGTTCTGCTTCCGACTACAGATTTAAAGCAATACTACACATTACCTTACACTGAGCAAAAATCAATTTTCTACCTGTAGGTGATGAAACTATTTCTCACCCCTGCTGAGCAATCTTATATCTCATAAGCTTAAAAATCATAAACTGTTTCATTTCACCAAGAGCAAAAATAAAGGGTGCTCTCTTTAAACATATTCTTTTACATGTTACTCAGGTGTTCCTTTCCAAAGGTTATCTGTAGTTTTATCCACTGTATTTAACATTAAGCTTTCTCCTCCTTACTGTTATATGCTCAGCTGCTATCAAGAGCCTTTCGTCTTGGTAAAACCCCAAAACACATTACATCTGAAAAATGCAAAGCAGTTGTCTCTCCCTTTCTCCTGGTGATAAAGGGCATTTGAGAAGAAGAGCTGCATTAGAAGCTCAGATCTGAATCCGAGCACTACAGAAAGCCAGCTGTTAAGATTTGGCTGTAGACTGCTGTAAAATTATCTTATTTGCAAAGCTCACTATGTGGTGAGGCAGATAAATGATAGCACCACGAACTAGTAAAAGGCAGAAAGCTTTATTCTACACGTATCTGGGTTTGACTTCAAATTTTATATTGAGTGTGCAGCTTTGAACCTATATTCATAAACATTCACTCCAAGCAGTTCTGCACATGGAGCATTTTAATATGGGGAAAGCAGTACTAAGCTATTTCCCTGCATAATGGTACAGAAACAAATATTTTAACATTCAAGTGGAATAAAATGTTCAGGAAAGAAATAGCTGGCAAAAAAAGGGGGCTCATTTCTGGCAAAGGACACATTTCCAGCCAAATGAGAGAAACTTCTCCCTGTCAGTCAATCAATCAGCACATAGCTTATTTTAAGCTGGTGATAATATGGCTTTGGAGATTAGGAAGCTAGTGAGCTACAAAGAAGATCAAATTAAATTTTCCTAAGTAAAAAAAAAAAATAAAAAACTTCAACAAATAACCACAAATCTTAACCCTATCAAGTTCAGAATGGAAAAACTATTCAGAAACATTATCTGATATGAATTTAGTCAATACATTGAAGGGGAAATAAATGAGCCAGCTGAGAAGCAGGAATTATGTACCACATGTTTGAGCTAGAAGAGTCTTTTGTTAACTGACTAATTAACAGAGCTGTGCAAATACAAAAATTAAGAACAGAAAAACATACTGCATAGACAGATTCAGCCAGAATTTTCAAATTTTAATGCTAAAGGTAAGCTGCCGAAATGCATACCTAGCACTTCAGCCATAGCAGCCTCATTTTCAAATGAGGTAAACACCCACAAAAGGTACAGCTGCTGCAAAAAGTCTAAGTTCACTGCCAGAAAACAAAGCAACTCTGATACAAATTTCTAAATTTGGGTCCAACATTTGACAAATTTGGTCCTTGCTTATCTCCCCACTAAAAGCAATGGGCCACCTCTGCATTCCGGAAGAGACAGTTAATCATGTCCTCTGCAGTCTGCAGCGGAGAGGCTACAGACCATGAAGACAATCCAGTAGCAGGGAACTGCTCCCCACATACCCCACAGCATCTTGCAGGTACAAATTCAAGATGGTCAAACCTACAGATGGAAGGAAATCAAAAATTGGGGCATGGGGTTTGGAGTCCTTCATCTTCCTCCTCTAAGAGCGAGCTCTTGTCCCGCCTTCCCATGGGATGGTGACCCAGGTAACCAGTGTCTGTCCCTGCCCAGGGCCCAGGCAGGAGGTACCACACAGCAGGGATGAGGTCTGACAACTACCTCACTGGAAACACTGGAGTTACTTGGGCCCAGTGCAGTCCAACAGGCAAACCAGTCCAGTAGGATCTTTTGCCATATGTACTGCTCTATCTTCGCTGTTATTATACAACTACAATTTTAATCAAAAGCCCACTGAAAGTTCTTTTCAGTTTTGAATGAAAAAATGCGCTACTATGTTTTTGATCAGCTACGTTTTCAACAATACTACTAAAAAAACACATCCTCTTTGGTTCCCCAGGAGACGATCACAGCTAAAAGGAGACAAAGGTTTTTCTAAATGGTGGCACAAACCCCAAAAGAAAACATGCCTTTCAAATGAGTGCAGCAGCTTTTAATTTCTGAATTGTGCAGTCAAGCATTCACATTCTTGTCTGACGATGAAGAATGTAATTACCTAGGGGCACGTCAAAAATAACTGTTGCTTTTCCCTTCCTATCCTTTCTTGAGAGAGCAGAGATTGGTGAGCCAATCAAGAAATTAAAACTGACATTTCACAAACTGATCGTCATGTTGGTTTTTTATATTTTTTTTGTTGCCTATTTAGATTGAGTACAGCTATCAGGCAAATACACTGAGAATCTGACACAGCCTTCAGCAGCATCTGAACTAATCTTTAAGAAAATTAATTCCCTAAAAAATAAACCAGGAAATCTCGGAAGGTCATTGTGCTGTCCTACAAATTCCATAGTGAACTGTGAAAGCTTTCAGTTCCAGCATAAACAGTTTCAGCCACTTACCTTTATTTTTTTTTTTAAAATCTCATATTCACTAGTTGAAGAAAATTCAAGCTCAGTGTGTTTTGAAATAACAGACTGGTTAAGGAAAAACAGCAGGGTGGTTTTCTTTTTTCTTTTTTAATTTTCACCCATTACAAGCAGAATTATTTTGCAATTGTTCCTTACTGCAGAACAGGATGTTCACATGCTTCTCTTTTTTAAATACAACGGTAACAATTAATTAGTATTTTTTTTTCTTGATCCAGCATAGCACATGGCAACCAGATAGTTTGGGGTATTTTAAACATTGCCTACCAAAATATGTCACATATTCTGTTGTCTTTGCCATACAGTAGTTTTGTTTAAACAGACATAAATTCGGTGGTCAGCTCCACAAGTCTTGACCACTCCATTTCAGATTTAAATAAATTACTTCACGTTAGACTATTGTAGCAGCTGAAAATTTGCTTACGACTTAAGTTAAAGTTCCAGAACAGTTAATTTGAGAACAAATCTGTGTAAGCAAAACAGTCTTGTCCTACAAATCCCTGAAATATGAGGAAGTGTTTGCACAACCAAATTTTAATTCTTGACACTAAGCCTTAGCATACACGCATTAATACCTCCATTATAAAGACTATCCATCAAGAAGACAAGGGTCTGAGGTAAATATTACTGTTTGTTCTGTTACAAATTATGTCTTCCCCAGGGATGCTGACAGACTTTCAAATAATTATGAAGAACCTTTACAATACCTGAAATATATGCGTATGAGCAGTCAAACTGTGGCATAGGCTAGAAAAGAACATTGCTGGGATTTTGCTCTGATGTATTCCACTACACAGGAGGAGACCAACAAATTTTACAATTTTACCCTGATGTTCATATTGACAAAAATTCAAATAGAAAATCAAGTGTGTACTGGTCCATCCTGCTGCTCACAGTCCACAGATCACTATTTGGTCAGCTTGAACTCATAAACCGGTTCTTTCTCTATGTCCAACAACAGATTACAAAGGCCTATTCCAAGCTATGGGTCAAACAGTTTTATTCCCAAAGGAAGCAAAAATTTATACATTTATATAAAAAAATTAATCTGAAGTAGATTGGTTTTATCTTTACATGAGATCAACACCTGTATCATTTCTATTAGAACCACACAAACAAGCAGTCCCTTGAATGCACAGGTAATGTTCTGAGCTTCTGGCTTCTGTGAGAATTTTCAAAACCTTTCTAGAAAAATAAACTTGTGTTGGGTTTGCATGGCAAGGTTTTGGTAGCAGTGGGCTACAGGCTTCTGTGAGAAGCTGCTAGAAGCTTCTCTTAAGTCTGACAGAGCCAGTGCCAGCATCATCAGGTGTGAGTTTTCTGGAAAGAACAAAGCTTTTTTTTTTGAATGACACAACTGTATGCACAACCTACACATTTTTACTACTATTTCGATTAGCTGACTTGGTGATGCTGTTGGCACCCTGGTTATAGCAACATAGGTTGATCGTGAACTAATCTAGTTTGAAAAGGACTTGTTTCAATGTTTCATCCAGGGTTAATAGCACAATATTCATATTCTTGCTCCCAAGTGAAAGAGTTTTGCATTCTTCACAGTACTCAGTTCTTTGAAAAAAATAGACCAATACCTCTTAGCAATTTCTAGGACATTTACAATATCATTAACTGTAGCTGAGTAGTTCATGTAACACAAAAATCCCTGTAACCTACATCCATGCACTGATATGTATTAATATATACAGGCACTCACACAGTTTTGCAAAACAAAGATATATTAAAAAAAATTAAAACTACACAAATTATCTGTAATGTGAAGGTTCATTATAAATATCTCATCAACTTTGGCCAGACTAAAGCAAGTCAGTAATGGCCTCCAATATAAGAACACAATATAATAAACTTATTAATGATAACATTATTGATAATATACCTATTAATTAAAATGCCAATAACAACCACTTTCATTAAAATTTACATACACCGTCCACAATAAGTAGGAAATTCTATCCTGATAGTATGACATATGCAGCCACTAGTACAGGACTATAGAGAATCGGCTACCGATTTCTCTTCTATTACTGAAATATTACTGTGATGCTCCAATTCAGTGTAAAAGAATGTTTAAACAGGCATATCCTATCTCACAAAAATTAGATCAAGTGCTTTGGTTTGTACAGGTAGAAATGGAAAAGTAGTTTGCCTCACTGATTTGTAAAACCGCAATTCACACAGAACGCACGTCATCTTCCTTCTGATGTAAACTCAAGATTCTCATAACTCAACAGTTGATATTTGCTTTGTGTTTCAAGAATATGAGTCACTGAGGTGGTTTCTAAACATGGTAAATAATTTAAGAAACTGCAAAGTCTGCATGTAGAAAAGTTCACATGAACCTTCAAAATTCTTTTGTTGCATTATTTAGTACGGTTATAAATGTCAGGTTACTGTTCATAGAGGTAGGTCTGTTTAGAAAGGCATTTGCAGAATAATGTTTGCAGAAGTTCATGAGTATTCCTCTCTCAGTACTACTACCAAACAGTTTTGGGTTTTTTTTTCCTTCAAATTCTTCAACATGGCAGGTCCTTTTAAAGGAGATGTTTCGTTTTTGCTCTGTTTTCAGCTCTGCATGTCCTGTGGCACATCAAAATGTCCCAGAACAAATAAAAGGGTTCTCTGCTGAGTTTTATGCTGTACAGATACAAATTTTTTTTAAAAAAAAAGCCCCTGCTCTAATGAGTTTCTACTCAAATTTCAAGAAAAGAAGATGAAGACAGATAGTGAAATATAAGAAAACAACAAAATTTATTTGCCAGGTTATATCCAAATGCCCAGGGAAAGATTTTATTTTAATTAAACACACTGAACATATGGAGTACAAGAAGTCAGAATCACCACTCAGGGCACCCATCTTCTTGTTTTACTGTGAATTCTTTTTTTAGATATGGAAATGACAACTGCATGACTGACTTACACCTACTATTTATGATCACATAAACAAACCTGATTCATTGGAAGTGCCATCTCAAACACCATGACTTTGAAGTTAGGTTAAAAAGTGGCAGACCTATAGGAGATGAACGGTTAAGAAAACTACCTGCTCTTTAGAGATGCTCTATATATTGTTCAAAACTTTTGAACTTCTTATGACACCTTTTTTTGTTCAAGGGCAATTACTCAGAATGTAGTAACACATGTTTTTTTATTGACTAACTGATCAAATTAGGTGAAAAAAGTTCACTCCTAGGCTGACATAATACCAGCCAACCGTATGCCTAGCAGGAATTCATTAAGCAACAAGGCACTGAAAATAAGCAGCTATAGTATATCATTGACCACTTTCCCATGTTCTTCAGTACCACAACTCAGGTGTCCACTGACGTGACACAGCATGAAGTACTGAAAGACAGGGTAACTGCAGCACACAATATTTCATTTAGACCTTTGCTAAACTTCTGCTCCGTTGGCCCAAGGGATGCACTCAAATATTTCCTAGAACACACAGCTCTTGGTACACTGAACAGAAAATGGGAAACCCCTCACTGGGTATGCCACAGAATGAACAGATCTGTTCTTCAAGCATCTACATGCAAAAATATGACAAAGCACGGAAGCAGCACCCCGGAACACCTCAGCACCCCAGAACACCTCAGCCAGGCTCCTGCTGTGCCTGCTGTGCTCCCCACAGGCTCAGCTCTGCCCGCCTGCCCAGGCACGGTGCCCAGGGGGGAAGAGGTGTCTTTGAACTGTGACACTTGGCCAATTCACTTTAGGAGAGACGACACTATTGGTATCCGTCAGCCTAATGGTTTCAGACCCATTAGCCAGTTAGCACACCAGCAACTTCAAGTTTTTACAGACATCTTTCCCTCCAAGGAAAATGTTCTTTCCCAATACAAAATATTACTGTTTAAGTAAATAAGAGGACAAGTTATTATCATAAATTTTAAAAAAAAAAAAAAACAAAGTAATTTTGAATCTTCTCAGACAAAATATTACCGCAACATAGGACTTAAGACCCAACTTAGTTGCTATGATATTTTAAAATTTGGTTGATTCATAGACGAAAAATGAACTGTCAGATATTGATCACAGGAAATAGTTTTAATTCTAAAATCTGATTTCATTCTAAAGCAAAGAAAACAGGTAATACGAAGCCTTCGAGTTTTCCACTACAGATACTTATGAAAAACTAATTTTAGGTTTCAATTTCAAGTTTTATCTGCTTTGTTTATCCTACAAGTATATTTCTTCATGACATCCCAGTAGAGAATGTTCATTTAATACATTCCTTTTCTTTCATGTAATTTCTGCTATTTCAATAAATATGGGCTGTTGTACCATAAAACTGCTGGAAATATCTTTTTTTGGGGGGGGTTACATGTTTTCTGCTGCAACAAAGCAAAGTTGAAAAAAAAAAAACACAACTTAATATGGTCTGCTAAAAAAATGTTAATCATAACAATTTCTCCTGATGACAATTTTTCCAAAGGAAAAATTCTCAGCTATGCCACTCAGAATTTATACAAATGACATATACCAGAGATGTCCTGGGAAGTGACCTGTATAAAATATTCTCTCTCTGTTCTAATAAGCAAAATAGAAATTGGTCTACATGACAAAGGCAAACTAAAAATTTTTAAAAAGGTTAACCACCCTTTAGCCTGGCTTAATCCATGACTGAAAAGCCAACTAAGTCTGAAGGTACGATTTATCCATGTGATAAAGGTTGCACTAAAAAACATGAATTGTTATCTGCTGAAAACCATTGGAAAAGCAGAGAAGCTCCTGAAAGCAAAATTATTACAAGTAGTAAATATGAGATGTGCAGTATAGCAAATAAAATTAGATATAAGCCAAGTTCTAAATTACCAACATTGGATGTATTCTTTAGACATTTACGAGTTTCAGCAAATGTGGTCTGACAACAGTTCTGTTCCAGAAGTCTGAGAAGGGTTGAAGCATTTGATAAAATCATGAAATAGTGTGTGCATAATGTCAACAAAAGCATTTTTCCAACCAGACCCTCTAGGTAGTTCACAAACATCACAGCCAAATGCTTTGTTAGAATTTATAATAAATATTTACTGCTTACTGATCTCTGCTGCAGCAACATAAAACACCGACATATGTTTATGAAGTAATTTACTCCAAATGCACACTGGCCAGAATTTGATTCATAACACTTTAAGGACATTTTAAACTCAATGCCCGTATCAAGCTCTGCCAGTATCAGCAGAAATCTCCAGAAAGCCCAAGACAGGCTCATGATGTGCCTTCAGGGCACTGCCATGTAACCTAGAAAACTCGTTTCCAAGTATATAAGAGTGCTTTGCACTGTGATTTTGGTAGCATTTACAAGACTCAACATTTCACACCATTTACCATATAAACCAATACCGTTGAATATTTAAATACCAAGAATCAATGAAAAAATAAGTGTTTCTTCTGATAAAAGTTTACCTTCTGTTCTGGCTACATCTCTTCACAAAAGACATTAAACATCATCTCCTACTTCACAAAATGTACCTATTAAAAACATCATTAGTGTTCTCACCACAGAGGATCTTGGACAATACTTAGCAGGTACACTAGATTAGAGTCATCTAAGTGAAGCATCTGAAGAAGGATGAAAGATTTAGATCTCTGTATAGAAGCAATGCTCTGAAGTCCAAGTGTTAAAGGATTCCTAACACCCAAAGTATGAAGAAAAAAAATCAATTAATGGCAAATAAATATAGAAAGGTATTAACTGCTCATCTGTGCGCTATTTCCTGTCTTAGCTGAGGAAACAATAATAGAGAAGTTAAAAGATAATGCTCACCTTTACCTGCTAGTCCCAGTAAACACTCAAGACTCAATATAGAAAACAAAAAACTTGTGAATAATTTTGAACTGCTGTGGTTAACTTTTTAATATAGGAAATCATTCATCCTTTCTTCCAAAAGATAGAAAATTAAATAGAAGATTAGAAAATTCAATATTCAAACGTCAATAGAAAATTAAATATTAAAACTATTTTCCTCTATAGACACATTATAAAAATCTTTCTTTGAATACGTCTTTCTGGGCCACCAAAACACAAAAAACACCTTTCTTGAATTGTTCTTGGTAACAACCACCACCTATTTCAGAGTGCCTCAAAAGCAGCTGTTTGGGGCTTTTAAAATGAATTTTCCTGAAACAGTCTAAACATTAAAGAAGAAAAAGTCACCTCTTCCTAAAAGTTATGGCACTCCATGAGAACATTTTTAAACTACATATTTTAGACCTTTTCATTCAACCCTGGTTTCTAAGAGGACATACTCATTTACGCTTTCAACTTATATTTTCATACTTCTTAAAAGGTAAAGATCTTATTTTTTTCCTCAAGGTGAAAAAAATTTCTTCTACAACTATTGACTGTAACAAGAAAAACAGCAAATTACCACAAAACTCGTTAATAGACTAAAAGTGCTGGCAACACAGGACCAGAGTACCTGTAACAAAAAAGGATGCTCACTACGTTTTCCTAGCTTCATAATTCCATGTTTAAGCTACGCTTTGCTAAAACTAGAGACTGAGAGACCTAGTCTCAGCAAAGCTCACAAAGGCCCAGGAAACAGAAATTTCAGTTGAATGGAACAGTTTCCTATCAACTGAAAAAGAAAGTGGTTTGAGTTTTTTTTCCCCTCTACTCCCTGGCTTCATTACCTCTACTGCTTTAGATTCTAAAGGGGAGAGAAATCTTTGCTGTCCTCATTTCTCCCACCCTCTTTAATTTAATCTGTGACTTTAATTATATTTCTTCCCATAAGCTTGTCTTGCCTTTATTTTATTTTTAAAGAGATAAGAGCTTGCAGCAAGGCTCCCTAAAAACTCTTTTCAACTCTATTTTTAACACACACAGTAAAGTCAGAAGCATAAATTAAAAAATACAAAGAGCAGCTGATTATTAATTCCAGTTAAACTATCACTGAGAGAGAATCACTGATCAGAATTATACTAATTAATTTTACACAATCAGTGATTTTCTACAAGAGCAGATCTGTAAGCACTTACAGTCTGTCAGGCTTTGCTTAATGTTAAATCCTCACCTTTTGTGTTTGCACACTTCACAGTATTGTTGAAGACTTGTCGACAAAAGTAACATTTAAACTTTTCATATATGCATGAGCTAAAAATGGAATTACTCCCTTTTGCTATTAATTACTTCTTTGGAATCACTAAGCAGTAGAAATGTTTATTAATCTGTGTACAAAGTTCTCTTTAAGCGTAACAATTTTATCACTTTGCAACACGGTTCCAAAACACAATTCAACACTTGACAGCTTTTGTTAAGCTTGTTTTTGATAATCGGATACAGAAGTCGCTTGTGGCCATTTGGATGGAACTATTCTAGTTTCACGGAGCTTTTGAAGATGATCAGACTTAAACACATCACTCATTCTGCTGAGCCAGCTTGACAGTTTTGATAGCCCATTACAGTAGCTTATATTTCATTTCTGGAAGATTTCAGTAGACATCTCAGAATTCAGCTACCTTGGAACCTCAAGTTCCAGTGGGCTCTGACTTTGATCTCAGGTCATCATTACTTAATGCAAATAACCCATGGCGAGTCCTTTCATATTAACATTAACCAGGAACTTTTGCAGTACTACTTTCTCACAGCCTTCTTTATTTATAACCATGTTGGATGGCTCAAGAGGAACCTCTGAATCAAGACCTCTTTCTCAATAATTCAATTAATAATTAAATCAAACAATAATTAATGGGTATGATATTTATTTGATTAAAAGCAAGTCAGCAATAGCCTTGTGGAAAATAAAGTTGTTTGCATTTTATTACAGAGAAAGCGAAAGAGAAATGCATATTGTAAATTCTCTCTGTTCTTTTCTCCTTTGAAATGGTAATAGCAATGCAATGGGGAGAAAAGCTGGATCAGGACTCAGCAAATAGGGGGAATGTTATTTGTGAATATTCTATGATGTACAAACCAAGTTGTAACTTGGTATTATCCGTGCCCTTCTGTTTAACATCTTAAAAATTCATAGGGCCAGTAGTGGCAATAGTCAAACAGTAACATCGCATTTCAATCAGTCTGACCACAGAAGGGAGACCTGCATTTTTAACTTTCTAAAGAACAACTCAGGAATGAAAGGAATAGTATAAATGTAACTGAAAAAGCATCAGAAACTCTTCCATTCCCCTAACCAGACATTCGAGTAGTCTAGTTTTACAAACCTGTCTTATGACCAGCAGCAATCTGACGTGGCTTCCTAAGCCAAAGACTATTTACTAACCTTTCCCACGGAAGAATGCAAACATGCAAGGAAACGTGAATAGCTTTCTATATACCAAAAATGAAATGCGCTTTTTGAACTCTAAGTGCAACTAAAAACCATCCCATGTGAGAATGTGCTGAAATAGTCCACTGTATTTGACAGTAACACTTCTGCATTGTACTAGATACATAACACACTCCATTCCTACTCTCTTCTCTTTCCATCAAAAAATGCGCTCAAATTATTGTCCAATACAAAGCAATACTAATTTGAACAATACGTATTTACATCAGCCAGCAATCTTGCCTCTAGTTTTCATTTAAATTACTGATTTAGATTGTTTATTGGAAATGTAAGGAAAAAGTGGAAAGAAGCAAGGGAACTACTCTATTCTTTTTAGGATTTTCACTGCAAAAAGGCCTACATTGAAGTTTTTCCTCCTGTTTGGTGTATCAGAAAAAGGTGAGTGCCAAACACAAAGAATGAAAATATCCAATAAACGTTGTCTATGCAACTGGTTCTCAGCGAAGGCGTGTGGAACCAAAATATGCTCATAAACTATTAGAATGTCTCTGAACAATCTGCAAACAAACACACCAAAAAAAAAAACCAACAACACAAACAAAAACCACATGCCACCACACACTGCAAACAACAGCCACAACACACACTGACCCCTTACATTAGCATACACTACTAAACAAAATTTGTATCAAATATGGTCAGGAAAGATTATTGTTAGGCAGTCCAGAAAAATGGAAGATGGGTCTTACTGCCTTCATTGTTGCTTTTTGGTTTGTTTGGTATTTGTTGCTGTGGTTATGGGGTTGGTTTGGGGGAGGAGAGTGGTTTGGGTTTTGGAGGGGTTTTGGTTGGTTGGTGATTGGGGGTTTTTGTTGGTTTTGTTTTGTTTTTAAATCTTTATCTCCCCTTGAGCTCTCCCGCTATGTTTACATTAAAGTTAGGCAAGCACCAAATAAAGCCATGCACCCAGAGGCAAAACAGATACTTTTATGACCCTTTTCTCTCTTCAGCATAACAGTAGAAACCCCGTTTGGAAGAATTTGTAGAGGGATTATAAAAAGGCACATGTCACACTGTCCTGTCCCATCTTTTCCCCATCTCACTCAGAGTAAATTAATGCTAAAGAAGAAGTTTTTATCAGAAGAAACTTCTGCTTTATCCTACTGCACGTTTTCCTCTATCAGGAGAAACACAGGTTGAATAACACATCTTGAAGGAGTTTTAACTCCTTCAAAGTCATCGCAGCAGTCACTCACCTGATACAAATACATGAATTGCCCAGGGTTGTTGAGGACAAAGTGTTACTAAATTATGTCCTCCAAAAAGTATTAATGCCACCATTATCAGTGCAGGATTCTATGTGATACTGTAGGTATCAAATCCTGGTAGCAAATCCTACTTCTCTTCACCAGCAAATTATAGAAATTCCATTTTATAGATTTAATTGGGTTTTTTTTCTCTCCATGGTAAATACAATGGTCCTTGGTGGTCAATAAGCATTAGGAAATAGAGCTTTACCATAGTGATGAGAAGACAGACAGTTCATTTTCTCATTTATATGTGGAGATAAATAAAGCTCAAAGAATACAACAGACTTACTTGGTTTCATCTTTAGAGGCTTGTGACAGAGCCAAGAGCATAACTTTCTCAGCCTTGCATTTCAATTACAGTACCAGTCATTAATTTAGCTGTAACACATGTATTTAAGTTTCAGCTGCATTTAGTTAAGATATCATTATGCAGCAAACACTTACAGAACACGCAGACAACACGACTGTATGATGACGCAAGTCATGTTTTGCTACAAGACGCTGAAACAATGTGGCAAACCAGAGGGACCAGCAGCAAACAGATTCAGCCTACCACGAAATAAAAAAATCAGCAGTATCTGCTGGAATGTTAATTAAAAAGAAGAGTGAATAAAACCACTGTCCCCAAACAGTTAAACAATATCCATACCAAGAGCAGCCTCAAAGAGTTTGTCAGTATGCATTGCAGATTTCTCATTCAGATCACAGTGATTTTACTTCCCCCAGAAAAAAAAAAGTAGTTCCAAGTAGAGGTGACAAGGTATTTTCAGCTATGAGAGGCTAGGGTTTGTGCAAGTTTGAGAGAGTGTGAGCTTGTGTGTATGTGACTTATTTTTAAATTTGGTTCTCAATTCTTAAGATTCAGTAGACTGTCTCGAGTGTCAGTATTTTGTCCCAGTTGTAGTGTGTCTGCAGCATAGAACTGAAAGATGTTGCCAATATTTGTAAAATAACCTAAGTCCTTAAGGGATGTTCCATAGCATATGACACAGTGCTCAGTATGTGAAGCTGGAGGGAGAAGAAGGTTGTGGGGGCATGTTCGGAGCGATGGTGTTTGCCTTCCCAAGTGACTGTTACACGTGACGGGGCCCAGTTTTGCCGGAAATGGCTGACCACCTGCTTGCCCATGGGAAGGGGTGAATAAAACCCTTGTTTTGCTTTGTTTGTGTACGCAGCTTTTGCTTTACCTACTAAATGTTCTTTACCTCAACCCATGAGCTTTCTCACTTTTACCCTTCAGTTTCTGTCCCCCATTCCACCGGGGGGGAATGCGAGTGAGAGGCTGCATGGTGCTTGGTTGCCAGCTGGGGTTAAACCATGACCTCAGCTAAGAGTTCTTCAAAATTGAACCTTATAGCCCTGATTCATCACTACTTCCAGCCACATTCAAAAGTAGTAGGGAGACGTGGCTGCAGTGAGCTAGCCAAAGCTCCTTTATTCACAGCTGCTAGGTATAAAATCAGAGGTATATTGCAGCTGCTGGGAAAGACGGCAATGAAGAATCAGATATAAAAAAGCTCTCCTCAGCCACCTTCTCCTGCTTCCTTGTTCTCTTTTCCTTAAGTCACAGAAAATATTTCCAGCAAAAATGCTTAAAAAACACGTCAGACTTGCAAGTCATAACATTAACAAAGCAATTCTTGTCTTCTGAAAGTGGGTTTTCCAACTGTTTATGTCAAACCCACAACACACACACACACAAGCTGAAGCTTTCAGAAAAAGCAAGAAAAAAACCTCACAAAAATCCAAGACAAAACGGAATAGTTGGCAAAACTGCAGCTATCCTCTCTTTCATGTCTGGGATACAATTTTCACAGGAATTTAGCCAACGTAGATTTGCTGTGTACCTTATGGCAAGATGCGCAGAGCGGGGGCAGAGGTAGCAGTCCCAAGGGAGAACCTTTCCATCAGCCACAGCACCCCAGAGGTCCCAGCACTGGCCTGAGGCCCAGGTGATGCAGGACACCAACCTCCTCCATGTCAAGTTACTTGTGGTTCCTAATGAAAAGCAAGTAAACAAGAATAATAATAATAATTATTATTATATGAACAGGAGCTTTGGCTGGGAGATTTGACTGGCAAGGGAGTTTGTTTTCTTGGTCTGAAATACTTTTTTCAAACCACACTTAAAGCGTTTGCTGACATAAAGCTACTCTATACATAAAAGGCCATTTTTTTGGTTATATATTTGCAAATCACTGTAGATGTGAGAAGTCCCCTACCTATTAATTTATTATTTATTATTAATTTACTAATCGAGATTGCATCCACTCAGTGGCTCTAATACTTTTCAGATGGTGCACATCCCTGTCACTTCATGTTCTGGTGTGTACCTCTGCTCCAGGCTGCTGCGGTGCCAGGTTTGCTGCTTGTAAAGGTGCCAGCCATGCTTAAGAGGAAATTAAACCTCAAAAATGTCACCGTAATGTTCTCCACTACCACAAAGTAAAAATTGCTCCTGCATCTACTTGAAATGTTAATAGTGCCATCCAATATCAAGATCACAGAATTACAAAAGACTGCTACTGCAATGGAAGTACAAATACCTTTTTTGCAATGCTTTAACTACCAATTATTTTTCCTAAATGAATTAAATAGCACTTTGTTGAAGGTTTCTTAAAGAAACATGTGCAACAATTAAGGAAGATTTACAATAATTTTAGCTGCCTGCAGATAATCAAAACAGACATAAAAAAGAAACAGAAGTTAAATGTTTAATTTTAACATAACCTAGATTGTACCAAAAATACAACTATTTTTAATTTTATGGCATTTATAATAGTTGTTTATTAACAAGTCTTATTAGCATAATAAAGAGCTATAACCTGTAGCAATCAGGAAACTAAATTACTGCCTTTATATTTAAGTAGTTCTTTGACAAATACATTGACCTTTACACTATGTTATGCTTAAAGGTTAAAAAAAGTGCATTATTGTTGTTTTTATTATCTTTTTTAGGCACAAAGTTTCCTCTGAATGGTCTACTGAAAGATAAAAGATTGATATAAATGAGGAGAGGAGGTATAAATTATTAATGTCATGTGATAAATGACATAGCAAGTTTTCCACAAGGTCAAGACTAGATATTCCCATGGGAACAAACAAAGAACGTAAGTGGAAAACAACTCTCTTGCCTTTCTGGGGATACTCCTCTGAGAATGGCATCTTGGGTAGTGACTTTTTTTAAGCTTTACACCTTGCACTGACCGCACTCATAATTCATCTCTTTGGGGTTTTGCTACACATTTGTATGCTTCATTCATACAGACAATATGCAAATGTCTTACAGCTGCTTTTCAGAAAATTTCAAAAGGCAGCTAGAAGACCCGTCAGCTCTGGATGGCATCTGAGAGGTCAAACACAGCAATGCACGAAGTTTTAGTGTCTCTAACATGGTATTTATTGCCTAGCACCTTCTGATACTTTAGTAGTTCAGTTGGAAGAGACCTACAGGACTAACAATATTATAACAACTATTTCAATCATTACATTATCATTATAATAACAGTTACAGGTATTACAATACATTTTAAAGAACATTTGAGAACATTAATGATTTACCAAGTCCAACCACAGTCTTTGCAGCTCATCCTCAGGTATGGAAATTATTGCAATGAATTTGCAACTGGAGGAAATCAAGTGCCAGAAGTGTTCTACTCTTTACCTTGGAGTGGGCTGGGAGGCGGGGGAAGCAGTGAGAAAGTCTTATTTCTGGTTCAGGTTAGGAATCTCTCGCATCTTTGTCTCTATTCCAGAGGCCCTTTCAGAAGCACAAAGCAATGCGAAGACTCATGGGGGCCAGGGGGAGGACCACATATTCTGCAGAAAGGAGTGAGCTGGGCACCATACAAAAAAACATTCAATTTCTATCCTCATTCAAGCTTTCAGCATCCTTGCGGCCGTTGCATCTATACTCATGGGTACAGGGACAAATCTGAAATCCTTTTTATACCCATTTTTAACCAGTCCTTTTCTTTGGCTTACAAGCAGCCCTTTTCTTTGGCTTACAAGCAGCCAGAAACCTGGGTGTTTGCTGACTGATCCGTTAGGATGATGTTAAACTCACTGTGCCTTTTTTCCTGACTGTCTACAATGTGGCATATCGATTTTGACTTTCCCTGGTTCACTTCTAAAACCTACAGTCAAAACTGTTACTTCTTCGCAGCTCTCTCCTTCTCCAGCCCTGTTCTGACAGATATCTCTGTTCTGACACCATCTGCTATCTCCATATTCCATCACTGAACCACAGGCTAGCACTTCTGCTGTGAGAGCTTTTGAGGTGTAAAACACACTTCTCTTGACATCTGCCTCAGCTCATCCATCCTCCACTAGAAAACATCTGAAAACATTCCTGCGAGATACTTTACATTTTAATTTCTCTATAAGATCCTTCTTCAATAGGATGCCAACTTTCTGTGGTTTACTGTCCGATTTTCAAGAGAGTTCGTATTTTTGTATACGGGCTCACAGTGCAGCAAGGAGGCAGGGAACACGTGATACACCAAATTGATGCTGCTTATTCCTGTCTGCTGTCTGTAAAAATACACACAGAAACTTGCACATATCCCTTAGAGCAGGGGTTGCCAAGCTCATTTTTACCGGGAGCCACATCAGCCTCGCGGTTGCCTTCAAAAGACCGCGTGTAATTTTAGGACTGTATAGATGTAACTACTACTAGACTTAGTCCTAAATTTACACACGGCCCTTTAAAGGCAATCACAAGGCTGATGTGGCCCCCAGTACAAATGAGTTTAATAGCCCTGCCTTACAGGCATAAGAGGGCTAGATATTCCAACACTTCTGACTGCAATGACACAGTACAGTTAAAGAAGCCATCTGCTCCCCCTAAAGTGAAAAGGCAACTACAAAGCAAGCTGATTAGATGAGTTATGGTCCACTGGACTAGGAGATGGAACCCAATCTCATCTGAAACTCCACTCCCGCACACAATCAGTCCATCTAATATCTTGAAAGTTCTGATGACATTCACCTGATTTTCTCACAAAAGTATCACATCTAAGTTAGTGCTGTAAACTCACTTTGACAATTCAGGATCAAAGATGTAGCTCATTCTCCAGCCTTTAACAGCCACAATGCAACAAAGCTATTCCTGAGCACACGTCTTAAAAGTATTACCTTACCAAACCAGCAGGTACACCTCTGGTGACAGGAGGACCAAGGGTTGTGCCTCTTTTTAAACGGTACCTGACCATCAGAAATTCAACAAAACCAAACATATGTGGAACACGTCAGAATGAGGTGGTAGAAGCTGTGAGTAATAACAACATAAATCAATACTTAACAAAGGACAAAAACAAAATCTCAGTTCCTAAAGGTGTAGCAAAATAGAAAAATCTGAGAAAAATCTCAACATTATAAATAAGAAACATGGCTAGGAAGTGGTGAACTTTCATCTTCACTAAATGCACAAAGAGAATCCACACTACTGAACAGAGCAGTGATGTTACTTTACAGATTTGAGTAGTGAAACAACACAGAGAAGAGCACTTATAAAACATTCCAATATACAAAACCACAAATCTAATGGGTTATTGTCATTCAGCTCAAGAGTCACTCTTATGATTCATTCTCTTCTAAGTCTTCAAACACATGCAATCCATAACGATAAGTGACTGTATGTATTCACATCTTACCAGAGACAGGCAACACCAGCATTGTAGTTTGTAAGATGTTTTGGCAAAACTTGTACCCAAGAATTTCCGTCTCTATTATTTCGGCTTTTTTCTCATCTCTCTTTTTAGGTCTTCCATTGCTCGTTTTTCCTAGCCATACCTTTGAGCAATAAAATTGCACATATTTTGAGGAAAAAGAATTCTCCTAAGTTGCATACTTGTACTTTTTATTAGTTCTTGTCAAATGTATTTCTAAAGCTTGTGCTTGCCTAAAACACCATACATATATTCGCATTCTATCCAAATTAAAGACCTACTCTGCATGCAAAAAAATAACTATTTTATGTCTTGTCTTAAGCAGGTCAGGGGAACTCACAGGGCTTGCAAATAGCCTGCCTACAATAATTCCCAACTGATCTATGTGCATGTATCTAACTAAAGTACTTCCTAATTTATTGCCAGCATGCCAGCAAACATCACTCCTTCAGCATTTATTCACGAAATATATCAATATTATAAACAGCTAGTCAAGTTATCTCCTTTTGGCTATTATAAAAATCCTTCTTTCCAAGAGAGGAGAGCAGCTCCTTCAATGATCATAACAAATAAATCTAGCAATACAGTAGTTCAAATTTCACAGTCCTGTAAAATGAAGACACAGGGATACCTAAGTCTGCTACCTTATTTAAGATAAATTCATAAGCATTCATGTAGTATGTTGTGATGGAACCAAGAATTTTTTTCTCATATTTCTAAATGAATGGACATATACTTAAGACAGTGTCATTTTAATTAATGTCTTGAGTTTTGTATTTCTCTGCAGCACACAATGAATAATAAAAATTGTGCAAAACTATCTGTTACCTCTTATGAGGTAATTAGCTGTCTTGCCAGAAATTTTATATCTATAATTTTTTCTTAATTTTTTTCTAGAAATCTATCTGTACTAACATCCTACTACAACTTTTTATATTTCTATTCAATATATGAATACTATTACAATAATTTAATATTTACCTGTTCACATAAATGTCTTTTTAGCATTTACAGGTAAGTTCTCAGTTACATATATAACCAACTGAAGACACTTTTTTTCCATACATACACATAACTTTTCAGATAAATACTGTAGTCTGTTCTACTTTATCATTTTGTGAAATGACTCACTTTAACTTCTTTAAAAGAGAAAAAAGAAAGATGACAACAACAAAAATAAACTTGCATATACAGCTCTGGACTCAAAGTGGCTAAGCACAAACAGGGAGGATTCTTCACACATGCCAATTCCAGACTGCCTCTCAAACTCTTGCATTGATTTGGCTAACTACATTCCTTGAATGTCAGTTTATCGGTATTTCAACGTACTTCACAGATGGTACTATGGAAAAGTTCCATTGTTCCATTGGACGTCTCCAGGACTAAAAACACTGCAAGTTTTACCCAACTTAGAAAAAAAACTGTTTTCATAACAATAAATGAAATTATTCTAACTTTATTTTCTTTAAGTTTTCACCATGCATGAAATTTAGCACATAATTTTACCTGCACTGCTAGTAGACCTGAAGCCATTTGAAGTAACACCTTTTTTTATTAAAGGCTAGGACAAAGCGATAGATCATTCACCTTTAAGTAGGCAAACCTATAAAAATCACATTTTCACAACTGTCTTAACCAACAGAGGTTCTCCCCCGAAATACCACCCAGGATCAAAGCCATCCAGTTCTCGCAGGGAGTGCTGTACTGGTACATGTGACAGTTTGGCAAACCACAGGGAGATATCAAACCTGCAAAGACGGACATAATGTCAAACCTCCGCAGCTACACTTGCTTCCCCTTCAGCATCGCCAAGCTTCACACAGGTCTACTTTGTGCTCATCTCACTGAAAGGTCAGTCTCCCTCTAGCTGAGTATTGATACACCTATCTCATGCAAGGGACAAGAACACAGAGATACTAGACCTGGCAGAAACCTGTGTCAGGTCTACGTGGCCCATGAAACCGCTGCAGGGCACCATCCCATGCTAGAGCTGCTGGCTGGGGACCAGCTGCTGCCAGCGCCTCACAGAATGGCATTTCTCACAGCGGGAGAAGAGCAGGCAGAGTCATCCTGCAGCCAGCACACAGCCTGGAAATAAACTAGAGAGGAACTTGAAACAGATCCTGAGCAGAGATACTGTGGGGTGAAAAGAACTGGCCAGGGAGGGTGGTTAAGTATGTGACAATGCTTGAATAACCGAGAGCAAACATGTACTCCCTTGCCTTCTCCTTGTGTAAAACTTGATAAGGGCCTTTTTTTTTTCCTCTCAGATCCTTATTTTCCTCCAGCCAAGTCCTTGCAAATATAAAAAGTTTCAAAGGAAGTATTACAGTCCCTTAAACGTGAGAGCAGGATAACCATCCATCAGCCAAGGCACCCCAAAGCTGCTCAGGAACTGCAGTCTTGCAGAACCCGGGAAAGGCAATGGGTTCCCCATTCCCAGCTCCAAGCCCAATACAGACGTCATGCTTGGCAAGACGACACCTTCAGCAGTTTGAGATGATAAATCACTTTGGCTTCACAGCGTGTCCTTGATACTTAAGGATACTCAAGGATCCCAGATTCTGTATTATTGTAACACATTTGCAGGCTCTGGCAAGAGAACAGAGCATTTGTAACCTTAAAACAGACAGCATTTTAGTGACATTTAGTGTCACCAAAATGAAAAATAATTGCTCACCACTGGCTATAAATTAAGTATGTTTGTTTTGCCAAGGGCAACATTTACTAGAAATTGTAAATAGCGAGGAAGTCAGAAATCACGTAAATCATGATCCTAGCTAATTAAATTCCACATCTAATGGACTGAAATTTATTGACAGCTCAGTAAAGTGAATTAAGAAATGAAGTAACTGCATTTGCATACAACAGCCAATTACTGTTCTTTAATCAGAGAAGACATTCCTATTTATTGGAAAATAACTGACTTGGGCTATTATTTCCAACTTTTATCTCTACTTAAGAAATTGAACACTAACTATGTATTGAAATCTGGGAAGGCAATAGAGAGATGTTAGTGAGATACACGTACCGATTTACTTTGGTTTAATTTTCTTCAATCATTTCAGTATTCCCATCCTGTAGTTTGGAACGAATTAATGTAAGCATCTTTATTATTAAACTAACTAATAGTCTTCACAGTAGGAGAACGCATGTGTTCAGAACTGCACCAAGATTTGCCATATGGTTGGCAGATCGTATTTTATCTTTACTTGCAATGCACATTAACTCCTGACCAAACCATCCATTGGCTGATTGAAGTGTTAAGCCTGGGAACAGAAGTCACAGAAAACAGATAATCTGGCAACAAAAAAAACATAAAGGAAAAGTCTAAAGGAAGAGGCACATTAATGAAATCAAAGGAAGAAGCTCCACTGCTCCATGGTAAAGAATAAAAATACAGACAGGGATTGAATAGCAAATTAAAAAATATTTAAAAAAAAATAAAAAGAGGGTTAGAAGAAGAAAAATGTACAGCTGACTCAACATAGCAATATGTTATTGAAAGCTACCCAGGGGTGGAAAATTGGTATTTAATGGCACACACAAGAGGACATTACTAAAATAGCTAGGATACTAAGTGCAGGAACTGGAAATAATTAGATGTATAAAAAAGGAGATTGCACAAGGGGAAAACAGTAACTGGACATTACCAGGGAAACAAATAGGTGTTTCTGAGGTTAACCATAGGTGAAGAAAAAGGAGATGTCACTACCATCCATGATCATTAGTATGTTTGAGGATTTGTGTACGACTGTGTCAGAGACAGTCTCCACCTCAACTGCATAGGAGCAAAAATATTAGCAGCTAATTATCTGAATAGACTTTTATATTAACAGTGATGGTCAGCACAGGAACTGTGTATATCTGCCCTTAACAAAACTTTACAATGGATAACACCTGTACTTTCCATTCCCACTTATTTCCTGCACAGTAGGATGGTAAATTCTCTGGAAATATTTTCTGCTGTGTAGCTGTAAACACTGAACATGACTTGATTTCTCCTCTCAGCTGCATTTTTTATTTTAGTACATTTGCCTCCATTTGATATGATTTTTAGATCACATTTAAATTTACTTGGTACTTTTCTGTGAAAGGAATCACCAGATACTCTAACTCACTGACGACATTTATCTTCATTAGCCCAAACAGAAGTGCAAGCCTAATGCATTCCCTTTAACAGTATATGGTACCACACTTATAGTCCTGGTCTGCCTCCTAAATGTTGAGCTCCATCATAAAAACTTTTTATATTATTCCTTACATGCATTCAAAGCTATTTCCTCACTAAAACTACTTCTTTAATGAAGATGCTCCTGCAATAACATCTTAAATTAGCATGCCTTAAGTCCTGAGAGCAGAAACACTTCATATCACCCTAAAGCTTTTCCCCAAAAAAGCCTTTCCAAAATAGTCAGCAAGGGGAAACGCCAAGGGTGGAACAGAAAGCCGAGAGCTGGGCTCTGTGGACCCCTGCAGCAGGGACACCGGTCTCAACGCAGAGCTGTGTGACAGGCAGCAAACGCTGCGGTCACCAGCCGCTGCCATTTACAGACTCGGAGAGCAACAAGAACCCACACGTACACAAAAATATTTGCGAATCCTAAAAGAACCAGTCTATATCCAGTTAGAGCATGTATTTATAGCGCGCAGCCACATATACATCAGTTTGGGTCCCAAGGCCACTTTTGCTTGTATTCTGTTATCCCAGTAAATGCCAGCATAAAGTGCAATTCAGTTGACAAAGAGCTTCCCAATGACTACTTGAAATCTGTCATAGAGTTCTTTTGACAAAATCAAATGGGAATTCTAAAGAAACCTGCAGCTTAAGCAACCTATTTCCTTCAAACCCACAATAAGAGAAAAATCAGTTGAAGTATCTCAGACACTGCAAGTTTGCCTTTAAATCATTGCTGATCAAATCAGAGAATCTGAACTTTGACTGCCTTCTTGAACCCTCCTTCACTGTAAGTAGGCTTAAGCACCTGGTTCACGGATGAATTATAACTGGTTTTAATCCTCCTGCCTGAGACAGGCCACATGAAAGTACTGACATAACGAAACCAAAAGTTACCTTTAACTGCGAAGTATTGAAGAGTTAGCACTGTAGAAAGTGACAAAAATAGCAAGGGGAAGTTTGACTGTATGATACATCATGCTACACTGATTATCAGAGCCAATATTGCACATTTTATCTGTCATTGTTCCAGACCAATCATATACCTAGAATAATAATTTAACTTATTCAAGAACTGTACAAAATCCTAAATAAATTTAGATAAATATATTTGGCTCATTATGTGTCTTCTAAAAGCCATACAAAACACCACATAAAAATCAGGGAAGTTGCTCAGCAAACTAGGTTTTCCAGGAAATCGTTTCCACTTTGGATGAATGTCCTGATCTGTAGTGCCCTGCTCTAAAGTGCAAAGAGCAGTGCCCGAGGAATGCACACAAGTTTTTGGATGGAGTTTTGGAGGTTTTCTAAATGCCTTATTCAATCAAACTTTCCCTTCTCTGTCTCCTTGAGAAGAAAAAGCAGAAAGGGAATTAAAGAGATGAAGAGAATGTGAAAATCTTTACAGTCTCCTCTTTGGTTTTCCCAGTGAAACCACCATATACACAAAACTGAAGTACTAAGCAGCAGCATTTTGACTGGAAACTTCGAAATTTGACCAAAAGAGTTCTGGATTTTAAAAGTTGATTAAGTGTAATACAAATTGACTTCTTTGTGTAACAACTTACCGCATAATCTTTCATTCATATGTAAAAAGTGTCCTGCCCAGCTACAGGAGCCTACATGGCTATACACTACGTGCAGAACCACAATGACAAGCTGTTCTATATAGGAATATACGGCATGCAAGCCAAAAATCAGTTCAAAACATGCACACACTGGAAATTCATCCATTTACTGCTTAGATTAGAGAAGTCGCAAATTTAATAATTGAGTATCATATATAAGGATCTGTTATCTTCACATGCAGATACTGGGTAAGACGCAGCTGCCCCACATGTTCCTTCACCCTGATGCAGCAGCCTGACAAAGCACTTGGCAAGCCACAAGCAGGGAAGAGCAGTGGCTTAGTGCAGGTGGCAAAGGGTTGTGAAGTCTGATAGACATTGCATCACACAGGTGGTAATAACAGCAGATGAACAAACTCAACATGGTTAGAAAATAACTATAAATGCTTTACCATTTGTAGGTTGGAGATATCTGTATGTATCACCACAAGGTACAAGCAAAAACTGGGGAATAAATACATACGTATACACACATTCTATAAACACGATGACTTTTAAACAGAAAAATCTTTACCTCCAAGCTCTAGACCTCAGTAGAATTACACAGCTCTGGGTCACTTTCAGCTTCCTCAGCATCTCACAGAGAGTCTTAAGTTCAAGGGGAATGGACAGAAATTCAAAAACCTTTTTTACTAGCTGGTACCACAGTTGGCAGGTATAAGCCATACATGGCCACATGGATCAGCTTAAAATTCTGCATCATTCAAAATCCTCAGCCCAGAGAGGACATTTCTTGGAGAAACTCGCAAGAAAAAAAAAAAGAAAATAATAATCAGATTAACTGATCACATTCTTAAAATATATGCATTTCCTTTGACCCACTTAACTCCAGAAAATGCCTGTCACTTTGTACAACCCCTTAGGCAAGATCTTGTGTTTTCTTCTTTCAAAATTTAAAATAAAACATTCTTCTCTTATTAGTTACTACTATAAATGTATCATGCCTTACCAAGATAACCAGTGTGAAAAGAAAACAGTCTTAAACTAAGCAGATGGTAACTCATGATTCTCAATAGCATCACAAAGGCTGGAATTTTTAAAGAATACTAAAGTAGTAACATACTCAAGTCTCACTGAATTAAATGGGAGTTTGGCAGCCAATTCCTCTACGTTGCTTTGCAAAGTCTATATTGAAACATCGGTAATAATAAATAATTTTAAAAGCAATCAATCTGTCCAGAAGTATTTTACAAACAGAAAGGAATTTAATTTAGACAAGTTCATCTCAGCAAATAATTCCACCACCTACACTCAAATCTGCACGACCTATAAATAAAAGACAAGACCAGGCTTTTCAAGTGGCTTAGCATATGGCATACCTTTCCATGAGAAAAAAAAAAATCAAAGAGATCAATTTTTCTAAGTCCTTCCATCTTTGCTGTACAGCACAGTCCCCTGGGCTACAGAAACTTCTGTCACTGAGTTTTCCATTATTTACATATTTTGCAAGGTACAACTTATCCTAGCTATTACAGCTGTCAAAAACAAAGATTATTACTATAACTGAATTTTATGTTTGCAAATGATTAAAAAATAAAACCCCACACATTAAGGCAGTATTTATAGAGAGTTGGTGAAATTGGTTCTTTAATTCCTGAACTTTGTCTCTGAAGCGACGTTGTTTGAAATGTTCAGCCAAAGAGCTTCACAGTAATTTTCAGTCCCACAAAAACAAGAATTTGTAGTGGAGCTTCCAATTAACTTTTTATGCAAAGCTATTTAATTTTATTATCAAAATATAAAAATTAAAGACATTAACAACATCTGATTTAAATAATCTGGCATATCATTGCTTTTCTCGATTTCATCTTGAAATTATTTCATGCAGTAATATGCAAAATAAATTAAAAATTATGGGGGACTTTAAAAGATACTAGTAAACATCTATAAAGCCAGAAGTTTCCTTCATATTACTGTCAAAGATAAAAGGTGGTTAGATCCTTTGTTTAGTAAACTAAACACAGTAGGAAATTTCCCTCTGAGATGTCTGCACTCTTATGCCAGCTGCAAAATCGTGGAAAAGAGCACTCTGCCCCCACAGCCAGATCCCAAAGGCATTCCAGACACAGCTCTTGCCCCTATACAATACCTGTGCAAGGAGGGTCTAAAATACCATCAGGATATTTCAATGGCATTTAAAAATTCACTATATGCAGATGTGGCTACCACTCAGCAGAAAGGCCAGGAGTTGTTGAACAACGATTTAAAATTTCTAATGCTTATTCCACAGTGGTCTTAATAGAAGAATTCTATAACAACTGTCATGTTATTTGAAATTAAAACAGGTTCTATCCATTATAATCTGAAAACTGACACTCAAAATACTAAGAGCAAAGCTAAAGGAAAACTTTTTGTCTAAGCAGGTACAACAGTCACAATTTTTTTGCTTGTAATTGTTTGATTGCATGCCTCCACCTTATATCCCTGGGCTGAGGACAGCTTTTAACATTACCTATTTCTAGTCAGGTGTTCCCATCTGCAAGGACTGGCCAGCAGCAGCCAGGATTGACCTTATAGATACACCAGATCTCTGGCAGAGCGTTAGGCCCAAGTGCAACGTTCCGTGCTTTCTGATCACAGAACCTCCCCGGAAAGTTTACGCAGCCCATTGGTCCCTGAGCACATGGACGGTGTGAGCAGCAGGAACGCCACTGATACTGCTCTAGGAAAACAACAACCAAACAAGTATTTGCTTTATATCAGCACTTTGAGATAGATTGGCAAGGAAAACTGCAAGCCTCTCATGTTGGATGAAATTCTTTTAAGTAAAATACACCTAAGTGTATTTAATAATATCTATTGTCTAGAAGTAACAATCTAGCTGATAATAGTACACAAAGGCTGGGATAATCCTTATATCTTTATTTAATGGGTTATTACACGTTTTCCATCAGTATGCAGCACATTAAATTACATCTCTGCTGTTCCATTTTCTTCTACCTTGCCTCTCTCTCTTTCACTTACACTTTTGATCAGTCTTGGGACAGAGATCAAGTCTTCATCAGCAACAAGCAAGTAGTCTTCTGCAGCTTAATCAGCCCCTCTGCAAGCTCCAGTTAGTTTTCACATTACTAAGTGTTGCAGCAACTGTGTTGTAATACAGCGCAAGCAATCAGCTCCAGCAGAACAAGCAGAATTTAGGAACTTGGCCAACTGATGAATGAAACAATATCTCCAAGCGAAAAGACCTCCATGGCAGTCTATCAGCAAAAAAATAATTTATTGCAGCGATAAGCTTTTTGTCCCTTGCATCTCACAAAAACAAGCTTGCAAAGAATGAAAGCAGCTGAAGGACAGTGAAAGAAATGGTGTGTCAGGTTTTACATTTTTACCTCCTAAGAATCAGTTGTCATCATTCACTGTGTCATTGGACATAAAATATTTTCTCCAGCTGCAATGTACTGCTAACGCGGTCATCATCAAACCACCTTTATTACACTCTTCTACCCAATGACAGAGACACATGTATGTTTACTTGGGACTCAAATATTCCAAGATATATCAAACTGTTATCAGTTCTGCCCATCAAAGTACAATCATTTTCCTTAGATTCCATTAAATAAGGTTTCAGACCTCAGGTTCAGTTCCTTTTCACATATTGACCTGCACAGTTCTATACTAGCTCAATAAAAACAGCTGAAAATAACCCTTTCTATGTCACTTCAAGAATGATGAAGAGAAAAAAAGCTACACCACAACCAACAAACACTATTAAAGTTTCTTTTGCCTTTAGCAAAATTATAAATAGAAGCCCAAAGAGGGAATTCTCAGTTACTCCAATGTTAAAGGATGCGATAGAAAGCGATTCACACATTTCTGAGAAAAAACAAACTTATTCAGCAGAACGGCATGCGGGAAGAAGTTTGACTAGGCATACTTTGAGATCACCATCTGGAGGTAATACAACGTCAGCTTTGTACAGAAACATGTTCCCTAGACCTGGCTTTCAGAATCTTGTCTTTGCATTTTTGTGTGCTAAGCCTATGCTGTTGAAGCCACCAAATACGGCTTTTAGTCCTCATTTCCTAAACACAGAAACTCCCTTACTTAGAATGAGATCCCCAAGTGGTCAATACCATGAAGTGGTCAGGAACCCCTTTCTTTCGCCTTCTTCCTCTGAGGAAAAGCAGCACGGTTCAGATTTTGAAAGGATGGGAACAGCTGTTCCTGTCTGAACAACCACAGTGTGGCTATTTGTTCTCTGAGATCAGAGAACAAGAGGTACTTTTTAAACTTCAACCAGTGTTTTCTCTGGAGAGAACAGATTGCTTTCTGAAGAATACATTAAGCATTCAATTAAACTCTACAACAGGTGAGTACTGTTCTTATCCTTTTGGGGAAATATGTTCAATTCTATCATTACAATCTCCTGCAAGTAACTTCAATAAGTCACATCAAACTGAGAAATTCTCTTCTCAGCTCAAGCAAAATGTTCAATATAAATAACACACAGTTTTAAGCAGCAAGAAAAATGAAATAAGTACTTTAGCTATGTTGCAAATTATGAAAACATGCAGAACACTGGCACTATACCAGACCCTGTTGCACAATTGTAGGGCTGGGTTGGTGGACACCATATGTGCATCAGGGATTTCCATCCCTTTTCTGATTCTCTCCCTCCCAGAATTACAGATGCATATATATGTGAATGTTCAGGTATTTCTAAATACAAAATAATGCTATAGAAATACGGCATTAAAGAATTGATTGTCTCCATTGATGGAGAATCTAATTTAGGTTAAATTACTATATTTATGAAATCGCTTCAGGATCTGTTTTTAGCATGATAACTCATCAACTACAGTTTAGCTTGCAGGAATTTAAGCAGAGAAGTTAATTAAAAATTATTTCCAAACTGCCAAAAGCTGCTATAGGTTCAGTAAGTATTCTATATAGATATGAGCATGAGCTAAATAAATAGATAAAAATATACTGCTTCCAGACCACTGAGCTTATTATTATTAAAATTAAACAATATTGACTTGGATATTTTAATCATCTAGGGCAGTTAAAGGCAACAGTAGCTTCTCAGGATTCAAATATTCCTTTTACTTTCTATTAAAATACTGACCACAGTGATTCATTCAAGCAGCACATGCACCTCTAGCTTTGATGTATTTTAAGGAAATGTTATGCTGGACAGTAGTTAACGTGTTTGAAGGAGTTGTCCAAGTAATTAGGCTTAAAAACAAAACCAGTAAACCAAAGCAATGGACCAATTTTTACATCTTTACCTGATTTAGTAAAACTAATTTGGACAATCTAGTAAAGATTGCAAAATTTCTACCCAAGCATAATTAAGAAAAAAAAAATCAGATATGAATAGGAACAACAAAAAAAAGAATGTTGTAACACAATACCATGAAATAGATTTTCAGCTTTTGAGCAGCAATAGCTGTAAGTTTCCATTGAACATCTACCTTTTATTGCTGCATATTTCAGACTACTCTGCTTCTGTACCTAAAGATGCTGTGGCCTTTAACTCTACTAATTACCTTCTTGGGTCCAAACCCTCTGTAGTGCTCTTCTAATAAGATCTTATGCAGTCTTTTCATGCAAGCAAATAATTATTACAGGCCTGACCCTTTTTCATGCTAAAACCCTTCTTGCTGTTAAGAAGTCAAAGATTTGCAATTAAGAATAGATGCAAGAGTAAACAAAAAATAAGGTATAGTAAGTTACTCTGAAAAAAAGCAAACATTTCAAAACACCAAGCAAACAATAAACAAGAAAAATGTAGCCACCTGGGTAGCATTATTAGAATGGGTAAACACTATCTGTGTAAGCATTACAAGATTGTATCTGTAAAGCACATTTATTATCAGTCTAAATTTAAAAGGGCAGATATGATAGAAAGAAAACACGCATATATAATATACACATAATAAACCTACACACACCTTTTTACTGGATAGAGCCCTGCTTACATGACCTACCAGTGTGCTATATGATCAATCTAACAAAAGAGTGCATTGCTGAAACAGTATCTTAAATCAATCACAGTGTTATTTTCTTAACTACACCTACTGGCATCTCCAAAATGTGCAAAACCTGTAAAGCAAAGACGTGCATAGCAGGTGAGAACGGCTTCCAGCTCAGCACTGCTCTATGTAGCACTAGCAGATTTGCTGATGGAATGTCAGTAATTGGTTGATCCTGCAGGAACCTCTCAAAGTTGTTCTCTGTTGGAAATCACTTACATCCAGTACCAGACTGGGAAACACTGCTAATCAGCTATGTCTGTTCAAAGAATCTGAGCTGGAATTGGCAGCCAGAGTAACAGGTAACAAGGATGTTGTTAGCTTCGACTCTCCCTAAGCTTTCCATGCAGGAAACCTTAAAGAAGAACGTATACAAGGACCATTTGGGGATTATCAGAACAAAGGTTTTACTTCCGTAGCCAGTGAAAGAGATGTCATGCCCATTTTCCACAATTCATTTGGTATTACCAGTTTACGATTTATTCCAGAGTAAATGCATCACTCAGACCCTTTTTGTGCAAATGATAAGCTGATGGACAAACTATTACATCCCTTAGCTAAGTTTTTTACCTTTCAGTGATCCATTACAAGACTTGTGCAGAGGAACCCTGTACTTGTACTTCTCTACAGATCTGTTTTCCTATGCCAGACAGGACTAGTCCCAAAGCCACATCACTACAAACTTCAGAGCTTCTCAGCAGAACTGGCGTTCAGTAACACAGCTCCTTAACTTCTGCACCAAAACTCTCACTTTTTTTTAAGGAAATGCACATCTGTATGAATCTACTTGCAGAACTATAACTTAGAGCGGAAAAGAGAGAGTGACAGCTACAAAATGAGAAGGGTTAGACCTGGAAGAAAGTGCTTTCTCAAGATACAGGTTCTTAAACAGAACTGCTGAGGCAGAATATAAGGTATGAATAACTTTACCTTTGCCTCCTGGGCGGCTGGTTTTATGTGAGCCATAGGTGAAGTGCTTCGTTGCATAGTTACCTCAGACACCAAAAACTCTGAACTCACATTGGTTTGGATTTCAGTGCCAACCAAGTGTGAGTACAAAGAGCTGTGCAGCTGTGCAGGGCCCTCTAACTGCTGCTTCTCTGGGAGCCTCGAGCTCATTCAGGTACACCCTGCCAGGACGGGAAACGCAGTACCAACGAGAACTAAAGGCTGAGGAAGGATTCTGAGATGCGTCTTCAATTACACCCAATGGCAAAAGCTGTCTGACCGCTGCTGCACGCGTCCCCAGCCCCCTATCCGCCCCTCTGGCAAAATCTCTGTCCCTAGACAACTGCAGGCACCTGCCACCACCGAGAGTCATGAAACAGCCCGATTAGCAGAAAGAACCTGGTCACAGAAGCTACATTTAAAATGTCATGATTAGGGTGGTTTCTGTGGGAGTCTACTGAAATAATGAATTTAAACGCAACCATTAAAGACAGTAAAATTGCATGTCAGTAGGTGTGATAATTGTCAAATGGATGGGGGGAAAAGGAAAGAGCATAGATAAAAATTGCAGCTGGGGCGTTCTGCTAGAATGATAAAAATATGTGGGATGGAACTGAGAAATGAGCTCCAAAGATGACATAGGTGAACAGAAATGTATGAAGAATGTAATTCTGTACGACTTGAAGGCTTGGCAGCTAATTTTCAAGACTACATAAACTGTCTTTGAGCGATGATTTTGTTGTTGTTGTTAAATTCTTGTTGTGAAGTGAGTTACGAACGACCACCACAATATCACAGGATTATTACACATTTACATGGAAAACAGCTCAACTATAATACTTCAGACTAATAGTGCAAAACTCTTCAGACAGATATGTACAGTCTAATGAACAGGTTACTGTTACCTGTGCAGATCATACATGTAATGCTACAGCACATATTGGTTTAGAAACTGTCCTTCAGCTGGCAATATCGATGTAAAATACATAAGCACACACTGCAATGTTCAAAAGAAAGCTATTTCAATCAACAGAAATTTAACTGACTGCTTTTTTACTTTAACAAACCTTTGACCTTCTATGCAGATTATAGACTGCTGAATATAGATTTTCAAAGAGACCTTTCATGCAGTCACACAGGCTTAGAAAGGGATAAACATTTAAAAGTATAAATTCACATATCAGTTTCACAGACTGCAGAATAGCCTGTTTTGATCAGAAAATGCATCACTCCAAAAAAAAAAAAGGAAGGAAAAAAAAAAAATCATCACACACACCCCATTGGTAATGATGGTATTGCAACTCCTTTTATTCTCTGAAAGCCTTCGAGGTTCCTAAACACCCACATCTTTAGAAACAGTCTCAAACCTCTGAAGATTGGAGCATGACAGAAACCTATATATGGAGAAGCCTTTGTATGTGTGTGAAACTACATAAAGATGATAAAAAGAAGTCATAGGAAAAGAGGATTGCCAAGGTGAACAGCAGGCACAGAAAATAAAAGAATAATCCACTTTATTTCTGGTGTTTGCTGTATTCATGAATTTCAAGCCAGCTCAGAAAATAACAAAATGTGTGATTGCCCAATCCAAGAGTTGCATTTCTTGTTTTCTCCTACATTAATCACTTCAGTTAATCTATTTACACACATGGCCTGTTAGGACAAATATAGTTGCTACAAAATGAAAATTCAGGTGCCATGCCCACTTTTTTTTTTAAGCCTGTTAATGGTAGGGGTTTGTGTTTTGTTTATGGTGGAGATTTTTAGGTTGTTCGGTTGGTGTTGGGTTTTTTTGTTTTGGTTTCTTTGGGGGTTATGTGAGTTTTTGTTTGTTGGTGGGGTTTTGCTGCTGGTTTTGGGGTTTGTTGGTTGGTTGGGTTTTTTCCTTCTTTCCCCACCCCCAGCTGCAGAGGTAAATGTCTTGCTCAGTGACCCTGGGATTCTCACACTTGGTGCTGTACAGGGAGACACTCCGAGCTAACTCTGGATGCAGAATACAGTTGAAACACCACAATCAAAGCGTAACCTTCCCAAATAGTCTGACTGCTGGCTTCTCTATGAAAGGCTAAGTTCGTTGATGTGATATCCTTAAGGAAAAAAGTTCATAGGCTCAAATCCTGCTCAGGAAGAAAACTTAATCCAATACCGAAGCTCCCAGAGGGCACAGGGTTTAAGACCCCACACTACACCTCACATTTAGGCATTCTATAATTTTATAATTCAGCACAGAGTTTTTGGATTACGTGCACTTAACTCAATGAAGCGTTCATGTTCTGCTCCTGGAAACACCACCAAAACCAAGAAACCCTCCAGAAATTTAAACCAGTCACGTAAGTATTTACACATTACCTTACAAAACAAGAAACAAGACCACAAACATTTTTGCTAACAGAGAAGTACCAGTATATCACGAAACTATAGGCCTGGCAGTAAGAAAGAGACTGTGTCAATCTTACTTCACATGTTTGACACGTAATCTTTTTTTGCTTAGTGAGATGCTAAAAGTTGAAAAATGTTTCTGCTGTTTATGGTTGAACTTCTTATTCAAGTTTCTGCCCTGGCAGGTGGCTGCAGCCTGCCCACCCCAAGGAACTGGAACCGCAGTTATCCCAGCAGACGTCTCTCTCTGGTCCGAGACCATCAGTCCCTGTGCACTCCTACTACAAGGACAAACGAGTTCACTAAAATAGCTCCAGCTCTTTGTCTCAGCTGAAACACAAAGCTTCCAGTGGGCAACTGTTTTACACCCTCTGGCCAAGAGGCGGAAATTTTCAAACCTCTCTTCTGCTTTATTCACAAGCTTGTATCAGACATACCACCAAGAGGACTTGTTCTATGTACAGAAAATCCCAGTAAACTCAGTTCTCCATTACCTACAGATTAAGCAATGGTGTGCTGCAATTCTCTCAAAGCCTAACCAAAACCTGACACAGTGCTGCCCAGTTAATACTAGCTGCAGAAAAAACAGACGTTGAGGGAAGGCAATTTTTTGTTCACTTTAAACATACACATTCCTACTGCTTCAGCTTGTTATACGCAACTGAAATTCTACGAACCATTTTGACTTGTGTTTATTGTTCTCATTAATTTCCATTTAATCAGTTCAGAACATCCACGTGTCATCTTCTGAAGACTCGAAGGAAACTAAACAGAAGCATTAAGATACAAAGATTTCAGAAGAGACACCTGGAATAATCACACTGACACTCTAAAGCCAGGAAAGGATTAAATGTTCTCAGGATGTCTCAAAGTAATACTTTTGAATTCCAAGAAAGAAAAAATTTCATAAATGACAACTAACACCCAATCTTGTAGACGGAGCTAACAAATACTAATAACTATTTGAAAGCACTTTTCCTATGTTACCAAAAGGATGCAACTTGATTGAAAACTTCAAAATACATGGACAAGCTCCCATCATAAAATAAGGAAGATGAGGAAAAAAACATTTTGTCAGATTCTGACTAGATTTACATTTGTTAAATTTGGTCTCTTTTTAACCACACATTCATTATTTCACACTATATTAGTACTTATGCACATAGCAAATATGTGTAAACCACTTGCTAAACCAAAACAGTGTTAGATGCATCCTGGTGTAATTTAAATGAAAAAGTAGCATGGGAAGAACAAGTATCTTTTTCAATGCCTTGACTTTAAATGGCTTCTGAAAGAAACTTAGCAGTATTCACCAGTTTACAAAGAATCAGGCCCAGTCATGAAAAATTATACCAGAAGGGGTGTGTTTTAACAAAGTGCTAATACCACAAGAAGCAAATACATAAATTGAACACAAACAGTGAAATATGAATTTGTGCAGACTTGTAAGTTGTGCTCTGCAATTGCTCTGTTCATTTTTTACATTTACTACGTGGTTTAGAATCAATGAAAATCAACAGAAATTCTAACTGACTGCTTGTTGACTTTAATACACCTTTGACCTTCTATGCAGATTATATACTGCTGAATATAGATTTTCAAAATAATTGAGATCCTATCTGTAAGAGGAATTCCACTATTTCAGTTGATTTTTATGATTCTCCCTTTTGATACAAATATTTTAAACGTCTATTTTTTGTTACGGCTCATACCTTCCAACCAGAACTGCACAAAATAGAAATCGCTATTTCATCTATCTGCAGTTGCTCTTGTATGTCATGATCAGCCAGATCATCCTGTATAACCACACCTGCTAGTTCTCAACAGTCTGGGAGAAAAATAAAAGAGGCTATAACAATGTATTTAACCCAGTGCCACTACGCAAATACTTCGTTCCTCCCACCCCTCAATCAAATGAAATAGCCTATTTCTTGGTAAAGATGCTTTATTTAGTGTAAAGACACAAATACCTTGAGATGTATAGATATATCTTAAAAATCCAAAAAGGAAGAAGGATCATAACACTGCTGATGAATTTCCTAACCATCATTGGAGAATGACAGTTGTAAAAGGTGCAGAAAGGACTTCTGATCTGGAGAAATGAAAACAAGAGGCTGTGAAAGATGAGGAGAAAGAGAAAAGGGAGAGAAAGGTGAGATCCAGCAGAAGGAGAGGGGAAAAAAAAAAGAAGGGTAGATAGGAAAAAAGTGAGAGGAAAATGAGAAAGGCTGCCAGAATGCACTATTAGAGGAGGGAAGATGAGAAAAATATGAGTTTTGTAAGTTTGCAATGTCCATACTGTTATGGGGCAACTGCAATAATATCCCACACTAGTGATATTCAGATTTGTTTGGTTTTAGTAAAAGTGGATTAAAAAAATTGCCAACATGCTTGTATTATTTAAGACCTGCTTTCAGGTCCTTCTTGCCATGTTCCCTGAAGTCCAAATATAGGATAAATTAAATCTTCTGAAGAATATTTCAAGTTCTGAAGCATGCTGTCATCTGTTGCCCAGTGGGAATTAGACTTCATTAGCAGACCTGGAGGGCATGCTGCAAGGCACTTGCATTTTTACAGCCTGCTACACACAGCAGGGATTTGATCAAGGTGAGATGAGCACATGGGAAAACAGGTAAATGTTCCTGAATGGTTGTGTCTGCCTCTGTAGTTTGTTTCAGTGATAATGAACATCTGGAAAGCAGTTTTGTGTAAGTGAATCACAGACTCTCATCCTCCTGAAACATTTCTGTAGACCTGAAGAGGATATTTCATGAAAGTTCCAAAAAGTTACTGGAATGTACAAGCCGTGAATCGGGCTTTATATGAAATTACAGAACTGCAGAGATGAAAAATGGAAATACAGAGTCTATCAAATTAACAAATTATGTTACTTTTTACTAATGAGATCAACTCCCAGAGAGCAATACAAGTCCTTAATGTGACCTATGAGGATAACACATTAGCTATTCAGTAGTTGTTCATCAGCTATTAGCATTAAATTTTTTTCTATATTTAATAAACTATCAATGCTCAGCAAATCTTTACGCTCAAAGGGACAGATCTGTGGTGCTCAGAACAGCAGAAGGTACTTTGCTATTACATTCAGGAGAGGATGTAAAACTTAGAGTCATCAACATCATATGCTGTTCAGTGATCAATTACATCCACTTCGCTTCCCTAAAACTAGACAAAATTACAAGAGTTTCCAAGGAGAATATCCAATTTATCTCACCAGCATGAGAAAATGCAAGCATACAATGATAAAGCACTAGTGTGAGCACACACAGGTACTCAAGTTTGGGCTTGGAAACAGAAGGTAAGAGCTTTGACATGCAGAGAGGTTTTGAACACACTGGTCCATTTCCTAATTTTAAAAACACTCATTTCATTTATACAGGACCACTACATCCCAGGCTTAACAATCAATTACATATTTACATCTTCACAGAGACAGTGAGAGGCTGGAAGAAGTTTTGGTTCTTTCTTCCTTACAAACCTTTATAAATCTGGATAGCCAAGTATTAGTTTCTTAGAGCAACTCCCATTTAATATTGCCATTATGTAGAGAACTACAAACCAGCAAACCAGCCAAAGTTCTTCCAAGTGAAACAGATGTGGTTATTCCTATTCAGCAAAGATTTAACTTGGACTTCAAAGAATTCTTCCCCCACCTGACCTGGGATTAGAATGCACTGGGAACACTTACTTTCATTCTAACTCTCGTGCTTGTAATGAACCTGCGACCCATTTTCTTCTAGTGAGATCAGCTTTTGTTTCAAAGGAGCACTTACAGAATTAGCTGAATTACGTGTCTTACGTCCAAAATTATCGTCCTGAACAACCCCCGTCAACTACTGCAAAGGCACCTACATTTCTCAAATTGTATCTTAAATTCTCCAGGTGGCTAAAACTCAATTCCTTCAACTGTCCAACGTAGTACTATAATATATAGCCTAACATCTATTTTGATGTTGCTCTTAAATTATTTAGACCTTGTAATGTAACAGAGCACAGACAGTAAGTTTATGACAACTAGATTTCAAAAGAAGCCCTATTCACTGGCCAAAACATACAATATTAAAAACAGATTTGGTAGAGATCAACCAATGACAACTTTTGCTAACCATTTGTTTTACAGAACATTTCACTCACTTTCCATTTAGTTTGCACCTGCTCAAGAAATTTAATAAGCTGAACAGACTCATGAAGCAAAATCAAAATTTAAGATCCATGTTTGAACTTCCATTTATGAAGTAAAAAGTAAGTACATTTTCAACAGTCTATCATTTAGAGAGACGATTGTATGATTGTGCAACCAGCCCAGATCAGAGAGAAGAAGAAACACTATCTCGGGAATAGTGGGGGAGGAAGTGAAATACATCGTGTCTAATAGGAACCATGCAACTTGACAGTTCCACAAAATCCCCCTGGATTCTGGAAGACAAAATACCTTTGATCTAGTTCATGCTTCATCATCACCAATAAGCAGGATACAGTCCACTCTTGTGGCTATATTATGCTCCCTAGGCCCTTCTACGGTTTACGTTGTTTATTAAAACTTAATGTCTTATTAAGTCAAAGAGTAAGCAATTAGCCAGAGACAATATGAAGAGAAATAGAGAAACAGACTCTTTAATATATATGTCAAAGCTTTATGTAGACATATTACGGCTCTTGGGACACTGATTTGAAAACTTTAATTATTATTCATAAGTCTAGATTCACGTTTCTTTCTAGAATTGAGATCATTCAAAGGTCACTTTTGAAATCATTGTGGAGCATATACCTCATTACAGTTTGTGACTCAAGTTATGCTTTCCCAATAAACCTGGGGAAAAGAACATATACCCCAAAGAACAGCAAGGTAATAAAATTTGACAATCTGACAATAAGAGAAAATTTATCATTTAAAAAAATCTAATAATGGCTCCTAGCACTTTTTAATCACAGCTGCTGAACTATTGCATCCTGAGGAACATGGCTCGTTTTAATTATTTATTGGGAGTTGATGGTTTATTTGGAAGAAAACGCAATTATATCCTGACACTTTAATCACTATCAGTTTGGGTTTTTTCCCCTGCTACTGCTAAGAGCAAGGTTACCTTCCTATGGAAATTCTGACATTTCTATAATTGGTTTTGCAACTCCTCCAAGAGACTGAAAGTATTCATATTATTAAATTTGCAAAAATTGGAGTTAAGATATTATTAAGATTGATGGCTAATAACACCAATAAACCTAACATCAACTAGATTAAATTTCTTTTCTCCTTTCCTGTTAGATACACGCTATATGTAGTCTTTGGAAAGCAAATCTCCGCTGATGTCAAAGATGGAAAATCGCCCACAGCCTCTTAACAGACCCATTCAAACTGCTCCAATATTCGAGGAGAATTTTTTTTTTTAATAATTAAAAAAAAATAAATCAAAGACTAGCAAATCAAAGGCTCATAGGATGGATAAGTACTTTGCTCCACTGAAGTTGAAGAGAATTTTGTTAAGTTTAGCCTTCAGATTAGAGGTTTGTTCTTGTCAATTGATTAAAAACAAGAAAAATAAACTACATTCTCAAAAGTGCTGTGGAAAGCATTGGCTAGTTTCAGTATTCAGAGTATTTCAGAATATTCAGTAAAATGATCAAACACCTGTAAAAAGCTGAACTGAATACTTAGCTTGAAGATCATTCAGTACAGATTCTAACATAGTTTATACACAGCAACGTGATGAAGCTGCTAACCATCCTTAAAGCAGCACTACATGTGTAGCTGTAAAAGTGTAAAAGTGGAAGGGTAGAGGAAAGGAAAATGCCATAAGCAGTGAGACCAGATCACCACAATGCTGTTTAGGCTGACTTCAGCTCCCATACAACTGCACTTTCATCCTTCTGATGCACTATCCAGAGATTTTATGCACATTAAGTTATTCTGCAAGTGAAAGGCAATCCTGGTTATCAGGTCACTTCTAAATGACCTGAGCATGGCTTGGCCACAACCAAGCCTGATCCTCACACCACAATTTTGAGCAGGACTGATGCTCTGGCTTAGTGCTGAATGAGAGGTTACACAGCTCCAGGCCAGCATGGAGCAAGCTCAGGCCGCTCCAACCCTGGAGAGGGTCTCTTCCATGCTCTCTGAAGAGCACAGAGACCTTGAAGGGGCAAGTAAAGCAGATATCAAGTGCCAGGCACTCAGACACCACACCTAAGAACAGGGGCACATGTTTTTCCCCTCAGAGGCTCACCACAACTTGTATAGTGCACGTAAAACTTAAAACATCTAACTGCTTATCTCTATCAGACCCCTGCTATGTAGCCTTAAAGGCTTACCTGTGCCAACCAACAAGGTAAAAAGTAATCCGGGGTTGCAGGAAATTGGATGGTCCAGATGCTCAAACAAAGTCTAGCTTCCTAAAAACAGACAGTGTTTGGACAGTCAATAGTTACATCAAATATAGCAAAATGGAGAGCGATATTAAGTTCTCCCTGTAGGCTTTGAAGATAACAGGAGAAAACACACACTGGTGAATCTGTCAACAACGAAATTCTGTGTGCCAACCCAAACAGTATGAACTGTTCAAAGAGAGCTGACTTAAAACACATGACCTACTATTAAAGCAGCCATAGGTAATTTGAAGAGAAAGATGTACTTGACCAAATTATCCCCCAAGGCTCACAACTACCAAGCTTTGTGCTGTCAGAGTTGATCATTGTTGTAGAAGACATTTCTTGAGCTTTATTTCCCCTTCTGTTGCCAAAACATACCAAGGTTAATGCAGTTAACTCAGCACCTCTGATAGAGCCAGGAGAACATCTTAATATATACACATTTTAACAAAGTAAGTATCAAACTGCTTAAGGAAATAGTGACAAGTACCAGTTTTGAAGTGTCCCAGTCAGTAAATGTGCAATCACAACTCTGCTCTTTGCTTCTTGTAAGGGCCAAACCAAACAAGGTGTTTGAGCATCTGCAGAATTCAAGTTAGTTCAGCCACAGAATTAGACAATGCCCCACAAAAAAACATCAGTAACTTCTTGAAGCAGGATCTCACAAAAATTACTAATACTGATCTATGGGCCCTTTTATTGGAAGAAAAGGGCCTCCTCAGGTTGCCATGTGAACTCTTTAACTCTTTTTTTGTTTTGTTTTCTCTTGGTGACATATGAGACCTGCACCACAGGAACCTGTGCATTCAGTCTCTATGCTGCAGCAACATTCTGAAAAAAAAACACGAAACAACAAAAAACCCACCACCAACACACACACATACACACAACCCAACACCTACACAAAGGAAAGCAACTCTTTTAAACAAATCTGCGTGTCTTTCAATATTAAGCATACCATGTGTCTCATTTAGGCAGTTAATCCCCTTTACAATAGAGAGCGCGCACTTTCCCATAAGGAGATCTAATGCACTGACACACTTATTTGTCCACCAGCCTACATGCCCATTCACTTGCATACAGCCTAATCACATGAACTACAGGAGCTCAAATTCCACTCACTTATTTTCCAGGCTTCATACAAGTAAAATTTATCAGGTTTTCATAACACACACACACCAAACATTGCAATCATGCACAACTGATAAGCTTCATCAATTACAGTTATTCTTAAAAGCTAAATTAGCCTGGGGTAGGATTGCTTTCCAGTGAAGTTCAGAAAGTTTGTTCTTAAAAAAAAAAAAAAGAAAGAAAACCAGCTTCAGCACAATCACAAAATCACAGTCGCTCTTTGCACATGATAACATGAATGAAAATATCCTGCAGGTCTTCATGGAAATCCCAGGATAGGTGGAGCAGAAAATCAAATCATGATTTTTTTCTTAACCCCACTTAGTCACATATATCTTGTGCCATCAGCCTTATCTAAATCCATTGTAAGACTTGCTTTATCTTTTACCTTTCTTTTTTTTATTCTAGTTTTTGGGTTTGAAGATGACTTTATAACCTACTTCATTATAGCTCTTATTAGACCAGCCGATCATATTCCCAGGTGCAGGTAAATCCTTACCGTTTTCTCTTAGTATTTCCAGGCCACCAGTTCCTGATGTGAAACAGTGAGCTCAGTAGACATACAAATGTAATAAAATATCCTGACATTGCAATGACAGGTATTTTCTAAACTAAATATTGCTATTGTACTATGCCAAGTGTAAACCACTACATCCAATTCAAGCAAATATTGGTACATATACATGTGCCTGATTTAGATGAAAGATTCTCATATAAGCTTATTTCTTCTGTTTGCTAATGCACTAAAACATTAAAAATATTTAAGCTTATTCACAGCTGAATAGTATGAAATGTCTAGGTCATTCACCTGTGCGCTATTCCTTAATTACATAGCTTTTGGTACTCCCACTGAAAGAATATAAACTGAGAAGTAAACTGCTGAAATACTATACACCAACAAACTCCACTGAAAAGGTTTTCCAATCACGTTCAAGCTTTATTTTAAAACTCTGAGATCAGATTAACAGGGATAAATGCAGTGATACACACTCAAAGAGGAACAATCTAATCTATATCCTGCAACATGGCTCTGTTTATAAATGATGAAATACATATTTTTGGTCTAAATACTCTCACGCTATAAAATAGAGCGTGTCATTAAGTTATTATTTTCACCAATTATTTTTTTTATTTTCAGTACCTTCTTTTACCTAATTAATACAGATTAACATAGTTACAACATTAAATGATCAAATGGTTAACTGAATGCAAAGTGTAGGGGTAGAAACCAAAGTACCTATAAAAAGTGAACTGACAAGAGGCATTTATTTGTAACAGTATTAATATTTTTGAGTCTACTACACCAGCAATGAGGTTGTATGAACAAATGTTCTATTCCAAAGACACAAAAAAGCTCAGGCGATAAAAAGTTCTCACTCAACTTTTTGAACCACTTTTTTTTTTTTCAAACATAACACCACTCCAGTTTTTGAAGCTATACTATCATAACATAAACCAAAGAATAATCAAGATACTGATCACTATCAGAAACAGAACACAGACAGAATCTTAAATCCAGCCATAAATCTTCTAAAATTTGAAGTTTACTCCTGAACTCTTTGATCCAAAGCCATTCTTGTAACATTTTCGTTGCAGTTCAAAGCCAAAGAAGGATAAGACCTAGTTTCCAAACGTACTTCAAAGTTAGCCCAAGCTGGATGAAGTCTCAAGAGATCAGTGTCTTTTTCTTTTCTATTTCTAATCAGTATGATGATAATTTCAGTCCCTTATGTTTAACAGGATATTCCACTGCTGTTGTCAAGCCTCTTTGTTGTTTTTTTTTAAATATTCTTCTCATATGGAACAAACCTTTCTTTTACCTTCCTTGAATTAAACATAACCAGGACATCTAAAGAGCGCACATGTTTTCACCTTGAATTTGTCTTCATATTAATGCATCTGCGTTTTGCTGTAACAAACATCTGGGACAACTTCAGGCAGCCTCACAAAAATATGGTAGTCCATATGGCAGAACAAATGCCAGGAGAAAATAATAAATTTTCTTGTTATTGCCATTTAATTTCACATGTAGTTAAACAGGAAAAATAACAAAAGGTGTTTCTATAGCCAGCAGTCTGATTTGCTGATGTTCTGTGCCTCCAAGCTACAGAATATGAGAGGAGCCTTCTTCTTGGCTTAATCACCTTGTATTGATGAAGGACTACAAAAATATTATTCTCCCTAAAGTTAGGATGCACAACCAAGCCCAGTAATTACTATTACAAGCTATATTCTTTAAAAGAAGCTAAAATCTAAACTACATGATATACTCAATGAAAGACAACTACCATTAGGCATCTGTTGCACAAAGATAAGAACATGCAGGTCTGGAATGCAACTTACGTATTTTGCAGTGAACACACATTATTCAAAGCTCAGAAAAAAATCTAGTAAACAAAGCAGAAGCCCATGTCTTCCCATCTGCAAATAAGCATCCTCACAACCAGCTGATGTTTCCTTCTAGATTGGGGCATTCTCACAACAGTCAATTCTGGCCTGAGAACACATTGACCCTACTAAAAATCTTACCCACACTACATGAACACCACAGATGGTTTAACTGATACACCAAAGCAAACCTAGGTAGTAATAAACCCCGCTATCACCATTTACTTAACTTGGCAAAATAGTAGCTTGCAGTAAAAGAATATAACACACCAACTTGTTACTTTTTTTTTTAAAATAGTGATTCTGAAGCATTACACTGAAACTGCATGTGCACAAAACAAATAAACAAAAATTTAAAAAAAAAAAAAAATCAGTTTTCCTCACAAGTTACAGGTGCATAGTATATCACAGTAATGTCCTACGTGCAGACTAGAGAAAAATATTATACTGAGCGAAGTAATCCTGAGAAGGGTTAAGAAGCTCGCAGACACTGGAATTCTCCATTGCGAGAACTGCTATGCCAGTTATAGCTATAACAGATCTAGCTCAATTCTCTGGGTAAGGAGATACGGTGAGAACACAGCAGACAGCCCTGAACGAGGAGCTACGCAAGACAAAGCACTGCAGGAACTCCCATGCTCAGAGACATCCTCGAGGCATAATTCTGCCATCAGTCCCTTCATGAGAGGAGATTAAGAAGTAGCTGCTGAAAAACCTCAGTTGAAGATGACTGTCTTTTCTGCATTAGTTTCCCTGGGGTTCTCAGCACATTGGGGCAGGGGAAGAGTTGGGGAATTGAATCGAAAGACGGGTCTTTCCCCTGCCCAGAAAAACGTAACAGCAAATATGTAGGAATCACCTGAGCTCTAGATAGTTCCCTGTAGGTCATGAACAAAGAAGGGTAAAGGCAAGTTCCCCCAATACAATCATACCAAATTCCCATTTCAAGTTAAAACATCAACAACTCTCTTCATTGACTATCAAGATGTGATTAGACAATGAAATTTCAGCTCCATCTCAAGTTTCACTCTTACTTGCTTTTCCTACATCAAGCAAATACCTCCAAAATAATATAATGCTACTCAGATACTACAATTCTCAGAGTATGCTTCTGAGACTTATTAGAACAGTATTTGTGTGATTGGCATAGCTGTGTCCTTCACTAGATGCAACTGCGTACAATATTATATTTTAATGGAAGCAGAAGTTTTAAAGTTTATGGTATTTTATGCAAGACATTTCATAGTTATAGAATGCAATCACTAAACTTCTCTCCTGAAAAGGCTTCATAAACACTGTATAAGCCTCAGAAGAAATTATGCTGTAAGTTCTGTCACATTTTTATGTAACATTATGCTAACAACTGTTTAATATCCATTTTAAAAAAAAATCCTCAAGTGCAATTTAAAAGCTGAAAATTTCAACACTAAGGAAAAACTATTTGGTACTTGAACTGTACAGATAAAGGGGCTGATTTTTCAGCAGATTCCCAAAATGGCATTTTGAACAAGATGAAAGCATAAATCTTGTTTGGATCACTTCTGTCACTGACTTTTCAACCTTCCTGAACTTCTTTGCGGATTTATTAAAGGGTTTTTCATCCCAGGTTTCAACTACAGACTTAACAGGGTGTAGCATTAATCAAAATTTTGGTGTGCAAGCTCCAGCTAGCCAGTTGGACTGATTTGTTTGTCCGTCTCACCCTCCTGCTGAACCCAAGCAAGCCCATCGGTTCAGGACTATCTGTAGGGCATCGGAAATCAAACTATCAGGGTCACAAATTAATCATCCTCCTTCAGACAAACGTCTAAGGATAAAGGCTCCATTGTCCTGACTCAGTACTAGTCCTTTGCTTCAGGAAGGCAGCGGCTAATATACAGAACATTTCCAGCAGCAGGAACTATAGTTTGGCTGCCGACTGGATTTTGCTTTCCCCTCTTCAAATTCCTCCGTGTCTCACATCTCCCACAGGTTTATCAAGGCACAGCCAACCAAGCTCACCCTTCCTGTTAACCCTATTAGAGACTTACAAAAGACAGGCCCATGTTCATCTGCCCAAAAAAATATGTGACCCCACAAACAACTAAAAGGCCCTGCACCACGGCACCTCTGTGCCACCATCCGTGAGCAGCGCGGAGTCCAGAGAATCATCCTGAAGGCAGCAGGGGGGAAACTCAAAAATCAGCTCTGTTTCCCTACAATATAAGCACAGGTCATCCTCAAGTAACCAGTCTGAATGTCATGGTAGGCATCTAATCAAGCCAGAAATTGCTTCCCTGGTGTCAGCTCAGATGGAAAAAAGGAACCTGCATGTCATCGCCCCAAATAGCTAGCTGGAGTTATATTTCTGCAGAATGGCAACTAAAAGTAATACGCAGCATGGGTCCAAAAATTTTGCCCTGTAGGATTTCTCAGAGGACTTTGACTAAACGAGAAGAAAATCCCATCCGTAAAATTCTGTTTACTGCATAAAATAAAGTTAGTATGCTATACTTCATGCAGCCTCCAGATACTGAAAAGGGTATTGAAAACAACTTTGCTGAAGAAATAAAATAAAACCAATGACAGTGCAGGAGATATTAAAAACTAACATTTACACGTGAATCATTAACACATTCAAGATACATTGAGCTCTAGAAACATCTGAATCCCAAATGGAACAATTTTGAAACTACTGTAATACTGTTCAATGTACTGTAACAGTCAAAAAGGTAATATATTTCTATTTCACATAAGAAAAGGAAGAGGATAAGGTGAAAGATAATATAAAGTCATCATATAAATCAAAGTTATAGTCAAGTGGTGTATTGTGTTCACCTCAAGATTCTTCATATCAAAAGGAATAGATGATAGCTGATTAATTCAGAGACAGGTGACAGACGCGATTAGAAGCACTCAGTCTCTATACGCAAGTGATAGGGCAGAGAATCTTGTAGAAATATAAACTGACAGAAAATATAATTTATGAATTTCTATTCATCTCTTCCTGCAAAAGATGACTGCTCCGACAAGTAGAAAAATGAAAATTCAGAACTCCTGTTTATCACCCCTTCTTCCCTACACAGGGCAATTAGTCTGTGAAATTCACTGCTACGAGGTTATGACCTAAATGAAAACAGCAGAATAAATACACGGTCAAAATAGTATTTTATAATCAGTCAGGAACTATGACAAACATTAACCAACCAGTAAATAGTGAGGTCAGCCTCATCAGAGTTCATGAGTTAGGGAAGAAAGTTGCTTCTTTATTTTCAAGGAATGGTTTTGAACCCTCTTTTCCTGTTTCATTTTTGTTTTGTTTTGTTTTTTTTTCATTGCCTTTTTAAGCCGGTATTTGGAGAAGGGAAATTCAAACACTCAAGTTTCAATTAAGAAGCCCAAACATGATAAAGGATGTTCTTAAGCTTACTGCCTTATCAAACACTTCATACATACATACATAAAAAGTATATACACAGAAACATACATATATATATACACACACACACACAAACACTACATTTAGTAATTACAGATTTACCACCAGTTTCCACTAGCATTAAGTTTGTTGGGGTGGAGCCTGCATATTCTGACAGAGAACATTTCATTTATCACACCATTGTAATTTTACAGTGGGCACTACATGTAAAGGACAAGACTTGACTTTGTGATGAAGCGTATTTACCATACATACTCTTTTTGCACATATCTTTTTTCCCTCAGGGATAATAATTTCTTTAAGCATCTCTTTAAAGCAGAGAACCGTCCCTGGATAGAAGCCATTCCGTTACAAAACAGAATCTAGAAAATAGAGCAACAAAGCTGAATTTTTAAAACAAGGGAAACTAGATTGCACTTTTATTAAAGGCAAGATTTCATTTATACCTATTCAGTTGTTTCATCTTGAACACATCTTGCTCTCTCTTTAGAAGAGCATGCTCTACTTCAACATCTTACTACCGTATTTTATAAAATTATTCGTCTTTTTCAGTTCAACTGTTTTTCAATTGGAAGTGATTATCTACATTCCTCCCACCCCCCACCCCGGTTTTGGCTTTTTTTTTGGATGGCTCATTATTCCCCTAGTTTGCATATAAAATCAGCCTTCCTTTTAAACTGAGAATTATCTCTGCTTCCCAGAGAGAATAGAATACTCAGCCTGTAATAAACTTGACATGAACTACAACATGGAGCATACAATGACCATACAATATGGAGCAGTAGAACATGAGTATAACTATATACATTGAGGCCAAAAGTAGCAGGCTGCACCCTGTCCTCAGCAACTGCAGGAGCCAAGCCAGCATCAGAGCCCAGACAATGAACCATCACTTCCTAAGGGACAGGAGCTGAGCAAGACGTAGTTCAGCTCTGTCCTAGGTGCCTGGGCAGGGACTAAGGCTTATCAGGGCCATTAAGGATCTGAGACCTTCACTGCTTTCTGAGACACAAAACCAACCAAGGACATAGGACAGCCATTCATTGTTTCGAAATATGTAACTTCGCATATCATCAACATGATCAAAGAGCTCTCTCTTGTCCCTTCCTCTCTCAAAGATTTGCCATTACCTCCGCTATTTGCATTTACAGACTCTTCCAATAAGGAATGTTCTTCATCCACTTTATTGTGAAGTATGAAATAGGAGAGGGCTAGGCTTCAAGAAACTTCACTAGAAATGCAGTCCGGTATGATTTCCAATTTATAAGTACATTTTGAGCCCTATCAGTTACCATTTTCCACCCATTTAATATGCACTAGCTGCCTGTACATTCGCTTATTTTCTTAGCTGAAATGCCAGATGGTAGCAAGTTAAATGCTCTAAATACTTCCATTGCATTAATAACACTACAGTTACAAACCAAACGTGTTATCAGAAGAGATAAAGTGAGTTTAAGAAAATCTATTGTCTATAAATGCATGACAATCTGCATTAATTATCTTATAACTTCTTTTAATTTTGTATTAATTGAGTCTTGCATCAGGCTCTTCATTATCTTGGCGGGATTAATATTGGTCTGACAAGCCTGTAATTAGCCTGGTCATCTAATTTACCCATGTTAAATACAGCACAGCATCATCGTATTTGCAATCTTCCATAACCTACCTAATATTGTGAGACTTTTTGAAAATAAAAATTCTATTCATTTCTTCCTACTATAAATTTAATTGCCTGATAAGTCTTCACAATTCAACTTGTAATTTTCTTTATTTGTATGGAGTTATATAACTATAGAACCCCAAATACCCCTTCATTATTTCTTTTAGTGAGACTGTCCTCCCTCATTTTAGTATTCGCTAGTTTAATTTTCTCTCTATTATTTGTGTTATTCTCACATAAATGTGTAACTGACTTTTTTGGTTACTTCTTTTCAAGAAACACCACAAGCTACTATCTGTATCTGCTTTGATCCTAAATCAGCAAAATACTTGAGCTTATGCACTATTTCTATCACATGATGCAAGAAATTAAGCTCATGGATCTCTTTTTCAAGAACTGCAAATACATTTAATGGCTTAAATTTAAGTTTATATTTAAAGGGTTTTTTTTTAAAAAAAGAGCATTCTTTAGTTATAAATGTGCGTCCTTTAAAATAAACACATGTAATGAGGTTTTGATATACTGAGAAGTCAGTCCCCTAAGTTACTTCAATGTCCCCTGACATCTGTAAAAAAAAACATGAGGGGGAAAAAAATCCACACATTAAATATTTCCTTTCAAATTCTCAAACTTTTTTTTTGCATTCCTTTTCAACAAGACATAGAAGTATTTCGTTAGCAAAATTAGATCAAGAACCGTTTTGAATTTTTTTGAAATTTTGATGAAAAAACTGTGAACATGTATCCTAATTGCTTTGAATGTGTTAATAAGCAATATTCCTATCTTATACAGAAAAAAAAGAAAAAGGTTTAAGAAATAGTTGGGTGTTATCTTACTAGTCTTCAAATTAGCTACAATTGTAAATTATGATTGTGGTCTAGTTTAATTTAGACTGAGCTTAAAAAGACAGTAAACTAAATACAGCAGCAACCATTTATCAAGAGATCTTTCTGCATTTGCAAACAAAGTTACAAATAATAAAGAGAATTTGTTCTTTTTTAAAAAGAACAAAGCAGCAAAAAGCTTTTGAAATTTTTCCAAATTAAATAGTTACCTTTATTGTCAAATGCATCCAATTAACGAACTTGAAAGCAAAGGCTAGTGTACCTTGAATACAGCTTCCCATTTACGTGGTAGAGACAATTCCATGAATCACAGCGTAAACCTTAAACCTCTGTTTTATGGCATTTTGTCTCACTTTCAGTATTTTAACGACTGAGTTCACTTGTTTAGGAGGCAGTTTACATTTCTTCCATTTTTACTATATCCCCTTTATGAGTTGGCATAGAGACAGACTATCATCCAACAACTCTTCTCAATATCCCGGAAGCCCAGGCTCTCCACTGCAAAACTTGATTTACAAAACATTTTTGACACTTTGAGAGAATTAGAGGTTCTCATTTAAGTTTTATGACACAGAAGCCAGAAGCAGCATTACAATTGTTAGGTCTAGAAGGGACATCCAAACGCCATCACAAATTCTAATCATATGCTGCTGGGACACCTAGTCTTGTAAGCATTAGTGTCTTTCGGCAAGGAGAAAATCCTTTGAGTAAACATCACAACCTTGTTTTCACATCTGGTATTTCCAACCAGAGGGTCACATTTCAGCTCCTCTCACTTTCCTGCTTACCTTTACCTGAAGTCCTCTGAAAAATGCTGATACACCTTGGCCTCCTGACCGCACAAGAGAACACGCAGAGGACAAGCACACTGCCACACACAGAGACAGGTCAATCGGAGACTGCACCTCAATTTTTAACCACCTTGGAAAATTTTAACATGAAGCACACATCAGCTACGATTTAGAGTTGCCCCTACGTCTTAGTGCAGGAAAGCACTTGGACAAGTGCTTAATACCAGCCTTGCCTCACAACACTTGTATTTCAGCATCTTTGTGCCACTTAGAAACTCCAAAGCAAAAGCAGCACACCCCACCACACACACTCGTCATAGCCCAGTCACCTGGCAAAACTGTTTCATTCCAGCACAGGGGTGACCTAATGGCTTCAATAAGATTAGACACATGCATGTACCAAAGCAATCAAATTTACAGTTCTGTGATTGCTTAAGAAATTTTCAAAACTCAATTCAGATGTTTGTAAAACACTCATCTATGCACATACAGCCTTACAAACGATCTGTTCTATCAGCTGAAAAAGGTCAGAGTAAATTTGATAAGCGAGGAACCTAAAAAGAAAGAAGATCACAGGTTTGTCTAGCTGTAAATCCTCAAGCAGGGCAACCATCCACAAACTTTGATGTCACCTAGCCAAGGAAAGAGAGTAGATATACACACAGTGACTGAATGTTTAAGAGGAATTGAAAGCTGGTCATCTTGTAAACACTGAACTTAAATATTTGGTTTCGCCTGCTGGAAACAGAACGTTCTCAAATAACACATGCTGCAGACTAGAAGCTCTTACATAGCTACACATATGTGACATGGATATCTTCCTGAGCACTTCACTGTGAAAGTTAGAAAGGATTTCACCTTTCCCTTCCCTGTTTATGGTCTTCTCAAAACCAATACAAATTTTTTAAAAAGTACTTTCTTCTTTCATGAGCAAGAGTATAATAACCAGATGCAAGAAAAACTTACATGCATTCAAATTCCGTAAATTGTGATTAATACGTACAACTCCATTTTACAAGATATAATTTCATGGAGTTCTTCCTATGCAAAAATTGTTTTATTTTCCTGTGGTTGATCTCAGATTTATTGCACGTAATTTTGTTGCACATTGCAGTGATTAAAGCTAGAGTCACAAGATGCTTCCATTTCATTAATGCTGAAGTGCCTCAGGGCTTTGCTTAGCACCAGTAATACTAGATTTGCCAGGAGCTTAATGGTCAAAACATTTTTCAGGGTAGTCTGGGGACTTCATCTCAAGAACACTCCATGAGGTGAACTCTTCTGGTCCTCACGTAGGTCTAGTAGCAATTATAAAGCCATAAAAGTAGAATGCCCTTTTTTTGCCTAATATTCATAACATTTAAAGAGACTGGAAGAAGGGAGTATAAAGACAGAACGGAAAACAAAATCATTGTTAGATTTTCTTGCATTATTTATTTAGGTGTACAGTCAATTCCTCCAGCACACACCTTCAAAAAAAAAAAAAGAAAAGAAAAGAAACACACAAACCTAGTTTCAAAATACAGTTCTGCTAAATAGAATTTTGAAGGAAGAGGAAGAAGGTTAAATGCCTCAACATCCACTTAGCTTAGGTTTAGTTCTCAGCACGGCAAGCACTCCACCTTAAAAAGAACCATGCAGGGAGAGAAATAAAACAGCATGACCAAATGTGGCTACTTTGTTACTTGAATAATGGTAGGGAGGCTCATTAATTTAAAAAAAAAAAAGTAATTAAGGAGAGAGATACCAATATTGCTTCTAGGTTAAGTGAGACTGCCACAAAGCATTCTGAAATAGATTTTAAAGCTTTCATTAGGGTGAAGGTAGCTCATATTTTTGCTGAAACGTGAATCTTCACAAAGAAAAGGAAATTGAAGATATTCATTGAAAATGCACTTGAAAGAAATTTATGGAGAATCACAGTGCTACATTTTTTAATCAAGTGCTACATTTACTTGAGCTCATTTTGAAACCTCACATAGAACTATTGCATCAAAAACCTTGATTTTTGTGGTAAGCATAGGGACAATGTGCAAACAACATAAAACATTCGATAATCTGGCCACCCTGACAGGATGACAGTGCTTCCATCACTGCACCTTTGAAAAAAACTCTTCCATAAGCACATATCATCTTGACACTGTTACTCTAGAGCCAGTGCATTTTCTCACATGCAAAGATAAGCAGTGACTTAAAAACCGCTGCGCATGATCAGCGGCCTGGTGAGCGATCTGCATAGGCAGATCTGAAGGGCACAACTACCCCTCAAAGCTTGTTACCCCACTGATTTATTCAGGTGTAGCTCTGTAGTCAGAGCACTGCCAATTGACGAAAGCTGGGGAACGAGTCCCAAATCTGCACAGGCTTCCTTGCCAGTTCACAGCAACCTGCAGCCTTTATTCTTGTAAGCAGTAAAGACAACTGGAGGCACTCAATCCCATGTCATTTTGAGACCATTTATTCCAAACCTACCAGCCTTCTGCATTTGCCAAATCAAAATCGAAATGAGTTCCCAAAAAAAATTTAGCTGGAGTTTAATTCACAGATGCAACAATCATAGAAAACAGCCGTATTGGGTGAAATATAGACAACGTTTTATAAGTACTAAGATAAGCAGAATTAAGTTCAGAGCTATGACATAAGGATTAAAGTCCAGTTTACATCAGCTAAAGTGTTTGTTGTAGAAGAGTTCTTTATGGAACAGTAGTCTGAGTACAAAGACGTCGAGCTCGCTGGCCTCGACTGTTGGCTTCTCAGTAACAGTCGTTCTTCTAGACTATACAGAAAATATGGTCAGGCTGTGCATATGCAAGACTGAAGTGACAGCCTTCAGCATCGTTACATGTTAAGTTACTGACAAGCTTGGCGGCACAGAAGGATAATACACTGAGTTTCAATCTTTTGATGACATTTGATCATTCCTTACTGATTTTCTTGGTACTAAAATAATTGCAAGGAGAAATAAAGGAGGGACGGACGGAGAAAGAAAGTACATGAAATGCATACCGTTTCCACCTTCCCTATTTTTCCTCTCTCTTATTTTCCCTCTTTTTTGAAACAAAAGAAAAAGGACTCTCCTCTTATACTGAATTAGAATGAAACCAACATTGAAAATCCCTGTCCGGGGGACCAAAATCATTAGGTCCTGCTATCACAATCCTTTTTCATCTGATTACAGTGGGTTGATTTAAGAGTTTTCAAACAACATCCATACCAATAGGACCAGAGAAATGCAAATCACAAAGTTTTCCATAGCCATAGATTCTCGCTACTAAAAAACCTGGCAATAGACACATTTTGGTCTTTGAATCAGTCAGCAAAAGATTTGCAGGAACACAGTTTATCCGTGGACTGTTCCACACAGAAACTGCTTTGGACATGTGCTGTTCAATCTTGGCAAAAAACACAGAGTGGGTGATGAAAACCTCAGCTTGCAAAAAGAGTGCATTGGTGCTAGTGGATTTTTCACTGAAGCAGCTACTTAATAGCTGTTTCTGAAACTCAGAAAACTACAAGTATTTTTACGAACAAATCTTCTATTAGATAGTTATTTAAGAATGCCTATCTTGCATGACAGAGAGATAATGTTTTGGGGGTTTTTTTATTGCCTACAATAGGAGCTCAGAGCAAGAAAGGAACTGTTGTGTTTTCATATACTTTCTCCCTCCCCCTTCAAAGCAGATTGGGTTAGGGAGGTTGCAGTTTTACTCCAAGCAGAAAAGCTGTTCCAGAGTTAGGCTGATTTCAAGGTTAGCAGCCTTTTCTCTGCAGAATGTACTTGGGGAACTGGTGCAGATCGAGTGATTTGCCAGTGTCTCAAAAGCAGAAAAGGATCCCCATTCGAGCCAGGCAACCATGCCAGATCTCTCCAAACCTCCTTCAGAGCCCAGCTTGGCAGGGCACCTTCGCTACCTAATCAATAAAACCAGACACATAATCCATAGAGGGAAAACATTTACTGAAAGGGGAGCGCTGAAGTGAGACAAACATGCAGTCCCTTCATTTCAGTTTGTGAGGATCAGAGCCCCCACCATAGACCACTTACAGGAGAAAACCGGTAAGACTGACAGATCAGCTCCAGTACAGCTCTGACAGTTATTTTGCAGCCCTGCAGGCTATGTTTGCTATAATGTCTCAACCCAAATCCAGACTTTTCCTCAACCTAATACTGGTGGAAAGCCTTGCCTTCCCTTTAGCACCCTCCACTTTGAAGGAGTTGCTCACACTCAGCTCTCTGAAGACATTTAAATTAGACCAGACGTTCAAATGTGGAGATCAGCTGGATCTCCCGTTCGGTCCTATCAAATTAACACCTTTAGAAATTTGACACTAAGTCATTTAGACACAGAATTCACAGAAAAAAACCCACACCTAATATCGATCTGCATGGTTCAAAAAATGACCTGCCATTTATAACCACTATGAATCAATAACTTTTATCCTTTTTGCTTTCCATCCTTTTACCATTTGAGCTGTTCCAACGTTTTTTGCTCACATCAAATCTCAAAATGAATAGTGATTTCATTCACTTTTCCAAACTTTGTAAGCTCTCTGTTCTCCTTTTTTGTGACCCTCTAGGTCCTTTCTCTTCCCCATACATGTAAAAAAACCAGTGTCAATAATTCCTCTACACTACAGATTAACTACCTCCCATTTACTCCATATGTATAAAGAGCTTAAATGTTATGCTTATACATGTATCAAATGTATGTATATATGTATGGATGGACTTTTAAACATGGATTTGAAATTATATATAACATGCTATTATGTATATAAAATATTGTTTTTATAAATATATAGTCTATTCATACATTTAAAATCTACTTTATACTTTCAGATATTACAAGTGCTGTTCATTACCCGGTGCTCTGAAATTTCACCAGTTCTGTAACTAGCTGTCACCATCCCCCAAAACATATTTGTATTTCTTTAAGTGCTTCACCCTATTTAAGGAGCATGGGCTACTTAAAACATGTAGGTTTTTTGAGCTATCAAACTGTAGATGCATTAAAAGTATCTTTAAAAAAAAAAAAAAAAAATCATTATTTGCTTGTATCAGCTGTTTTTGTCCCCAGCATGATAAATTACAATCTTCAAATTCTATGCTGAGTCAGTGAATACATTTTGATGCACTGCAATATTCTCTTTTTCTGTTCTTATACACTGAGCTTTTTCAGCACTACTCTCATGCACGTGGTTATGTTTAAAACGTTGGGGAAACTGAAGATTAATAACATCCCGGTTCGTTTTGATTCAATTGAGGTGTAATGTGCTGCTGGAGAGCAGTGGCTGCCAGAAAGCATGTTCTTGACTTCCATGCAGGCAGGGGCTCACCGAACACAGATGGACATGGCCACTACCTTTCCTTTCAACTACATGAAAGAGCAGTTAAACGCTCATTTGTCAGTGGTACCCAAAATAACACCACCTGCAACAACAAACGTGACAATGAACTTCAAGTCCCAGAACTGAAGGAGAACACGAGGATAAAGCAGAGTGCCACCTGCCTGCACATCCAAAGGAGCAGAGGGGAGCTGAAGAGGGTCTGCAATGTGAATGGCCCCAGAGAGGCACCAGAACCATCAAGCAGTGAGAAAGACAAGAGAAGCTCCTGTCAGAGCAGGGGTACATTTTTAAAGAGCAGTTGATGGCTTTCAGGTCAATTAAATCTTACATGTTTACATGTGGATAAGGAACGTCAGAGGTACCAGTGTGTGTCGCCCAGTTCTCATCCCAACAGAAACAACTGGAACCAACACAAATACCACTGATTTCTCAGACTGACTGACATTAGAGTACATAAGACAGTTGAAAAACACATTTGCTTTCAAATCCATCCCTCATCCACGTTTCCATACACAAACCATGAAACAAAACTAATGTTTCTAAGGCCAAGTTTAACAGACGCACTACATTACTTTGATTACAGCATTCATTAGACTTAAGACGAATAACTCTTCGAAGCCATATGAGAGCTGATCACAAACTGAAGGCATAAAACCAAAACTGGCTCCTTCACCTAAAGTATCAAGGGAAAAAAAAAGAAGAATCAATACACACAAAATGCCTACAAAATCGTGTATGCACATTTCATGCTGATATGAAAACCGATTTAAGTAGGAATAAAAACATAAGGTATTAAAATTTTAAAACATTACTAGAAAAGGTCATCAACTGTAATATTTGCTCTTTCCTTATTAAAGGTACCTATCAGTTTTGTATGCTCAAGTGATTATTTTGAAGCAAACAGCACAACCATAATTTAACAGCCTTTACTGTAAGAAGGAATCTGTCCTATTTTTTTTTCCTCCTTCAAGATAAGAAAAAGAATGAACCTCCAAGCTCTCTGTAGGCCTTCAAGGATTTTGCACGCTTAAACCTCTAGCAAGAATATCCATAAGAAACACATCACCATATTTCAAAATAAGAATGCTTTAGCGGCATTTTTGTAGCAAAGGTATTATATGAAGGCAGTTATCAAAAAATGCAGTAAGGACAGAAAGTTGCCCTCCTTTTCTCCAACTAAAACCACACCAAGACGGTAAATGAGTCCCCTGCCCATGCAGGTCCCTGCTTCCACACTCCAGGAGTCTTGCCCTTGGGGATCCACCATCATGTGCAACTACATTCCATGGTGCTGACAGCTGATCCTGGCATCTGGTTTCCTCTTCAAGCTCTTTCACATTCACCAGTATAAAATAATTGTTCCTTAATCCACTTCTTACAAAGCAAAATGTGCTATTTAAAATAGCTGAGTGCTTAAAGCTTCTTTTATTTTCAGAAAGTATTTTGAGATATTTGTCCATGTTCAGAGCTGAAAGCAACCAAAAAAATATTAGATTTTTTTCTTTTAATATATAACAGAGGTAGAACTTCCATAAAGATTCAATGTTGTTTCTGAACAAAAAAATACCCTTTTAAAATAAGAATTATTCAAAATTATAAAATGTCTCAAAAAAAGTAATAAGGACAACTTAGAAATAGCTTTAAGAGAAGGCTTGAAACTTAACATTTTCAAGAAGTCATATGTAATTTCCTGATTACATATTTTGTAACCAAATGATTGCTATTTCATCAAATCCTACATCTATTTAGCATTTAATGGTAAAGTATAAGTGTCTAGGTTGTTAACAACAAAGGAAAGTATTAAAGCATTGCAAGTCTTGAAGGTTATCAAGACACTTGTTCACCACTATTTTCAAATTATTATGTTTTCTCCAATTCAAGCTAAGATTCTTTGGATCATACTCACATCATCAAGTTCTCTCACACAAGAAACTCACATTTAAATTAATCAGCTATTGGGATATACCTCTTAAAAAGAGGGAGTTTTGAGATATGTGGGCAACGCCTACCAATTTTTACTGCAAAATTGATGTGTGCTAGGTACTAGCATAATATATACTATACTTGGGACCATACTATAGAAGCTATCCACTGAAGTCCAAAAATTCATAAAAATAAAAATAATTCACATAAAGCATTGACTTTAGGCAAAGAAGTGCAATTAATTAATGCATTGCTGGATTAGTGCTTATTGGTGATAATTAATTACTTGGTTCTTTAAAGCAATTAACACTATCTCAGGAAGTAAAAAAAAAAAACACCAAACCAAACAAACAAAACAAGAAAACCCACTAAAATGAAACACCACACCACAAAACCACCATAACTTGTAGTCCATAAAAAGGTAGTCCTCATCTTTTTGGGGTTCTTTTGGGTTTTGTGGGGCTCTGAGGGGTGCTTTGTTGCTTGAGCATTTTTTTAAATTTAATTTTAATTTTTAGTTTGATCTTAGCTGCTGATGCCCATTCTTCCTTCAAATTCTGTTATGAGATGCAGCAAGTGAGAGGCAGCACGGCTTGTTTTCTTCAAATGGTAGGAGCGAGCAAACGTTTGCAAGAAGTGAGCAAATTACATGACCCCTTGATTTGCTTTCCAACACCACGTAATTCTCCAATTATTCCAATACACCCAGTCTATAAGGAGCAAGTTTTCCTTTACACAGGAAGTGACTTTAACATCACAGTCCGCAAACAGAAAAAGTGGGAGGTCTGGTGCTACTGCAAATAGATCGGTAATAACAGTAACCAGTATTTCTATAGTCCCAAGGACAAAGAAAAGAGAGAAAGAGACCAAGCTTTTCAGAATGATTTACATTGAACTTAGGCAATCAACCCTCCGGGCAGCTTTGCAAAGTGAAGCCTAAAAATTCTTTCTATCTTAATCTTTCTTTAAAATTCTAGCCAGAGGAAGAAATTCAAGGGTACTTCTTCTGTGGAGTAATGTCATCATTTATCACCCAGGCTGATATGCAAAGTGACATAGGATATGGAAAATCTCTTTTAAAGGTATGGGATAAAGTCCTGGACTCCTTGAAGTTACTGACAAAATTTCTATGACCATTCATTGCACCAAGTTGCATCAGTGGTCCTTATTTCTCAACACTGTGATTACAACCTTTCAGTTCACAAGGAAGTCTCCTAAAATACGAACGTGTAATTCTTACAGCTATTTTTACACATATTCTCTCTAATTTCATTTTCTAAAGAACATTTTTAAATTATTATTTTTTCCCCTCCAAATGAAATATTCAAGATTTATGTTTTTCAGTGCACACACATCTTCTAATGTTAGCTCAAAAACTGACATGCTTGGTAATTATAAAGTTTCACCAGGTGAAAATAAAATCAATGGTATATGCTTCTGTAAAAATTATAATAGTGATTAACTCATGTATTGCTCCAACACACCTGTTTATACCCACAGTGCATATATCAACTGCTATTGAAATTAGTTTTAAAGGAGTAGAATATGATCTGAATCTTAGAGTTAGTTTAGCTGTTGATCTTATATCTTGACTACTTACTTACCTGAGGAACCCATTGACTATAATTTATTAAAAATAGAGTCTTCTACTGCAATCCCAAAGGCTTATGTACTAAGTTGAATAGAAGCAGGAAAAAGCACTGTAAAAGAGCACACAACTTTACCAAAATGCAGGTGTTACACTGAACAGAAGAATGAAAGAAAAGGGCAGATGAGTGGTAAGAGCAGAAGGCACAATAATAAACTACAAGATGATAAAGTGGGCAAACCTTCAAACAAATCGCAAAAGCAAACGAGGAGCACACTCCTACCGCAGGCAAGCCACAAGACAGATGTGCACAGGGACCAACTTGGGAGAAGGACAATGGATTGTTATAAAAATTCTAAGAAAAAAAAAAAGAAAGAAGATAAGTGGCTTGTCAAAAGGGGATTAAAAAGAAAAACTGAGAGCTTAATTATCACCTCACAGGAATAGGCTATTCATGCAAGATAAGTAGAGGCAAGATGGATGATAAGAAAGATTTAAGTGTAGAATGTTAGACGCACAGCTAAGCCTCAGAGACTATTAGTCGTAAGTGGATGTACCAGGCTGGTCAGAGATGAGTATGAAGTACAGCATGGTGAAGTTAGCAAAGCTGTGCACTGCATGCTTTGTAAAGAATGATCTACAAGCAGTACTACCGTCTGCCAGACAAAGCTGGAGAACTTAAGAAAATTTCATAATATTTTTACACTCTTGTTATTCTTCATGAATCACACACTGTAAAACTGGTTAGAGTACGACAAAATATTTCACTGGAGATACAAGACATGATTCTGTTTGGAATTGAGAAAATCTTGGTCGTAGAAAAACATGCACATAATACTGATTTATTCCTAGCGTTTTAGGATCTCACAATGGTAATCTCATTACAGAACTATGAAAAACAGTACTTGGCCAATTGTCTGAGAATATAGATCTCTCCCCAAAAACTCCAATAGGCATCTCGAGTACCAATTCAGGTGGCAGCATCCTGAATTCACCCACACATTGTCCCACATGGCTGCACTGCCAGTGAGGCAAATCCCAGATGGTTAAATCTCACGTGAAGGAAGCAAGAGTCAGTCAACTATTAAACCACTTCTCAAAACAGTCCATAAATTTATTTTACAAAACAATATTTGGAAACTCTAGAGATGGAGCCTTCTAACAGCTTCTAACAGTCCAAATGGAGACCAGTAGTAAGTGGTGTCCCTCAGGGGTCCATAATGGGACCAGGACTGTTCGATATTTTTATTAATGAATGTGGCACTGAGTACACCCTCAGCAAGGCTGTGGATGCCACCAAGCTGAGTGGTGCAGTTGATAAGCAGGAGGGAGGGGACACCACCCAGATGGACCTTGACAGGCTCAAGGAGTGGGCCCACATGAACATAATGAGGTTCCACAAGGCCAAGTGTAAGGTTCTGCACCTGAGTCGGGGCAACCTCCAGTATCAATACAGGCTGAGGAATGAAGCGATTGAGAGCAGCCCTGCAGAGGTTTAGGGGTGCTGGTGGATGAAAAGTCAGACACGAGCTGGCAGCGTGCACTTGCAGCCCAGAAGGCCAATCGGATCCTGGGCTGCATCAAAAGAATCATGGCCAGCAGCCCGAGAGAGGTGAATTTGGCCAAGTTATAAGGCTTCAGAAAAATATTGCTTTGTACGTGGTAGAGCATGATCTGGCTTAATCTCGTTATTTTCATTAAATTCCCTGAAGAATGCAGCCATCCCAGGCATGCTCTAGCAGTTGCAGGATCGGAGCAGAATTTCCCTGCATTTTGCACCCTCTGGGCTGCTACGGGCCACAGGGTCTCTTTGAGATGGCTCTTCCCACTAAGAAATCAGCAGAACAGAAGAATCACTCAGAGTTAAGAAACAGAGGAGAGAAAATCTAAACATTAACCATATGAGTGAATGAACAGAACAGAATAAGAAAATAAAATGCAGCAAACAGGAGTTTAAAAATTAACTAACACAAGTACCAACTTAGCAAGGAGACTGAAGCTCAGAGCAGTCGGGAGCAACCACAGCAAACAGGGACCACGCAGTACAGAATATCAAGTTAGCAGCCAGAAAGGGAGATGGGATAGGACACTACTATCTAAATGGTGAAAAATCTAACATACTCCAATTTGGAGGGCAGGAATACTTCATGAGACTTTTTTTTTTATTACTAGAAATTTATATGGTGATGAATATGGTCGAAAGAAAAAACCGTGAGTATGCAACTGATCAGTCTGGTGGCATAAGACAGACCTTAAACAGTAATAATGCTGCACTTGCACACACATACAGATAATCCTGCAAAATATATTGCTGGAATCAATAGCTCTATTGTGAATAAAGACTTTTGTTTTACTACGAGAAAGTAAATATGCCAAACAGATAAACCCGTATGACCATTTACAACATACTTTTAGCCCAACTCAGCATTTAGACAGTAACCAAAACAACTTAAATTTACGCTCGAATCATTGTAGACAATGCTGGAAGCTGCTAGCTGAAAATAATAACAAATTTTTTTCCCCCTTTCACTCTTCTCTTTAGCAGTGAGGCACTCATTAATCTGCTATTTGCTCCATTAGGATTCATTATTATGTACACACAGCCTCCCACACAATGATATTGCTATTTGCCACCTCAAAGTAAGCTAATAGCATTTTCAAAATGCAATTAGAACCTTTCAGGAGAGAGCTCAAGCTGTGTTTGGATAATATGAAGTTAACTCTCTGCTACATTTCACAGACAGGCACACCAAAGCTAATAAATTCTTCTCATGTCTTCAGATTATTGACACACCTACCGGCAATGTCAAGATGTTAGTTTAAAGAATTTCAAATATGAAACAGTTCAATAATCTGGTTTACGACAGCTGACTGACAAAGCTAATTAACTGCCTGGAGAAGATTCTTCATAAACGAAGCAACTTCTGTCTGAACATATTTCCAAGAAGAACAAAATGTTCGTTTTGTTTTTCTCTCTTCTCCTTCATATTCTTCTAGCTTCCTCCATCCCACCGAATCTTTTATAAGAGGTTTCTTGAAGATACTTCTATATTGTTCTTTCTGTGATTTGGTGGTTTGTTATTTTCTGTGCCCTTTGTACCTTGCTGCTGGACACTTCTACCCTTCTCCTCCAGACATTTTTGTTAAAAGTTACCTTTTCAGGCACTTTACACAGACCATTTTCACACATCTCTTTGTGTCCTGGGGAAGTTTCATGTTTGGGTATCTACAGGCTTTCCGCAGCTGTGAGGAAGCAGCTTCACAGCATCCACCCGCTTCAGGTATTTTTCTCATTTACACACCTTCCACTACGCATCATTTCCAAAAAGAAGAGACCCTGTTTATATCCAATCCCAGTGGTGCAGAAGGAAGACTGTACTTTGGGGGTTTTCCCCTACTTGACTGAAAATGTTATAATTTGGGGGGGATTTTTTTATGCAGAGGAAGCTGACACTGACAGCTCAGTATACTTATTGTTAGCCTTATTGTAAGTAGGCACTACGCAAGCACAGTATGCTTCTCTGTCAACACATTTCAGTCTTGGCCTGAAAGACAACTGTCATGCCCATTAGACGGTCTCTCCTTAGTGAGAACAACCTATTTATAATACCAGATAATGTACCAGTTTTATGAAATGAACATACAGTAGAGCCAGTGAAATTATCTACTGCAAAATATTCATTACAAATTAAGGGCACTGACAGCATTGAGATTAGAAAAAAAATATGTGTATAATGCAAATAAAAACACCTACAACAAAGGGAAAAGTTGTTTTATGGAGATGAACAATATCAGACTTTTTCTCCCATCAGAACCCGACTCAGAACATAGGTATTATAGAATTTGAGCATTGCAGGCAGAATAACAGCAGCCCAACTGGACATGGTTATTTTTAGGCTGATGCTAAATGGCACCTGTGACGCAGACCAGCAGCAGCAGACTAATTTTATCTGGACTTTTTGTTTTCTTTTAGTCATCACAAGTTCACAAAACACTATAGATATTCATCATACAAAGCGATTTATTGCCCAGATCTTTTTCTAACACCAACAGAAGAGACTGAAAATATTAGTGCACCTTGTTGTAAATATCAAAACAATGAGATTACCAGAAGATTACCAGCAAGACTTGCAGAAGCCTAGTTTCAGGTGTCCGATCCTGCTCAGTCTTCTCTGAATGAGGGAGTCAATGGAGAGAAGATGCCTGTCCTGTGAGTTCTTGCCTTATTTGCACCCTGCCCTTCCCCTTGCTGGTAGCTTATTTCACATGGAATCACCACTTTAAACAAATGAGTGGCATTATGCCCACATTGCAAAATATCCTCAAGGAAGAGGGATGGGATCAAAATTACTAGAGTGACAACCCTTACCGAGTCTCCTCTCACCTTGATAAATTCTCTTAAGAGGAATAACTTTGTTGATTCTGTCATTTCTCCCCTCCCAGCTCTGTTGTGGAGGGTGTATTAGTTATCTTCAAAATGTCTACAATACCCACCCTTCAAAACAGAGGAAGCACTAGTATTAGTAATTTATAGGAGGCTAAGTGAGGCATGGAAACAGACTTGTAGTGCTGCAAAACTGAGAGACTAGTTACTACTGTTGTCCTTCCCCATTTTGCCCTCCCCAAAAGTCAGAGGTAATCACATTTCAAGCTCTACTTACACTCAGAACTTTAATTCATGGAATGTGTCAACTTAGAATCAAATATTTTGCACAGTTTCAAACAAAAATTAGACTGGAATTACTGTTTTTGTTTCTGTTGTCACATAACCAGATCTGAAGACAATTCTTCAACAGACCAGCTGGGCATTAGGTTTCGGAGAAATAAGAACACATGAATATGTGTTTAAGTATGCATACATTATTAAAGGATAATTGGTAAATAATACTTATTAATGACTATGCCAGGCTTGAGTCAAAAAGTCCAGCCCTAGATGAGTCGTTTTTTCCCCGTCTCTCTTTAAAACTCACTGATTTTGCTTTGCTTTTAAGGTCTATGCTAGCTAATTAGGGGATTTCAGTAATCTATTTTTAATATGTACCGTCTTCTGTTCTTTTTAGTGCAGCCTTAAGATAGACTTTTATCTTTACTGCTGTGCACAGATCATCTGAATATATAAGTTCTCTACTACATGACAACTCATAATGAGCCTTAATGAAGCTTGGGAACAGCTGTTAAAAGCTGCAACTGAATAGGTTTGCCCAAGCAGCAGTAGCTTAGGATGCTTCCTCTCCTGTAACACTGTTGACTCATCCGCTCACCACACATATAATGAGAAAAATCAAAAATGAAACACTAAAGCAGCTTAATCCTTTTTCCTTAGACATTTTATTTTAATCAGTTTTAATAAGTACATTATGAACCATCATCTCTTAAGCCTTTCACCTTTTTAATTATATTCCTGCTCTGAACATCGACAAAAGCAAATGTTATTATGCAAATTTTGCTCTGAATTCATGTCCTTACCAAGAGCATAAGAAACAGAGTTCAAACTCCACTTTTAATTATCCTATAGATAAATGAGCAGCAAATTATTAGAAATTACAATAAGCTGTCATGATTTTTACACGTTACCGAAGCTTAAAGTCAAAAGATTACATATTTTGGGTAGAACAAAGGACTTGAAGAGAACTATGAAAGTTTAACATGATCAAAACAAGCACATCCTGTTACTTCATATCGTTTGTCTTCTCTTATTGGTCTTTAAATCCTTAGACGCTAAGCTATACAGCACACAAGGCACTCAAGGGGATTTTTGTACTACTTTTCTGATTACAGGTGTGTAGGTTCCCTCCAGTCCTCCAATTTTTTTTTTAAACATAATTTGCCAATCATTCTATCAGAATACATTGGAGCAGTTCCCTTTCATGTATCAACTGCAAAGCACTACTTCATGAAATATCGGAATTTTTGTCCTCCAGTATCCTTGTTATCTAGTTTTGTTCCGGTAACATCTATGGGCCTAACTCTCACTCTACAGCTGCAGCAGAGAGATAGTATAGTTCAAAAGCACATAGCTTAAGTCTACAGCTGACAGATAAATAAGAACTCAGATGACAGGAGATAGGAGAAGAAGTAGATAGATGATTGCATTGAACCTGATAAGCAGAATCCACAGAACACCTGATAAACTTTCTCTTTTCTCCTTCCTTCAATCAAAAGTTCCCCGTCAAAGCTTGCAAAAGCCAACACTGCTTGCCATTGTCAACATTTTGAATTATTTACATCAACCTAACAGAGCCAAAAACTAGCCATAGCTATTTGGCTTCAGATCTCCAGTTAATTTAAAGTTTCTTAGCACTGAAAGTTTCATCATGAATTTTTTCAGTTGTTCTGTAGGGAAATGCCAAGAAACAGAAGATTCCTAATAGATCTATATATGTAGAGCAACGGGAGGTCTGCCTATGTCCTAGGCCAGGGAAGTTTCACTATCCACTGCAACAGCACCAAAACTCATTCTTTTTTTCACTGATTCTGAACTCCAGTATGATTTGACTGCCTTGCACAGCGACGTGGAACTGTTTGCCTATGGAAAGTGTTATTTGCTGAGTTTTAAAAAGTTGTAGTCTCATGGCTCATTACACTAGTGACGATAACATTTTACTTTCATGGTGGTTTGCTTCGGAGGACGCTACACAATTGCCACAACAGCACTGACAAACAATAAATATATAACTGGAAAAAATGGATCTGCACGATTTAGACCTGAAATTGGCTTCCTTTCCATGTTCTGACCAGCCTAACAACATTGCTATATTCTATGCTCACTGCAAACATAAATAAAATACTGCAGTATATCTAATAACTCTCAAACAGAAAAAATAAAGACTAGGGCCACAATTCTTAGTTCCAAGAACCTTATCTAAAGTAGTTGCACTGAAAAGTATGCGAAGCATGCTGGTACATATCTGATGCACAACGGTTTGGGATTTCCAAGTTTCTGTAATGTACAGCATTATGTACCAGTCTTCTGTATAAAGCAGAAGTCCTAAGCTCCTTAAACTCCTTTATTTTCAGAAAGGAAGAGTAAAAACAGAATAAGGCTGGGGATTTTGATACAGCCACTTTCTCTGCAAAAGTTCACATTATCTGAATTTTGTTAGTGAACTTGCTGCTAAAAGATACAGAATAAAGGGAGGATGTTGGCAATGCTGTATGATTCAGAAGTTCTAATAAGTAAAATTAGCAAGCATTATAAGTAGCAATGGAAACTATACATGTGAAAAAGTGCAACAACAGTGAAACATTAGGGCTGCACTCAGAAGGGGCATATCATACTTCCAGAGTCATTCACAAACACGCCTTTCCATGCATGAGAAATACCTATGAATAATACTTTGCACAATTTGGAGAAGAGAAAAATCTGTGCACACTATAACAGGTGAAAAATGTAAACCAGCCCCCCTCACAGAAAAATGGAATTCGAAATCCAGAAGCTGTTTCAGAGGAAAAGGGGGGGGTGGGGGAAGGCAAAACCAAACCAAACAACAAAAAAAAACACACACACAAAAAAACCCAAAACAACAACAAACAAAAAACCAACCAGCCTTCCACATTTCACCTGGTAATATATCTAGCCTCAAGGTGGCTTTATAAGGTCTATCAGTCCATTCATCTAAGGTGATACTTGGTGTCTTTAAGCATTATTCCCAAAGATACTCAATCACTCCGAAGAACATTCCCCCTTTTGCATCACGTGAAGAGGGGGGGGGAAAAAACAACAAACAAACAAAAAAACACCACATAAACAACCATGACACACAACACCACACAAAGCAGAAACATACTGCTTCTCAGTATATTTTGCATAACTGCTCTCTTTTTCCTTTACTTATGCAGGAAAGAATTTGGATACCCTGATTAACACATCAGTTACTGGACGGGGAGAAGAATGAGGGCAAAGGAGGAATTTTGCTGTCCGGTTAAATACAGGTTTAGCTGGAGGGCAGGGGAAGACTATCTTCTAATAGTTCAGGGACAATTCCATACAGGCCTGCAGAAACTGTATTCTGGCAGAGTCCCAAACAAACTGGCTGTTCAGCAGAGTCAGGTTTCTGGCTCCACAGGAAATGTCTTCTTAAGAAAGATGTTAAATAGCCCTCTTCCCTTTCTCTGTAAACTTAATTATTTTAGAAGAGGGTGGCAATGAGATCCCAGCACAACACAGAAGATGGTGTAAATAGCTTTCCAGAGCCAGTCTTCACATATATGATTTATCACTATGACAACATACAGTAGATAAGCTAATAAAATAACATCTTAATTGCACCACATTCCTGGAATCTTGCCTTTGTGTAGCGTCCAGTTAAGGTGCTACTTATGCTAAGATTCTGGAGCAATAAGCAATTGCAGATGCATAAGACTTTTCCCCACCTACCTACTTTTCACTCAAAGGGCTTAAATTCTCAGGTATTGTAAGCACAAAATGCCATAAAACATGAAGTCAAACAGGGAGAATGTTAGTCTCTAGTTGTAGTAAATAAGACTCCCGAGGACATACATTCTGGTTTTATTCCTCTAAAAGTTCAGCCTTTGAAGTAAACAAGACACGATTTATTTTAGCAAAGGAAGGTAGAAGTTGACTTTTGAAAAAACCATTCCTCAAAAATCAATGGCAATCATTTGCTGAAAGACATCATTTTCTCTTACAAACAGTTTTAATAAAGCAGATTTTTAGCCTAGTCTTTTAGGGTAAGCAACAGTAGCTTGCTATCCCAATTGTCAATAAGTTCAGAACTCACTAGTGACATCTGGCTGAAATATGGAATCAGGGTCAGTCTCAGAATAATCCACGTTACATCAAAATCAGCTGCTGAACACAGAATAGATAACCCAGCTATTACCTCCCCCAGAGGTTTTGTGTCTTGCCATAGACAGCAGCCAACTAGCCACTGAAATTTCCAGCTAGCCAACTCAGCACACAAACAGCTTCAAACCAGCAAGCACAGGTTCAGCACTCACCTCAGTCACCGTGGGAAGGGACACTGAAAGGAGAGGCGGTTTAGGCAAACTGAAGGAGATAGTGCTATAAAAGACAAAGGCCAGCAGCATTTGGGGGCTTAAAAGGCACAAATAAAAGTACGTTCTATCAAAAACTACATTTTGGCATGGTGCAAATTAAATGTATCTTCTCATTCAAAACTGTTCTACAAGTAGGTTAAATCCGGTCTTCCATAGACTGTTCAGACTGCTTTGTGTTTTAACAGGACAAAGAGTCAAAAAATAGAGCAGCTGTGCTGCACACCCTTCTTGATCAGCTTGTGTCTGTTATCTATACTAGCACTTGTCACAGATATTCACCCACATTCACCTTTGTGTAACTGGCTGTTCCATCCAAACAGCATGGTTTCAACAGAATGGCTTAATATAATATAAATAAAAAGAAACAACACAGAAGACATCTCAGAAGTTTCAAAGCACTTAAATGGCTTCAGTGATCCTGTTACCACAAATGGGTCATCAGAGTTGATGACCCAGAACAGACCCGTGCGAAAGCCTTGCGATATGGATGGATCTAGTCCACCACATAATGAGTTAGTCCTGACCAACGTGGATATAAACCACCCTGCACAACTTCAGGTCACAATCGGAGATTGCTCCTGAAGCAGCAGCTTAGACATACAAACAAGCCTATTTCACACAAACATCCACATCCTTTGTCCCTGTACACTCTAGGCTCCATGTGGCAGGGTACAGACACACTTGCAGCTTGCACAGACAGAAAATAATGCTGTAATTTAAAGATTTACACTTTACACTTTTTTCTAGATCTGTAAAAGAATTTTGAAAGACTTCCTTCACGTCTGAGGTAACGTCCTGCCCTAGCAAGTTCATTGAAGTTTTGCATTTATTTCACTGGGGACAGGGCTTCTCTCTCTTTTATCCGGGTTTTTATCAATGACTATTAACTGTGCATTTAAGCAGTTATTCCAGGGGAAACAGGAACAAATTTCAGAGTAAATTAACTGGCTTGTTTTTCTAATTTTTGCTAGGGAAGCAACTGACAACAACTGACTGCTGAGTAAACCTTAGATTTACAAATAAAGAGCACGGGTAGAAGTATAAGTTAGAGCAAACAAGAAAACCCATTGTTGATGTGGTAATATAAAAGTAATCACATCATTCTTCAGTACATCACCTGGTCCAATCCACAAACAGCTTGTGTCAGATTATGTTGGGCAAGAAATACCCTTCATTTAAAATGCAACGATCACTGCCAAGTGAAAACAAACTGAATATATCAACCATCTGATCTGGCATGGGAAAGTCTCCTCCAGCCCCTAAAACGTGACAGTCCTGCCTCAAGAACTGGGCACCCTGAGCTACCACATCGACAAACAGTAATATCTTCTTTTTCATAATTTATTGCAGTTCACATTGAGGACAGGGGAATCGAACATTATGGCAAATACTCAGACTCGGCCCACTCAGATTCCGTATTCTTCAGTCTAAACTGTACCTAAGGAAACCTAACTGGTCTAAAGCTTTAGCACAGATATTCCATTAGCTTGAGAAAAACACAGTTATTGCACTTCTAGCAATCACATAAAGGCAGAAATTGCTTGAATCTTAATAAAGGTTTAAAGCATTTTAAAAAGAAATAAAAGACTGTTTAATAATAATAAAAAAAACTAATACGTACTGGTAAGGCCGTGAATTAAAGCCTTGATTAAGCTCTGTAATTACATATTAGTTAAAGACCAAAGCATCAAAACTAGACAGTACCTGTTTGTACCACATCAGCACGTTTTAATGAATCCCTGGAGCTACTGTTTCAACTCTCTGCAGGTTTGGGGGGCTATTTTTTTAGGATAACCACCGAAATGGTGCTGTATTTCTAGGTAGACTATAAAAATTGTGCACAATTTTGCTGAGTATATCCAACTCATTCCAGCATTCCATTGACGTTCTATAAATGACATAATAGATTCAGGTAACAGACCAAAATCAGTATGGAAAACGACTGGCAGCTTCTGTCTTCCCATTCACACTTTCTTTACTTCCCCATGTACTTAAAATTCACATATTTCTATTTCTTTCCTCTTCCTCCCAAAGTGCCTCCAAAACCAAAAGCAAAAACCTGCTTTTTCAAAAGTACCATATTTGCCTCATAAATTCCCCCTGCTACTATATGCTCTGTAATAATGATCTCCCAAGTCAGAATATTCAGAAATAAATATTAACAAATATTCTAATCAAATGATGGCATTATTTTAACTTCTTTTTTTTTTTTTCCCCATTTTCACTGGGGTCTTCTTATATATAGGCTTAGCTACTCTAAAACCTTCCCTCTTCCCATCCTTTCACATGCTAACTGGATGCCCTAATATCATTTAACATTTAATGCCCTTTTTTTGTTTGTTTGTTTCCCCCACAATTCTAACAGCTTGCTTTATTAACAATTTCAGCTGGCTGCATAACAGGCCACAGCAGGAGATCAGTGCATGTAATGACATTCTCTACAACATCTACTTAAAAACAAATTTATAAGGCTTGTTTGGTTAATAACTCAGACTAAGAAAACTTTATAAAGATGCCTAGCGTTGCTGACATCCAAACTCTAGTTCCTATAATAATTTAATGTCTTCATAAGTCCTAGTAGCATAATCAAGAGAGCTTTACAGACTTGTTCTTCACTTTTAAGCAGGTATCAGCAAACATGCAAACAGTTTGTCCTTTTGTAACATCTCCACCGTTAGCATCTCATTTAGGATTGCTAAACTTCAGGATTACAAAAAAAAACCTGAAAATACATGAGTGAAAGTTTTGTTGTTCTACCTACACACACACGGGAATGACCCAAAGAAAAATCCTTCACCGAAATGACTATTTTTTTTTTTAATGAAAAATAAATTTTCCCCTCCACACACATATTAGCATCAGTGAGACTTGTTTTTAACACATAAAGGCGTATCAAACTCATTTTTACAGGGGGCCACATCAGCCTCACAGTTGCCTTCAAAGGGTCGAATGAAATTTTAGGACTGTATAAATGTAGATGTGGTTACATTCATACAGTGGCCCCTAGTACAAATGAGTTTGACACCCCGAGATAGAATCTATTGTGTAAACTCTGAGGCACTGCACAGAAGAGTAAAATTTTGTTTGCAGCCCAACCCTCTGTCTGCACTTTCTGGTTTTGAACCCAGATTTTCCCACTGTTCTATGCTTGCCACCTAGCAAAATTTAACATGAATAAATCTGTCAAAAATTAAAAGATACCAATATTTTGTTTTTGTTATGGCAAAAGCCTGACAAGTAGAATAAAGTCTGGAGTGCCCAAAGGATTCCTTGAAAGGATTTGGTTTGGGTTTTTTTGGTGGTGGTGGTGCAGGTTTGGTGATGTGGGGTTTTTTTCAAGTAATTTTGGAAACTAGTGCTAGTGTATTTCTGGGCTGACATCAGCCTTACATCTTATACCACTTACTACTGAGCATTATTGTTAGAACTAGTACTCTCATCCAAAACACTATGCGGAAACATCTCCTCCCACAGAATAAATTGTGTAAATATGCATATGGTCATTTTCCTCTCTTAACTTAGAGGGTGTCAATGAAATAATGAGCACTAGTCCCCTTGAAAGTTCCTTCTGTTAAGGTCTTAAGGGTATTTACCAGAAAAAATTACTATTCTAGTCTACCACATTTTATAAAACATGGCTTCATACTATCAAGTTACATAAATACTGAAATCACAAATACCACAAATAAAGTTGATTAAGAGTCTATTAAATATGTACTTTAATTACTCCCAAGTCTTCAGTGCACTATATGTAGGCATCCCATTCTTCCTATAGATGCTTCTTAGTTAGGTTGCACACTTCTGACGGCTTCTTATACCACTGCAGTGTTATTAAACACCATTACATCATTATTGTTTCTTTTATTTTTCAGTTCTGCTCACATAAGACAAGGACCGTTAACCACAGACAGCATTTATTTCAACAGAGGCAGCAACACATGAAAGGTCCCAGCACAAGCCAGCAGAATTCTTGCAGAGCAACAAGCAGTTATTTTTCCTCACCTATCATCACAGTGTTATACCAAAATTTCTAAATTATCGTTACGCGTTTCTTGACGAAATTCTAATCCATTTCAAAACAGTTACAAAACAGCCAAAAAACAAAACGAAACAACATAACCAGACCACAACACAGAGAAAAAAATCCCTCTCTCCTAAACCACGTCTATCTGTACCGTGGTTGTGGTAGTCCTGATGAAAACAATGGCAACGTTTTAAATTATGGTTGTTCAAAGAATATGTTATTTAAAACTACCAAAACAATTATATTGTAATTTAATATAAACCAGTTGATAATTACTTAATCATACTGGGAATTAGCACCAAAGATATCACGCAGTATCCATATAAATACCTAACCATTCTCATTTTATATAACAATACCACCTACTTTTAACTTGGGTGTATTTACAAAACACTGATAACAGTCACATAGTAGGCAAAGTCTTTTAACACTCTGCTCTTAACCACCTTCCAACTTGACAAGGAACCATAAAATGCAATGTAAGCCATCAGCTGTTGCTTTCCAAACAAATCCCTTCATATCTTTTCCCACAAAGAAAACATTTGAATTTTAGGGATGGTATCAAAAGCTGAGACGCCTCCTGAAACTAAAGAGATAATGATAATATGCAACCTGAACACTGTTGGGATGCACAGGATCCCCTCAGATAAAATAGTTACGTTTTAAACCTCCAGCACATTTATTGAATTTTCCACAGAGGAGAAAAGAGAGGGGCGGGGGGGGGGAAGGAAAAGAAAAAAAGAGAGAGAGGAGGAAAAAAAAAGGCACCTTGGCAACTGAACCTGAACCTGGTGCTGTGTCATTCAGTAATTGTGTTACAGCAGTTACATGCCCCAAAACACTAATGGTGCCCCGCAATGCAAATAACACAGGTTTGTCTTAAAATAATGAGCCAACTTAAATCTGGGTGCACTTCCAGGAATCAATTAGAGCTAAGCCAATGCTAAATATGACCCACTGTACACTACTGAATTAAACCAGGCTATTTTATGTGTGATAGCTGCTGATTTTACGTTGACACTTTGCCAAGCAACCAAGTTGGCAAAAAATGACATGGTCTTTAATCACAGTTTCAGTTAAACTACATTCTTCAGCAAAACATGCTCACAACAAACAATAAACTGACAGACACCCTGACAAATTCAAGGTACAGCTACGTCGAGCCAAAACTAATTTGAATTAAAAAATATGACCCAATAACAAACCTTCTCCTTGAGAGGTGGCATGTTGCCATTTGCAGACATGAGATACAAATGACAGTTTTTCTAGAACCAGTCTTTCCTTCCAACCATAAATGTCAATAATTTGAATTTAACAGAATGCATTTTTGTAACTAAGTTTCATAATGTTGTATTGTGATGGAGAAGATTTGGGCAAAACTAAATCTCTTTACAAGCTGCTAAGTCTTAAGGCGCTATTAAAAGCAACAGCATGGGGATAAGGAGATCAGCAGAGATCAAAATTGTGATCACACTAACATTTTACTTACAATAGTTACTAAAAAGGGATGAAAAAGAGCACATATTTTGGACCTGTGTCACTAAAGGATACTAAAAAGCATTTGCTTAATTATACCACCAGCTTTGTAGAGAGCAACACGATTGCACAAATACTTGAAGTTAAGCATTGACTGAGCTGCTTTGTGATTCTAGGTTCGATAAGCACATTCCAAAGGTCTTTTAAATCTAATTTCCACTTCTACCATATAAACGACACTCATCAGAAGGGATATGTTAAGCACAGAAACAGAAATATTTTCAGTTATTTTAAAATGTTTAAAAGTTGAGGAAAATAAGTTAATTTTTTTCATGTAATTTTCAACATTGGTGAAAACTACCCTGTTCATGAGACAAACGATTGTATCTTTGAGCAGAAACGTAATTAAAATTTTTTTAAAACACAAAAATACAAAAAAACCCAACAAAACCAAACAAACCTCTGTCTTGCAGCTGGACATTTTACTTTGTCAGCTCTCATTTTTCAGGCTACAGTTGCCAGACATCCTTTTGCCCTCAAATGCTTGAGGCCTTATGGGGTAAAATTTCCAAAAGAATGGGTACAGAATAAGGTCTGAAATTCTGGTAGCAGTAATGGGACTAAGGCAAGTCATTCCCTGCTGTACTGCTGTGAAAGCATGCTTCAATAACTTGCTGCATGTTGTTATTAGAGCTTTCTTAATAAATGCCATCAGTAGAGATACAAAAGTGTTAAGTTATTTGATTTAAAATTCTATCTCAGGTCATTTATTCTATATGTCATTATTGGCTTTTATCTATAACAGAGACAGACAAAATAGTCATTTCTGTGATTTAGACACCTAGCCATCTCATTTTCGCACTATATGCTTCAAGAAAAGGCACAGAATCACGTGCAACACTGACAATTCATATTCAGCAGAGCCCCTGTGTGACATCTCAATCTGTTGAGACATATCATACAGCTACCACTGTAGGTCACTTTAAAATTATCCTACTTTCTTTCCTATTGCCATGTGGGGCGGGAGACATGCTGGCTTCTTTTGACGTTCTTGCGCCTCCTCGCTCTAAAGCCCTCCACTGAGTACAAATTTCTGTCAATCTGCAGATTTCATTGCCGTCTTTCAACATACTGATTTCCCCAGAGACATAAATCAATTGATTTTTTTTTTTTAAGCTACCTTATACTTCAACAGAAGCGCTAAACTAAAACAGCAGCAAAACTAGGCACTTTCAAGCTACTATCGTATGTAAAACTGTCTACACAGTTCTGTTTCCTTTATGCTAACTAAACAGGCTTCTCTTTTTTCCAGAAGAGTCTTAACACATCAGACTAGCCCTTTCTTCTGAACATGTGTCCTGGTTTTGGCAGGAATAGAGGCAATTTTCTTCCTAGCAGCTGGTACAATGCCGTGTTTTGTATTTAGGATGAAAAGTATGTTGATAACACATTGATGTTTGTTGCTAAGTAGTCAAGGAAAATTTAAAAAAAGAAAATCATCCTCTTATGGTACACAACAACAACAAACCATTTCTCGATCGGATTGTGATGTGTGATGAGAAGTATGCGAGAACTGGCGATGACCAGCTCAGTGGCTAGACCAAGAAGAACCTCCAAAGCTCTTCCCAAAGCCAAACTTGCACCAAAAAAAGAGGTCACAGTCACTGGTTGGTGACTGTGTTCACCAAATTCCCAGTCTGATCCACTACAGCCTTCTGAATCCCAGCAAAACCATTCCATCTGAGAAGTATGCTCAGCAAATTTATGAGATGCACCAAAAACTGCAACACCTGCAGCCAGCATCAATCAAGAGAAAGGGCCCAATTCTTCTCCACAACAATGTCCAACAACCAACACTTCGAAAGTTGAATGAATCGGGCTACAAAGTGTGGCCTCATCCTCCATATTCACCTGACCTCTCACCAACCACCATTTCTTCAAGGACCTCAACAACTTCTAGGCAGGGAAAATGCTTCCACAACCAGCCAGATGCAGAAAATACTTTCCAAGAGTTCATCGAGTCCTGAAGCACTAATTTTTTTGCTACAGGAATGAACAAGCTTATTTCTCATTGGCAACTGTGTTGTTGTATTGATTCCTATTTTGATCCATAAAGATGTGTTTGAGCCTAGTTATAACAGTTTAAAATTCATGGTCCAAAACTGCAATTACTTTTGCACCAACCTAATAGTTTGTGATGCTATCACCAGGAACATGGGAAAGGTTGTGTTTAATTTTTGGTGGTACTTTTCACAGCAAGACACATTAACCCACCTCTGGATTACGATTTCAGTAGTATGAGTTCTAAAACTGCTATTAAACAGTATTAAACATCCCTAAATGAAAGAAAGAGCTGATAGTAAAGAACATGGGCTGGTGTAACAATCCTATTCTCAGCATTCAGAAGCTGGCTGATTTCTAACATTTCTATAGGAATGCAGCAGGGCACTGAGGGCCTCAATACTACTTAAAGAGTCAAGTGTTCAGGAGTTGCCAGACTGCCATAAAAATGTGATTTTAGGCAGAAGCTGTGCCTGCTGTCACCAACGAGGTGTACCTTTTGGTTTTCTTAATAACAGATTATTGCAGAGGATGTATGAATGGGAACACATCCTTCTATGACAACTGGACAGCAAAGCATGAGGCGGGGCAGGGGGAAAGGAAAGGTAGGTAATCCACTTACTACTGTTGAAAAGTCACCATGCTGCAAAACAGATATTCAAAACCTAGTTTCTATATTACAGAAAGAAATTAAATTATTAGCATAGTTTATTAGCTGTTTTACAGTTGTGGGTTATTAAGAGATCAACATGCACGGTACAATTTCCTATCAGCACAACTGTTTATCTTTTCAGTCACAGAAGACTGTTACGTAGTATTGAATAAAATACAGAATTTACAATTCAGCAGATATCTATGGCCATGTAAGTCCAGAAGAATAGATTCAAGTGCCAAGAACTCACAACTACCAACACTTTCTCATTTACTGTTTTCATGATCTGGAATTCACAAAGTCCTAAAAACTCTTTTAACTAATGATCGTCATCTTTGATCTCCAGGAAATTACTCTGGCATGTGTAGAAATGAGATTCATAAGAATTCTTACCCTCTTGGCAGATTAATTAATTTAGTGATTATATTGCATATTTAAGGAGAAAAAAAAAGGACAGAAACAAAAGCACAGTTAAAATTTAAACAAAATAGATCACTCCAATAATCGTTCGTATTCAGAGCAGCATGAAAGACTTTTTCCTGAAGATAAAAGTTCAATGAATGCATTTTCAGCCTGCTACACGTATCCATTTTAGCATATTGCACCATTAATTATTCTTTTATAACCTCTACTAAGATCATTTGTCACTCATTCAGGTCTCAAGCCTTCTGAAAGTGACAAATCTTTTTCCTACATTTCTAAGTACTATTGAAGGTATTAAAAAAAAAAAATCATCATTAGTTGTTTAAGCTGTGCTGTATCTACACCATAAAGCAAGAAAATTGCTTCACTGAGTGACTTGTTAAGTTTTGGGTTCGTATTTCAAATGTTTCCCAGGCTTAGCTGAAAGACCTCGTCTTCACTCAAGACACCATTAACTATTAACATCACAGTTTGAATCTAGTCTTCCTTAATATGCTAAATCACCAAAAACCAGATATCTTCAAGTAGTTACACATGTATATCTGAGTTCACAGGATCAGCTCACTCCTCAGCAAAAAACAGGGAAAGCATTAAGGTTTTCTGTGAGAGATTTTGATATTTTATAATATCCTTGCCCAAAAGTGTCTCTTAATCTACCTGACTTATCTATGCAACAGCCACAGTAAGAATCATGACTAGCTCCTGATTTCACGTAAAGTCTTCACAGGTAACCAGGTCTTTCCTGGAACCCAGAAGAATCAGCAAACCTGCAGCCATTTACCACATTAGAAGCTTAATGGCACCCAGCCATGTGAGAGAATACAGAGAGAAATTCTAGAATGCTGAAGACCTAGTAACTTCCAACACCAACTCCTTAAACTAGCTTTTACCCAAATCTACTTTATATGTACTATCCAAGCCACTAGACCCTTTTTCAGCAAGCAATTTCTATAATACCAGTTTCGTTCTATTTTGGGAAATGTTATAGCCATCACCGCTAAAGTTGCCCTACAGAAGGGAGAAGCAGAAGTAAAAAAGGACTAAAATTGGTCTGTGAAACAGCACTGACTATCAGTGTTTTACCGGAATAACAATTAGTACTTATGCTTTGCAAATTTTAAGACAGTTGTCTGTCACACCACAGTGACTAAAAGGCCCTAAATATTAAAAAAAAAAAAAATTGTATTTTTTCTTACTGAATCAAGTCCTGCATAAATACCAAAAGCTGTAGATATTTTAAAGTAAGCACCACACTAAACAATTTGACCAGAAGAGGGAAACACTTTCCAGTGATAAGTTTTGTTAGAGGACTGTTCATTTTTACCAAAACCACCAACACACATTTACAGTACTATGAGAATGTCTCCACTAGCAATCTTAGCTGGTCATCACAGCATTATTTTGGCGATGACAAGTTTATCAAAGACTGGGAAATCAAGTTGTTCACTACACCACTTCTTAACCAAGACAGGGAAATCGCTGTATCTCTAAAGCAACAGTAATAAGAGGAACCAGCACAAACATTTGTTGTACCACAGGCAGTGGCCCAGCTCCACACCCAGAGGCAACTTACCTTCACAACCACATGGGTTGGGGCTCAACAAGTCCTGAAGTGGTTTTCACTGCAAAAACTACTAGTAGAGCTCCATTGCACAGAACAGCACCCTTCTGACTCCACAGGAACAAACCATTCCCTTCCTCCAGAGACAGAAGTAAACCCTCCAGGCACAGAGGAGAGAAAAAGAAAATGGAAGAAACTCCCCAGCCTCTGTTCCTCTTATACAATCACTAGTAGCACCTGCAGCCTCCCTTTTGTCAGGAGCACTCATTAGTTCCACCTGAAGGCCATTTCTGTCCCACCAGAGTACCAAGATAAGTTTCACATATATAATGCGTTTGATCAAGGGCAAGCACTTACATTTTGAGACTGAGTTTAGCTAATAAGATAATGGTTGAAGAATGGAAGAGTGTTTTTTTCTGATTAATAAAAGAAAAACATCTCTAACATGTAATGCAAGTTCTCTGGAATCTCCTTCCCCTACTTCTTTGCCTGAGGTGGGATATGTTACCTGCTGTAGCCAATAGCATTTCTTTCAATAACAGTCTTTTTTATCCCATGCAAAGTACACAAGCTCAGTACCTCAGTCTCCTTTTAGTACTATTCATTAGATTTAAAAGAAAAATACACATAATAACCTCCAATATTTTCCTCCTTTTCATATCTGCTATGTTCTTTCCTTCTTTTCCTGAGTTACACTACCCAAGCACATATCTCTTTTCCTGCTGCCACTGTCATTAAACTTTATATCTAAGGCCCTGAATGCAGCAGAGCTCTAAGCATGTCCAGGACTCACTTTAGGCAGACTTAATCTAATCAATGAAGTATTATAGCACTGCTAACCAGTGCATCACAGGACTAAATATCCCATAATATGCTCCAGAAAAACAAAAGCTCATCCACAACTGCCACGATTTCATCTGAAAGAAACTATTTGGGAAATTTTGTAAAATTTAAACTTGAAACGTATCTATCTATAATGTATGGTACATCCAGTATTCATTATGACGATGGCCACTGACTGCACAGGAATGTACCAAGTGTGCTTTTAACAACAAACAGAGTAAAATACACAGATGAACCTTTGATCGAAGTCCTAACATAAATATTTTTGTGATTTATACTGTGCAGCCCTAATGCTGTGTTTAAAAGTTTATGGCAGTTGCCTTTATCTTTTCCTCATTCTTATGGTGAGCAACACTGCCCATTCCAGAGTCGAAGGCCCCACAGTAAGTTGAACAAACCCTTCAAATAGTCATATCTAGGGACTGTCCTTTTTAATAACTTCCTTAAGGGTTTCTACAGCCCAGTCAACACATATGGTGAAATGATATGGAAGATTTCAAACAAAGATACATTCCTCCTTGCATTTTGCTTGCTTTCGCTCTTTACCAACATTTTATAAGACCTTAAAGAAGGTCCCTAGAACCCTATTAGACAGAGCTCAACAGATTTAATCCATTCTGTATTGCGCAGGACTTCTTTTGCAGAGGTGAAGCCTGAAAATTGAGGCACTTACACCTAGCTTTATAAAGAGCTCCCTGCAGGGTGACTCCCGCAGTCACCCAGGAGCCCTTGTAGAAGAGAACTCTAATTAAGGGCCTAACAACACAGTTAGATATCTAACCTGAGATATCTGCTTCGAAAAATATAATACCATTCCCCTAGAAGCTTGGTTTGGAAACCTGCTCTGAGAAATCTGCTTTAAATTGGCCCTTAAAAAACACACTTAGCTTCTTTTTAAGCGGGAAAGACGTCACTAAGAAGGATTGTTATTAATCATCCTCTTCCATGAGACACCGCCAACATCGCTAACACTAATCATTTGCTCACAAATTCCATACTCCTTATGGAACTTTTAGATTTTTATTCTTCAGTACAGCTAGGAAAAAGATTGCCTGAGATCAGTGTAATTACAGAGAACTTGGCAGGTTTGGTAGCCTTCTCTTTCTTGTTAAATCACAGTCATTAGCCTAAAGTTGGACAATCATGATTTGGCAGTATAATATCAGCAAAACCCACTTTTACACAGGTCTGGTAGAGCTCCTACACTAGGGCTCTTTTCGGGTTGCTGAGTTTGTGCACTCTAACAACCAGCTTAATTTCCATAGGTGATAGTGCCAGTTTCTTCCTTGGTTTGCCCGATGCTCTGCTTGTGCACAGGCCTTTGCTTCGTCTAAAGGAGATTTTGCAGCACAACTCTCCTGTGCTGCATGTTCAGACCTGATCTTCCAGCTTCATTAACAAGGACATCCTCTTCTGGTACTGGTTATCAATTAGTCATTTCAAAGACTTATGACAGCTGAATCAACCAGTACACAAACCTTGTAAAGGTTTCAATAAAATACACTGTGCTTTAAACAGTACAAGAGAAAGATACACGTAAGCAAAGAAATAAGACACTTGCACCCATCTCTTATTATATTTGACATATGCTGGTAACTAATGTGAAAAATCTAAAAGTAATCCTATTCAAAAGGCATTTTAGCTACCTAACTTCCAGTAAAGTCAACAGGATTTAGGTACATAGGTGATTTTGAGTAGGCAAACTTATTATAAGGCATCTACATATTTTTAAAATTGGCTTTAAGTCGTTTATAAAAACAGGACTTAGGTACATCATTGTTACTGAATTCTATATGCAGGGAAAGCCTGTAAAAGAAGTCAAACCTACAAAGGTGTTTTAGGTATCTGATTCCTACTGAGTCCATGAGAATCAGGAGCCTATCTGATTTAGCGGATGAGAACCTAGGCATATTTAAATAGATGCTTTTGCAGAACCAATTAATTAGAAGTTTGCCATTTTAGAAGCTTAGACAGAGTTCATTACACTACAATAAATTACATCTGAGAGCCTTGATGCAATAGGAAATGCCTCAATTTATTTCATGGCAGTGCAAACCCACCTTTGGGCATTACAAGAAGAAGAAAGCAAGACTTCGATGCATCTCATTTAATACCTTACACTATGTGGGTTTTTTTGGAGCTTTTACAGCTCAAAACGCTATTGGCAGCCTGAATGTGCAAAACATACCTGTTAGACTAATACCCAAGAAACTGCTTTAAAAACTTTAGAAATTACCTTCACCATTTTGCAAAAGTTGAAAGTCACAGTATTATCTGCACTCTGGAAATTGTTTCAGTAATGTTTAAGATTACTGGAAATGAGAATTTGAAAGGTATAAAAATTATACAGCATTCTAAAGATTATATGAAGATGAAAACTGTTGCAACACAGGGTAGCATTTTCATCAGAAAGTTGTATTTAACGGACTCAAGTCTGAAATATTGAAATCATATGAGATATCCTACTTCCACAGTATTTCATGACATCAGACTTAATCACTTCCCTTGACTTGATGAATCTTACAGAATTACTGTCAAGCTATATTTAGCTGACGGATCTGTTTATATGAAGCTGATTCGTAGTTTTGCTGCTAAGTAAAAAGACAAATCCATCTGCTGTCTTTCATCTCACCTTTTTATGAAAGCCTACAAGATGAAACCTATAGCAAGTTGGTTGGGTTTTTTTAATCTTTCTTTGGCTGTTCCATTTTCAAATATCAAATGAGAGTTTTTCAGCACTGGCCACTGAAGCTTCTCTCTACTGAGGTTCTAAAGCACCACGAATTTTTAGTTCTAAAACTACATATGAAAGATGGTCACATATTCAAGTGCTCATAAGCCTCCTACTTAAAACAAAGATTGTGGTGCAAGAAGTGTCATGACCATGTTCTTGCCATATTGAGTTACTTACTCTAACTTAATTCCAAACAGGCTATTACTGGAAGCCAAAGAAGAAAGGCAGGATATTCCACTTCCTTAGCACTCAATATTTTGAAACTGTTTAATACTTGGGGGCCTGGTTTCCTCTGTTGACATACTTTTTAAATTCTAGATTGGCAAAAGCTTCAAGTTAAGTTTAGACACACTCCACAGGAAGCAGTACCTATGTTCTTTTAGTACAGTGTGGAGCCACCTATGGGAAACTGAAAAGGGGTTCTAGTAGATGCCAAAAGCCATTCTCACCTGCAACAGCTCATAGCTTCTTAAAAAACAGCCTCGGATTAAGGACTAAAATAAAATGAAACCTGAAAGGTTCAACTGATTACGGGACAAGATCTTTGCCTAGCACAGGAGCAGGCACACTGACGCTTCCCAGAAGCAAACGGAGTAGCCGCATGTAAAGCTCACAAAACACCACCATTGCTCATGGATGCTCCATCTTCCCATGCCAATCATCTAATGCCACCTGTGCAGACAATCCTAACTAGAAATTCCACCTTTGCTGTTCATTAAGTAGGTACTAGCACTGTTACAGTGACAGATTTTTTGTGAAATTTGGGATTACATCACAGGAGAAAATTCACAGCAACCTCCGGCAACAGAGGTTTGCATCTCGGTGAATACACCAAGGGCGAAAACCACATCATCTGTGAATCTAGAAATGTACCACAACACACATACTTGTCCATGGGCTGCAAAAGCACTTCTAACCTCCTGTTGGTCTCCACGATAGTGAAAGTTATATTTGCTAGTCCAATCTCTTTCCTAAAACAAAATGGGGCATCTGATGCTCTCTTACACATCTGGGCTTTTTTCACTTACTAGCTCAACAGCACCGTCTTTGGATGCGATGCCCCCATTTGGTCCTTTCCTTGTCTGTATGCCACAGTTCATACAGAACCTAAATTAAGAAACACATTTACTAGTGTTCATTCCTTGCTTTGCCAAGTGAGAAGTTTATTGGCCGTGTCAGTGATGTCACAGATTTTCTTTGCATTTCAGTCATCTGGAGTGGCATTTGGAAAGGGCATTTTCTGCCTAAAATCAATAGCTTCTCCAGCTGCTGTAATATTTCTTCTTACTTAGAAACATTACTCAGAATATAAAAGCAATTGATTGTAGGCAGAAAATACACTTGCCAATTACCAATGGGAAGGGGAAGAATACAAAGTGCCCTCCAGCTTAAGTATCTCCAGCTGGTGACACACCAGTACTGATCAGCCCATGTGTTTCAGAGGCACCAGAGCCTTCTCAAGCAAACGCCTGATTTTCCTAATAAGATGAAACTCAATGTGTGGTTTATTCCAATAAAAACATGAATCCAAATTTCTAATGCTGGGTTTTTCAGAGATCTGCTTTACGGTAACTGAATCAGAATATCCTGTCGTTGAATTAAGGTGGTGAAAATGCAAGTTAACTTTGCTTATTTTTAAGGTAAACTTTCCCGTAACCTTAACAGAATCCAAACGGATCAGTGGAACAGATTTAAAATATCGGAAATTCGTTCTTTCTTCCTTGGAATGAAGTAAATAGTGAGTTGTGTACTTGATTATGACAGGTTGCGATTACCTAAGAATGGTGATAGTAGCTACCTTACGGCACAATATCAGCATAGCTTCGGTTTGGCACACTGCCAGAAGAACTTCCAGCTCTACAGTCCAGCCCCATAGCTACGGCCTTGACACTGGAACAGGCACATAAATACCTGTCTTGTTTCATACTTTGTCACACACGGCTGCACCCAGCAAATTGCTCCAAACAACACAGTTCTTCCCTGTTTGTCCTCTCACCTCCAAACCTTTGGCAACCACTTCAGCACTCATTTATTTTCTCCGTTGTATCTGGCTGCAAGGAAGTCTTACAGATTTATGTAGTACCTCTGGCCATATACTGCTCATGTTCCCCAGCCAGGCACAGGGGATAGCATCAACTGATAGCAGTAAAGCTGGAGGAAGAAGAAAGCTCCAAAAAGGAGTTATGTAGTCTCAACAGGCTTGATGTAAGCAACAGCCAAATGGCCAAATCCCTGAAGATTTGGGGTTGAGCTACAGTTTTCTCAATGAAATTATGATACCTCACTGACTTATATGCGTATCAAAGAATTTTTGTAAGAACTATTTAAAGGCTTATATTTTCACACATACCTCAGTGAGGTAGACGTACACGTTCCAGTGACACTGAGTTGGAGCACCTAACTCAAACCTTCGGAAAGAAGAGAGATGAGCACTTGCTAGCACAAAATCAATTTTGCTTCTTGTTTTCCGTGCAGCTTTCAGAGACTAAGGCAAGTATATTCTTCTGGGCAGGTGAGGCCATTAGACCCTGCTGTAGAGGGAATTCTGGACTCGCCATTCAGAAACATTACTTTTAACATACTTCTTCAAAACATTGAATTCAGATACCAGTGCAAAACCTAACTAAAGTGTGAATCTTTTCTTACGTATGGCAAATAAACCTTTTTGTTAGAAGGAAACTCCTGCTTTCATAGGTATCCCAAATGTTAAATCACCTAATAATAAATACAATAATTTCAGAAATTACATCCTTCTATACTTACACCATTTAATCATTTAAGGATCTAAAACGAATTCCTTGATAAACTTGAGTCCTCTTTGATACATGTTGAGACCTAAAACCCAATTCCAATTCTATTCTATATGGGTTGTTTCCTTTTGAATTTCTATATACTACTACTTTATGTACATCCCAGACAAAAAAAAAAACTGGGTCTCAAGAAGTGCTTTAGTGTGTTTTCAGTATCACCAAAAAGATTTTGTAAAAATATTTTATTCAGAACCTACTGTATACCAGAGATAAAAGATGGCATGCTTTTTAAAGCAAAAAAACCCTAAAACCAGAAAATGCTTTGGCCAGCTTCTCTTCACAGCTAATACCCTCTTCCTTGCCCTGACATTATACAGAGTCATTAAAGAAGGCAAAGCTTTCAGTTAGAACACTTAGCAGGTCATTTACATTTTAAAAGGCTGTTTTGGAACATGCTCAATTCCAAGCAAGCATTACATAAAATTGAATTTTTTACACTGGGCAATACTGAACTCCATTTGACATGCTGCTTAAACAAAGAAAACGTTGACAAATATGTCAACAAAGAATATGTTATCAAAAAGCCTACAGCTTCATACTTCCAAAATATTTCCTTCTGTCTATCAGGAAAAGTTTTTCACTCTCCATATGGGTTGCGAAGGTGAAAAAGAAACAAGCAAAAAAAAAAAAAAAAAAAAGCGCTCCCCCCCCCCAAAAAAAAAATAATCCCCACAGGGCTGTGCCTGAATCACAAAGTTATAGTTTCAAAATTACGTATATAAATGTAGGCGTTACTGTGACAGAGAGATAAACTAGTAAACCTCTAAATTAAAAATTTCCAGGACATGTTTTTGGTTCAGGAAGACTTTCGGTATGATTAAGCTTGAAATATTTAGATTTCTCTTCACTGGGAAATTTAATGGTGTTTCAGTCCAGCTGTTAACAAATAAGTTGATGATGTAACGTTGCTCACATTCAACTGAGCAACAAAGATAATGATGAGTTGTATTCAAAATTTATCATCCATCCAGGGATAAACCTGCTTGTCTATTTTCTTAAGTAGGATAAAAAAAACCATATCCATTCTCCATGTTAACTGGTTTCTTATAACTTCTAAGTATTAAAATACATCCTACTACGTACTAGACTTCTAACACTGCTAATGTTGTGCTTAAAAAGAAGAAAGAGCTATGAAGAACAACCAAATACACTCATTTGGGCAGATGGAAAATGAAATTGGTCAGGTCAATCAGTCGCTTTATCCTTCACCAATTTTTAGGTGCTTCTACTTTGCTCATATGGCAACCTACTAAAACTCGGTTTGCCCAAAATTCATTTTGCATCAGTTTGATCTTTTGCCCAGCAAAATCTTGTCAAATTGAAGGATTAAGTGGAGTGCCACCTTAGGCATCCCTTGTATCTCCATCTCATTTTTTCAGTCATCCCACTTCTCTGTTCTGCAAAACATAACCACCGTCCAACTGGATAAGTGGTACAATCAGTAGCTTTGCACTTGATCCAGTTTGAATCAATCATCCTATCGCAGTTAAAGAGTCACCATCATGTCTACTTAGCCCAATATAAAATATTTGTTGTTGTTGTTTCTATTCTGATACACTTTTGTTCTTCTGACTCCTAACCAGACCCAGATGTGTAAGCAGAAAAATCAAATGTTCCACAATTTTGTTCTGAGTAACATGGAAACAGGAATTATCTGTAACACTTACGGATTTTTCTCTTCCAAAGTTTCACCTTTATTTCCAAGAATCAAATGCTTTGATAATCAGGGGTGTTCAGCTAAACCCAGCTGATTTTGCACAAGCTCATTGTATTCGAAAGGTGACGTTCATCCTCAGGAAAAGCACTTGTGCCACTAGTTAGAATTTCTTCCGACACACCACTTACTCAAAAGAATTTGCCATGCTATCATTGCCCTAAAGATTCTTTCCATAGTTTCAGTAACAGTGGCATCTGCACAGGGGAGCTCCAGCCACTTGAAACTCATTAAAACATACTTGAGATTGACAATGAGTTGAAAACATCTGTCAGACTTGGCCAAGATTTCAATCAAGTGTGATGTTGCCGTGTTACTTTGCTACATTGACTTAATAAATTACTTGGCTGCTGTCAATGCAAGGAAAGTTGGGTTCTAATTACTAGCCTGATTTTTTTTTTTTTTGTATCTGAAATGTACTTTCACTTAAAGGTTCACAGTCTACGTGACATGCATTAAAATTAATGTGCTGAATCTAGAAGCTGAGGTAAAGTAATACAGACTCGCTTTTCAACGTGCCGTATTAGGTACCAGCTAACGTATAACATGGCATACATATAGAGTCTCCAACAGAAAGTAAACCATACGCTTTTCCCAAACTGCCTAGGAAGAGTAAACAAGTGACTACCTGATGCTTTCAGCTTCTATTATTATTATTATTATTATTATTATTATTATTATTATTAATAATAATAATAATAATAATAATAATAATAATAATAATAAATATTTATAAATAAAAATTATTATCATCATCATTATTATTATTAAGCTTAAAAAGTCCCAAATAACTCTTGAGCAAAAATCTTCTAAGAACCTAGTGTCATTTTTGAAAAATAACATCCAGGAAAACCCTTTGAGTTACAAGTTATTTTTCAAAGAAGCTAAAAAAGTGTATACCTAACTGAAGATACACCAAAGTCAAAAATCAAAGGTCTGTGTTACTATTTCAAACTGAATGGGAAAGAAGTAGCACACAATTAATTCTTACCTCCAGAAAGTGTTTTTGTCCAGATGTAAGTGAAGAGAATCCAGTCTGGGGATGGCAGGATTTATCCTTTCTCTTTACTTCACCACCGCTTTGTTTCATTTTGTTTTCAGTATTCATTTCATCCAAAGGTGTTACAGGGATTTCTTGAGCTCTCCCTTCTCAGGAACGGTCCCATAAACAGGATGCTTTAGAAAAACAAACAGTTTTACACAAAGTAAGGCCTTCACCAAAATTAACACCTTAGCATCTAGAAAGCTGTTACAATAGGATTTAGATGATCGTAAACTGCCACATGTAGTGAGTACGCTATATAGCAAATCTGTATGTTTAGGGACACCATGTCGATGAAATGTTAATATAAAGCTGCAGTCTTTTTATTTTACCATTCTGATACATGTGAAGTTTTCCAGTAGCTATTTTACTAACAGGATTATTTTATGTAAATTGACTTCCAATAAACAGATTTACTTCATTTGGCCAGATTCCAGGGGGTTTTGTTCAAACGTAAAATAATAGAGCAAGTGTAAAAAGTAGACAGACTTACTAGCTGTTCTGGGAAGCTTCTGCTTCCACTAAACCTACTGTAAAGATTTGCCACCAGAATACACAAAGGCCAATGAGAAGCGCTTTTAAATATCCTACCCAAGCTGCACACAGATACATGGGAACTTTAATTTAAAGCTGCACATGGGGTTAGAAAAAAAAGTAAGCACGCCGTTACTGACAAATACAGGTTGTGTGTGTATTAAAACTGCAGCTCCAGAGAGTGCTTTCTTCATTTGTTCGTTGTCGGTTGTTTTTTTTCTGAAACTACTCTAGTTCTGTGAAATGATGGCTATTACCTGAAGAAGCAACAAAGGTTTTATTACCTCTTATTTTATGTGTGAGTTATGCCCAATTTGAATAAAGACCATTTAGATAAATATAACTAAAATTTCCAGTTTTGCCTGAAGTTAAATTTCATGTATTCACTGAAAAATCTCTTCTCCTTTGTTTTCTGTGCAGGAGGTTTGTTTTACAGTAGGCCACCCTGTCACCTGCATGGTTCCTCTGTGAGAGGCTGGCAGACAGTCTGTTTGCAGCTGTATTCTTATTTTTAAAAAGAAAATTCTTTATGCAATCAGCAAGTGCCTTTTCTACTAATTTTTCACTTTGGATGAACATCTCTACTTACACTCAGATATTACAACATGAAGTAATATAATACACTCACTTTTTTTTTTTGCATGTATGTTGAATCACTGAATCACAGAACTGCAGAATGTTAGGGGTTGGAAGGGACCTCAAAAGATCATCTAGTCCAATCCCCCCACCAGAGCAGGAACACCTAGATAAGGTTACACAGGAACACGTCCAGGTGGGTTTTGACCGTTTTAAGTAATCTTGTCAAATACACAATACTATCGCAGCGACTTCTCTTTTCGGCTTAATGACCAAAATAGATGTGTTTGCAACACACTCCCCCGACAAAGCAAAGGTTTCTGCTCTAGAAATTTGCCCTTCTTTTTCTTTGTGATCTAAAGCCAGATGAAAAACTGCCAAGTTTCTTGGGCAGAGGGGAGGAGGGTGTCAAGGGCCGAGTTCCAACTATAGTAATAAGGTACATTTAACCTAAGGGCTACTCAGATATCAGAGAATCTCATTCTGAGCAAACGAAGAAATGAGACGATTACACACAGAGTAAGGTGAAATCCAGTTCAGGTAAAGATGACAAAAATCCAATCTTCATAAAACTGTAACAAGGTTCTTTGAGGCTTTTTAGTCCCCGGAATTTAATAATAATACCCATTGACAGCTTAGTCATTGAAGTCCTTGGTGGTGTACCAGGCACTTTAACAGTCATCCAGAGAATACGTCTGTTCCTGCCAATTCATAAATGCAAATGTATTTTAGACAAGGCATGAATAACCCACTCATTCATCCTCAGGTGCAATCAGATGAAAATTCATGTGTTGAGCAACTAGCCATATGTTATTATTTGTTATGGATCTGCTATATCTACATTCATTTTCAACCCTTTTCAGAAGAGGGACAGACAAGACGATTAAATAGGCAATGTAAATCTCAAAATTATGGTCAGAAAATACATCTTCATTCTCTAGAATCCCCTATAAACCCATATTGACTCATGGTCTATAACAACATGTTATTGATGTTCATGTCTCAAAAACTGCCACTTGAAAATATGGGTTAGGTTGTAATTTCGAGCTGATCTCCTGTCTTTCTCATATAGATGGAAGAGAACTGAAGGGGTGAAATAAAACAAAGTCATTCTTGCATCTCCCACCTCCAGGCTAGGAGAGACCATCAATGGCATGCTTCTCCTGTGATGAACATTCACTAAACCTTTTGTTTGAACTGGTTTCTATAATTGTTTATCTGTATAAGGTAGTTTTGCAACAAAATAACATGCTTTACTCTGTTTTATTCAGAACATTGTATCAACACTTGTAAATGCATTTGCTCTATACATTCAGCATACTGCAGAACGCAACTCTGCTGTACATCTGTAGCCTCACAAATTTAATGTTACACACTACTAGTTACCATATTCCAGTTGTGCTTTTAGCATCATTATAATACAGCTAACATCAATACATAATTGTGCATAATTTTTATTAAACGTCTAACGTAAGAAAATTAGTGTAACATTCATTTAGCAGCAACATAACATGTACCAAAGCATATAGTTACAATAAAAATAAGTGCATCTTCACAGGCAGCTAAAGATAAATGTAAGCAAATTTTGCCTATATTCCAAGCCAACTCAGTCTTCCTTTAGCTATATCAAATGGACAATGTCCTTGAGCTAACAGTACCCTTTTTTTTCAGAATTCACACTATCTTCCTTATCTGCTTCTATCATGCCATGGCTTACATTGACAACATATTCAGCTCTCAGAAAATACACTATCCTATATTGCCTAACAATGACTCCCCACCCCCCCCAAAAAAAAGAAACCCACCAACAACACAGCACAATGTACAATTTTTAGAAATAAAAAGATACAGGAACGTTGCAAAAATGCAAAGAAAGTCCATCATTTATCAATACATATTGTACTTTAAATAAATATAAGTAATGAACATTACTGTATCACCTCAAAAAATGTGAGAAGATTCCCAAATTATGTTTATACAGGATGAAGCTCACCCTAAAAGCATACACACCTCCTAGTCTAATAAGTATCAGGTTTTAAATAATAAAATCTATAGAACACCTTGTGTCTGCTCTACAGTGAATTTTACTCATTAAAAAGAAAACTTCATGAACACCATCATTTCAATATCTTCCTTTGTAAAAAGTTTTCATCTCAAAAATAAAAGATGTTTCTTTTGGAAATCCAAGTCTTTCTGCATGGCCTGTTTGTGCTTCAACATCGCTTACCACTGCTGTGTAACTAGCACCTTTATTCTCACGTAGAAGTAAGTAAATTTAACATCCTACGGCATTCTTAGGAATAAAAGGAACATCACAGTATGAGCCAGTGAATCACTTTCAAAGCAAACACAAGCCCATTTTCCTGTCTTTGTATTCCGTTGAAGTTTGTCAATGTCAAGTCAATCCTCCCTAAAGACAACACATCTTCAATTACAGACATAAAAAACAAGTTTGTATACAATTTAAATCTGCAAACTGGCAATCTTCTCATGAAAACCACAAACAATTATTTCCATTCTCATGCAGCAGTACTCCTGATTAACCATAATTTTTTGGTTACACAAATTGATCCTTAATTTCCAAGACGGGAAAAAAGACCCAGCATCTTTGACAGGGTTAGTGATTTACCATTTAGTCACCGCACACAACCAAGCTTCCATTGCTAGTACTTTAAACTACGTGGCCAAATTCTGAATGCACCTCATGGATTCCCACTCTCCCCTCCCTCACCAAGAAACCAATGTTGGTCTTTTCTTGTCTTCCTCACTAAAACACTATAGAACTGGTTTATAAGCATTTGAAGCTTGCAAGCTTTGTTATGCTGACAAGCAATCAAATGTGACACCATGCAGTTAGTACTAGAGATACGTATTTAAAGCTATTAGAATACTAGAAGAGGCACTGAATTTTGATGTAAATACATAAGGTTGTGTTCACGTGAGGCCGTATCTTCAGCTGGTTAAAGCCTGCAGGGGAACTGTGCAGATTTAGAGCCCCAATCAGCACAGCACTGCAGTTCCATTGGAGTCAGTCAGTGCCTATGGAAAGTGCAACAGCAGCACAAGGGCATTGCTAAAACCAAGGAACTGCTGACTCACGGGTTTACTGTCATAAAGAACATGAACTTGGTCTTTTAGGTTACTGAATCAGTGCTCAGGGACACACGCAAAACTGAAAATGCGTAGGGAAATGTCACGATTCAAAAGAAGCTAACACCTCTCAAAGCACTTTTAAAAAGAAATGTTCTGTTTAGCAAAAGTGGTAGAATACTGATCTGTTCTGATGAGTACTCATTCAAAATTAGGACTCTATTCAGTAAAACATCTCTTGGCTTGCTTGCTGCTTCTTTTTTTTTTTTTTTTTTTTTTTTTTTTTTTTTTTTTTTTTTTTTTTTTTTTTTTTTTTTTTTGTGGTGGAAAGTCAGAATTTCTGTTCCATTTTGAAAAATTATACTTCCAAATTGGTCCAAAAAGGTCCTATTTTGAAATTTACCACATCTTTGTTTTAGACTCTGAGAATGCTGAATTTCTCTTTCTCACTGTTAACTCTATTGAATTTTGATTTATTTTACTCTTTCACCTTTTTTTAAGGCCTTAGCTTCTTTTAATTAACGTAATTTCTCTCTCCTCCCCTTTTCATGCAGGATTCTGTAATTTTTTTGAGTCTCCAGAAGCTCTGGAAGAGTCTAAAGTTTTCTAGAAGATACAGAAGGTGTTCCACAGTTTGCAAGGTGAGCTGAGACTGCCTGGCATCAAAGAAAGCACCTCAGGGGACCACCTTCTGGGACAGTTCTACTGCATTGGGCACACCAGCTGCCCACTAACAGTCCAGTGTGCCCTGGCTTATGGGGTATTAAACACATACTCATAGATGCTAAGTTGATTTTGAATAAAAAACATCCAAGTAACATGCAATTTCAATTTGCATGTGTATTTTTAGGATTTTATTTAATTGCACAGAGCAAATTTCTGTAAAATATTTTTATTTAGATGAAAGTGCAATTTGGAGAAGAAAAATGCCATGGTGAGCATTTTTCGGCAAGTCTGCTTTGGAGAAAAAAAAAATTCTTTATCAGTCTTTATCATTTGAAAACAATCTTCCTTTTAGACAGAAATGTCAGCTTGCTTCAGAACAAGCAGATTCCTTCATGAGGGATATTTTAGAAAATCATAATTTCAGAACATGACATACCCCCTTTATTGCGCTGTGCTGCTCAGTGAGGGTGGTGAAGCAGAGAAGACAGGGAGAGGGTGAGAGGACAAGCGTCGTTTTAACATCCGTCTTTGTTTCTCACTACTCTGCTCTATTTTAGTTGGCACCAAATTAATTTTCCTCAAGTTGAGCCTGTTTTGCCTGCAACAGTAACTGCTAAGTGGTCTCCCTGTCTTTACCTCAACCAAGGAGCTTTCTCATCCCATTTGTCTTCTCCCTCTGTCGTGCTGAAGAGGAGGAGTGAGGTCGGGGTTGGGTGGGTGTTTGGCCTTTAGCCAACATTAGCCCACCACACTGCGTGAGACCAGATTTTTCACAGAGGACTGGGAACTCACTGAAAATTTTTAAAAATCTGATTCTGCAAATCTTCTTGTCCAGGAAAAGACACAGGTCTGCGCAGAGCCCTGGTGATTTCAGTGTACCTGCCTGCAAGCACATCTTCTGTGCACAGAAGATGTAGTTGGAGCCAGTGAGACTCCACCAGAGCACAAAGCTCCACCTGCCTCAAGACAACTGCAGGATCAGGACCATGAATTGCTCAGGTGAACCTAAAGGCAATATAACCATCAAAGGGATATGAACCAAAACAGGAAAATCTCTTCACAATTAGCCCACAACCACTTAGCTATATGGTCATCAAAATACTAAAGAAAAAAATTGTTGCCAATATAGTCAGGGCTCTCTTAATTTCATGCACTGTGACTTCAACAATTCCTTCATTTCTCATTTTATTTCTCTAAAAGTGGCTTCATTTAAAAGCAGGGAAACCACATTTCATGCTCTTCAGTTTCATTAAAGATATACAAAAGCCCTTACCAAAAGAAGACTACTCTAATTAAACCATTGTAGCAGAAGAAAATATTGAAATGATGGATCTGAAAAGATTCTGACACGCTCTATATTCTCTTGCACATCATTCCTTATGGTATTAAAAAAAAAAAAGGAGAGAAGAAAAAAAAGAAAAAAAAAGAGCTCCTCCCTTTAAAAAAAAATTTTTAAAAAAGGTTTAGAATCATGAAACACGCAACACCCGACCCAGAGTAACACAAATGGACAATCTTCCAGATTTTCTAAGGTGTATCGAGAAAGAAGGTCATTGATCACTCCTTTGACAGTGTGAGAACATAATATTGCACCCTCAGAAAATCAACTTGTATGTGCTTGACAGGGAAGGTACAGTTAAATCCACTGCTTAAGAGTCATTTCATAGGAAACGTGATAAAAATACCATATGAATTACATGAAAGACATCCAGCATCATTCAACATGTGCTGCTTAATCGGCACTTGAATTAAAGCATTGCTGAAAATAAAATAAAAAAGTAAAACCTAAGTATTACTCCTGCCTCAGGAACTGAAAAATAAGGCTTTCCAGGAGCAAAAGAAATGACAATGACTGTTGCAAGTCTGACACTGGGAACAGGATGAGGCAGGGCTGTATTTCACTTTCAAAGCACACGAAACTAGGCCTGTGTTAAAACTTGGCTCATTGTGAACCCCATTTTGTGACTGATTAATTAATTAATTGCTCCAAATGTCAGTAGTATTTTAGGGATCTCTTGGGTACAGGACAAACAGATAAAATCATGAGGTGGTTTCCACATGGGGAAGCAACCATTTCTGGGACTGGCTTGAACCAAAGAAGCAGCTTATATTTATTCGTCTTCTTTCTTTCTTGTAGATCTGCCCAAGGAAAGGAGACTACCATGGGTTTTCTATCAGGGAGCCTCCTCCACAAACACACCAGCCACCTTCAGTTCTTGGTGTTCTCTACCTCCTCCCTCCAAGCTGTGCTACCTCGGGTTCCTGAAGAACCAGCCGCCAGGGTCTTCTGATGTGAAAAGCAAGTAAAGACTGGGAATTCTTCTGAATATTCCCGGTCCTGACAAAGCCTGTGCAGCCCATAACGTATCACGCTTCCATCTGGTTTCTGGTACACTAAGACTTTCTTCTAGCTCCAAGATGACAGAGAAATGGCATTGAGAAGAGTGTTTAGACTTCCTTATCCTCATGCCATGATTTCTTTTATTCCAGAAAGAAATATCTTCACAGACCTCCTGAATTAGCTTCCTAGCTACACAAAGGATGTGAAATAGATAACAGTTCTGTGCTTTTTTTTTTAATTCCTATTGACCTTGTCACATTAACCCAGTGTCTAACAAAAGATCCAGCAAATAATTTCCAATAATCCAAACCCTATTTATAATAGGCAAGAGGCACAAGAGAGCAGATTCCAAGGAAGTCAAGAAACGAAAATGTTATATCTTTCATAGCCTGAATGAAAACGAAAGATGCATCTTCCAGCCAAACAGCAGGTGAATTAGTGAGCCTTGTCAACCTCACAAAAACCTCTCCATCAAATTAAGAGACACGAAATATTAATTCTGCTATTTTAAGGTCACTTTTGTTGCTCTCCTTACAATCCACTGGAAATAGTGAAATACTAGAAATAACCAGTAAATACATGTTCATAGCTCTGGCCCTACTTTCAATAGCGATCAAAGCAGTAAAGAGTGCAAATGCATTACTGACTGACTCTTGGGAGACTTTCATCTTTTCTCATAAATCGCTACTCTTCAGCTACTTGATCATTTGGATTTCAGAATAAAATGTATGTTTTCTGAAAGGTTCTGTCTGATCTGAGTGGCTCACAAGTAGGACCACGAGTAGTCTTAAATGGCAATGGCCACATGCCATCCTGGTTTGTGTGCATCTATCCAGGAAGATCAGGTTGTCTGAAATGAGCCATGATACCAACTCACGAGGAAAGGTTTCATTTTTTTAAATAAACTTACTATTGCGTAGAACTGTAACTAATCTATTTTTTTTTTCTAGCTTGTAAGGTTTAGATGAAGATGTATTGAAAATATACTTCAAAAGTATTTGCTAAATCCGTACACTAAAACCAAATAGTTTAAAAGCTTGTAGTATATCTATTTCTTACTCGCTTACTCCAGGTAAAACAATGGCATGCATGCTATATATACTGGCGGGAGAGTGGGTTCCCTAAAACATAACACACTGGGAAAACGCCGTCTAACATACCTTGCCAATTTTGCCTGAAGCTGTTTCCATCAACAACAAAGAAAAGCAGGTATCATTGATTTTAACAGATGCTGGCTCAGATGCAAAGACAGTATACACACACAAAGCTTTAGGGACTAGTTTTGATCACCCAGGGTTTTTTTTATTGTTGCTCATCTCTGCATTTCCTGATTTTGCTGAAATAAAGAACAGCTGTTCTCACAAGCTAACCAATTCAAAGCTGCGAAGACAAAAGTTGCATCCAAATTTCCTTTTTCTTTAATAGCATAGTATAGATCTCATCTCATTCAACGGAGAACAAAATAAGTCCAAAAAAGGGAGGGAGAGGGGGAGGGAGGGGAGGCAGTCTTGCAATTACGTTGTTTGTGGGAAAATGTATCTCCCTGCATGTGTATCTACAGACACGCTCTGATGGAATTTCTTGCTCCCCAACACGTGACCAACAGAACACATGCTCTCATTAAATGGTTCAAAACCCTGCAGAGTGTTCCCCAAAATTGCTTTAGGGTCATTATAGTGACAAACCTGAAACAACATCAGCAGAGCTGGTGTTCTTCCCGGACAAAAAGATACATGTGCATGCCTCCCCACAGGTGACCCTTGCACCGAGTTATGATCCATGTGTGGATCAGTTGTAGGCACACTACAACTGATGTGAACGTGGGCAGTGAGTGTGTTCTGGTTTCCTGGATATTCAGCACTCCAAACAAATCCTGAACCTTCGTCTTCTGCCTCAACAAAATCTTTTGGAAAATAAGTGGATGTGGCCAGAGAAACACAAACATCAGAGTAAGATGAAAGCTTGGCATGACCCCACACCAGTACATAGCTTAGCATGTGCTATAAAACTTACCCAAAATGCTGGGCAAGTGTTTTATTGCTGCAGACACACTGAAATAGCCCTACATGCTACAGTTCCCTAGAAAGATACATTAGCTACCTGTCAGCCTAGCAAGAAGATTGATCAGTTGGGAGAAAACTGTGCACCCACACAGCTGCCATGTTTTCAACCAAAACTGCTCGTTTTGGACTGGACTGTGCAATGCAAATGTATCTGCAGCCTAACAAAAGTTTACGTATATCCTTGAAGTGGGATATAATCTGTAGCCGAGGAACAGGAGCTCCACGTTTGATCATCGCTCCTTTTGTAAACTCAAGGAACCAAATTAAGCGCTGTGCCTCGGTGCCTGTTGTTCAAGAAATGGGCTGCTGTGCTTTTCAAACCCGAAGGACAAAGACTGCTGGCTGCACGTAGGTGAGGGCAGACAATTAGTGCACTACCCGTACACATTGATGGCTAGAAAGCGGCCTGTCTCTCTGACACAGCAGCGAACAAGCGAGCACGACTTCTAGGTCCAGCACTTCTTTTCTCCCTGCTGTCGCAGACAGTGAAATGAGGCAGGGATGACAGCTATCGGGTAAGTGGCTACTTACCTGCAAGTCAAGCACCACACACAACTAGTCGGCAGTATAGTTTCCCCTACACATTAATGGCCCATTCAGAATCCCAAATAATAATTTACCTCACAAGGGTTTGCTCATTATGTGCTTTGCCTGGCCCTTGTGCTCTTGCAAAACCCTCTTTGAGTGGGTAGGCATGAAATCATCTCCTGCTGCCTGTAGCACTGCCCTTTTTTTCTTTTCATGTGACTGCAAACAGAAACTCCTTATTCAAAAAGGAAAAGGTTATTAAACTCAGCAGAGTTATTTTAAAAAAGGCAGAAATGAACTGTGACTGCAATCTTAAGTGTGAGTCTTGCCTAGAAAGCTGTTTGACACACAAAAGGCAAGTGGAAAGCACAGATTCAACTCAAGTCTGGCCGTTTTCATGTATAGGCACCATTAAGCTGACAAGACAGTTATCTGCTACCTCATTTTGTTACGAACAGTCCTTTAATTTGGGGTTACTATTATTTTTATCAAAGCTTCCTTTAAGCTGTATGCCCTCCTGACATCAGTCTCCCTTTTCCAAACACATCTCAAAAGGATTCAGACATTGTTTGTACTTCACGCTGGTGAGTTGCCTCACTGATGTCAGAGTGACTCACATGAGTAACACGAAGGCCAATACGTCCAAGCAGCACTGGAGCCCTGACTGATAAAATCTTTACATCCACAGCAGTCCACTTGTAAAGCAGCATCATGCTCACGACACGAAAAGTCAACAGCTGGTAAGCCAAGGAATCACCACCACATACCTCCAAAGGCCCAGCTTTAACTTACCTACTTGTTTTTAACAGAATGAGGAATGATAGTAAAAATGGCACTGGCTCTCCATCTCTTTCATGCCTGTGTCTGTTTAATGGCTGGACTGCCCAGCTACAGTACTTTTTTACACATAAAGCTTATTAAGTGCACTCCAGACCTGAAGTTTTAATGTTATTCTCTAAGCTAACATTTGCCCGGTGCATAAATTGCCACAACAATCTCCCAGCAACTGTGATGACTGTACAATGCCTTGAAACAACACTATCTTGGGCTGGTCAGAATTATTATTAACACCAGTCACACTTGATTGAAAATAAAACAGATAAGCTGTATTAAACCATCTTATTGGTAACCATCAAGAAATGAAATGAGCTAATTACTTTTTCCTTTCTTTTCCCGGTGATCTGCAGTCCCTGGATGAATGCTGTGTAAACCAGAAAGGTTTTTGTGGCCATCCTTTAGTAATTGACCTTTAGCTCTCCCCATTTCATTTGCCCTAAGTGTTAATTGACTTTGAAAAAGCAGTATATTATCCTTTTAAGGAAAAAAAAAAAAAAGTCTGATTTGTGCCCGCCAACATCTTACAGCATCAAAGCCCTGTTAAATCATAGTGCAGTACTGCTGGAAATGAGTCTCCAGAAGAAATGTAAAGAGGGTGGGGGAAGGAAGCAGATCCATCACTGAAAGAGCTCCACTGCCATCTAGAGACAATCTGCACCAGCCAGTTTTCTGAAAGGGAGGCTCAGGTCAAAATATTTCCATTCTGATGCTATTTGGGGGGAAGGCAGAGGCTCCATTCAGGTTCACCGCATCTGTATATTTTTTTAAACCAAATTCGTAGTAATTTGCAGTAAAAATAACAAATCCTGGAATATAATTTACCATAAATCCTGAGGAAGCCATGGGAGATAGCTTTAAAAGCTTACTTACAGGCTCTCCTACAATAAGGTATGATATCTGTATCTCTTTCAAATATCATAGCTCCTTTGAAGAGGAAGGTGCTTTGCAGAAGGGTGCTTCAGTCACAAACAATTTACATTTTGACAGATACGCTATGCTCCCAGCAGCTGCCTTTATGATACTGCTTGTCAGTTAGAAAGAAAGAATGTGCTATTTCAGGCTATGATTTTTTTTTTTCTCTTTCAAATATATAAAATTGTCATTTCTGAGTGTTTTATGTGCAGCAGCCTCACAGAGACCAAGTCAGACAGAGAGCAGGAGGCATCCACGAAATGCACTACTAGTAGCAGTCTACTTTAATCTGACCAATTTAATTTACTCTGCCTCTGTCCAAATAGCAAATGAACTCCATTTAGTGTGCGTGATGGGTCAGCTGCTATGAGAGCTGGAGAGGCGTTCCTCAGCACCAGCACCTAATCTGGTTACCTTCTCAAGAAAGACAACACATGGGTACATGGATAACTGCATTTGGAACAAAAAAAACGGAAAAAAATTAATTTGTAGGTTAGGGTACAGTCAACAAATGATGAAACCGCATCGCTAGTGCACCTCAAAAGGGAGAGTTCTCACTGGACTCTCACAAAAACACTCACTGTGAACTGTGGCCCTCTTGGTCTTCAGTACTGATATTTACTTGCTAATTAAAGAGCAATGTGGGACTTGTAATAGCTAATAGGGGCTCACAGGTTGCTCTGTTTACTGACTCCCTGAAAATTTCAAAACAAAAACCTGTTGGAGTACTAGGGACTGCTAGTATGAACCTGGTAGCAACCATTAAAATAGAGCCTGTATCATTTTCATCTTACAGTGCAATTTGTGTCCACTTCCTTTGTGAAATCCTATTGGGCTTAAAGATCTCGAGATCATCATAATTAGTAAATTAGTTCATGGCTATCTCCTTAGCTAGCCAGCAAGATGCTCTGTAATAGTGCAAGCTATTTGCCTGCTATGACAGCAATAGTGAATTAATACTGCACAGAAAAGGATTACAGCAGTTATACTCTAGCTAAGAATATGTAAAACATGCTGCATTATACAATTAGGAAGGGCAGTATCTGAATTATTTATGTGCTTCATTCCTAAGAATGGCACCTCAAAACAGCATTATCAAGGAAATTATACCCAGAAAAAAAACATTCTTCATTTTCACTGAAATACACTGAAAACAGAAACATTTGATTCCACACTGCTCTGCACTCCTTGACATTTATCCTGACTGGATGCTAAATGAGACCATTCTGAACACTCATTTTCTAAGGGCATGGGTGGCTACTCAAGGTTAAAGCAATGGAGAATCAAGCCTACAGAACCTATTATGCAAACCATAAGGTTCACTAAGGCAAGAACTGGTCTCAGTGAGGTGACTGGCATCTTCTCATTGCTATTAATGGTAACAGTCGCGATTCCTGGATGAAAGAACACAGTAATTTTGAGTGATGGGTTCATGAGGACAGAGAACCCACCACTTTGATAGAATATTAGGAAACACAGAATGCAGAAGAATGAAGTGGATGACTGACTAGATAGATCTTCCAGTCCAAATGCGTTGCAAAATGCAGGAGGCATTGCTTCCATTCATTACAGCCAACAGACTTGTCAGGAGGAAAAACCCCAATGCACCTTTAAAACCCAATTTGTCCTTTTTGCTGACAAACACAATTAAGCTGTGCAATTCAGGGAGCGAACAGTAGACATGAGAACAGTTATTGTGAAAGGACAAAGATGTAAACATGGCTAGACTGGGCTCTTTGCTGTTATCCTGCTTCTTAACCTTGTCCACAGACCTCGAAGACAGTCCTAAAATAATGACAGAGAAGAGCTCACCTTAAAACAATTAAGCATTCAAACTGAATCAGGTGAATGTCAAAAGCCAGACAGTGTAGAAACAGTACTGCTTCTGGAGAAGCAAAAGTATAGACTTTCTCCTTTTTTTTAGGGCAAATAAATCCAGCCCCTAATGCTTGCAACATGCAGACCAGCCTTTCGTCCTCTGTATTTTACACCAACAGAAAGTCCTGTTAATGTCAAACACAAGTACATGAACTAGAAACGGAAGGGAAGATAACATTCATAATGTGGAAATGAAAGGATAGCACCTCTTTTGTGTCTGGAATTTATTGTGGAGTCAGAGGCCACTGAAGAAATTCTGTTTGATTTGTACATGCCACTGGATATAATAGGATGGGCTTCACAAAGATATGAATCTCTCAGCTTTTTTTTGAAGGCTTGCTTAAAATGTATTCTTCTTTCAAGGGATATAAATAAAACTGCTTTAAAGCCACTTATTTACAGTGTGACTGTAATCAATTTACTTCACATCTTGATGCTTTCCTCCCCTTGCTTCCAGACTTGGTCTTGCTTATTGAAACTCTGTGTTTCTAAGGGTGGACTCTCCTTCACTATTCCTTTTTTTTTTTTTTTTAATGACTGGTACGATGAGACCAAGTGCCCACTCTAAATGTAACTGCCATGTCAGGGTCCAGTCCGCATCCAAAATGAAATTCCCTACAACATACTCGTTCATGCTAGCTGTTTTTTGTGCATTTCAGCAAAAAGAAAGGCACACATAGATCTCCCTCCTTTTTTCACAAGCTCTTTCCTCATAGGTTCACTGACTAACAAATCTCATTCCAGATGTAGGTTCATGTGTAGGTTTCTCATTAAATACCAGGTAAAACATGACATAGCTGGCATTCCTGCAATGTAATATTTTATGGCTTTGTAAGACATGACTACTTCTATATTGATTGCAGATATTTTGGAAAATAGGCTGGGTCTCGTTTGGAGAAAGCAAAAGCAGCAGTTCGATGTTGTTTGTCTAGTTTCTTCAGTGACTACTACAAGGAGATACAACAGTCTATTAGTCACTTGGAGTTAAGAGTTACCCTTCTTGCACAAATGCCAGTTCTTGCCTTCTTGGTATAGAGCATCTGGAGTCTGTTCATGATGGAAGATCATCGTGCATGCATGGAACCGTGACACTTGATATCAAAGTCGCAAAATCGTATTCAGCAAATATCACCATGGCAGGGCACTAACACCATTCATCACTTAAGCAGCCTGAGTCAGGTGCTAATCAAGCATAAATCACCAGAACACCACAGAGACTAGTCGAGCTTCACCAGCTTTCACCAGCTAAAAAACTGGTCATAGTCCAGTCATATAATGATATACAGAAGAGCCTCGTAACACAGAGACAAGAATGAGCAAAGAGGCAGCAGATATAAATGCTTTAGAGCTCTTCTTTTTAAGAAACCTCTAGGGATAATCTCTCCAATTTGCTTTTTAAAGAGCTTACACAATTTTTTTTGTCAGCTGTTTCAGACCTGACTGGAAGCAGTGTTTGACTTCCAACGAAGAACGCTGTAAGATGTTTTGCAAGTTATTGCGTAGTCGCTTTAGTACGTGCAATATAGGAGACGAGCCGCTTGAATGGATAAAAACTAGCTAGCACACTAGAGCCGGCAGGTCCTTAGGACTGGAAGCAGTTCCAAGCAGGAGGAGTTGACTTGTGGAATACTGTAACGTTAGTATTGATTTTGCTTACTTTTTAAACCTGAAAGGAAGAAAATGCAGTAAAGTGATGAAATGTGCTGATGATACGAAATGGGTGAATCAACAAATACACAATAGAAAAGCAATAAAATTCCCAGGGACTTGGCTAGACTAGAATCATGGGCAGATAAGTGGCTTATGCAATTCAATTTGGAAAAAGGTAAGATAATGAATCTGTGCTCAAAGTAACAAGAAAAGGGAACTCTATCTTCAATGGACAGAGAGGCAACTACTGAAAAGGTTTGCGTTTTAACATTTCAATGCAGGAAATAGTATGCTGTAAACTCATATTTCTCTAAAATAGTTCCTTTTCTGCCAGCTTTTTTTTTTTTCAGTAGTTGATGCTGCATGGTGAAAAGCACTAGCCAGAAAAGAGAACTGAAAAGAATATGTGAAATTCTTCAACTTTGGGTCAATTGGCTGCTTTTTATACAAAAAGGGGACAAGAAACAATGCATAAGCACATAGAAATTAAAGGAGATTATTCTAATACTGGGCTAGCTTAGGTATTATGGAAGTGACATTTATAATATGTGTATCACTCTGGTTAATAAAATGAAACAGAATTGAGAAAGTAGGATGTGAAGAAGATGACAAGGAGAAATATATATAGGCTAATACAAAATACTTATTTAGGAAGTCTGAGAAAAAGGGTATACATCTCTAAAGCGGTGAGGAAGATTAACCACATCACTCTTGCTGGCTTTACAGAAGCACAAATCCCAGGATATTGTTGTGAAACCCGTAAACATACTGTTAAGAGGAAAAGGGAAAGATAAAAACCAAACCCTGACATCTGAGACAGGATTTACTAAGGAATACAAAATCCCAGAGCTGTCAGGATTATCCCAGTAATTTTTGTACTATTGAGAGCTCCCAAGCATCGGTAACACCACTTCAATCCCAAACCTTCTGTGCCATGCCAGTACTAGCAAGATGCCATTATTGTTGGAGATTTTACCCATCAGTAACACAGTTTTAGCTGCCATGAGACTGATTTCTGCTTAACTTGCCATTGTGGATGAAAAACTGTTCTGAGGAGGGTTAAGAAACATAGGTAGGAAAATGTCACAAAGCCAAGGAAAACGTAGTGAGGGTCTGAGTGTCCCTTTCCTTCACAACACCTCTACAGTGCAGGAAACTTGCCTGCACTGTGCAATTTAAATCTGGATCCCACACCAAGCCTGACAAGGGAGGGAAGTGTTGAGTCCTCCAGTCCCACCCTGCAGGAGGGCAGCCTGAACACCCTAGTGCCTGCTGCTCTCTGATGGATTTCTGTTGTCCTTTTCTGTGGGAACGTTTCCACTTTGCACATAATCCCCGAATATTTGTTGGGGCAGAGACAAGAGCTCAGGTGTTTTGTCTGTACCATTAACTATCAGGAGAAAAAAAAAAAAAGCCACTTCTCTGCCACTGGATTGCAGCGGGCACTTCACAACACCGAGATACTAGCACCAAAAAAAAAAAAGTCTGGCTCCTCACTCCTCATCCTTCCCCTCTTCCATCCAATTCAAAAATGTTAAAAGGGCAAAAACCTCCCAGAATTCCACAAGAGCAAGAGAGATAACATTTCTATGGTCAGCATACTAGTTCTCTACTTCACACAAGCAGCTACAGCAGAAAGTATCCACAAAATGTAATAAACACCTGAACAGGTGAGAACAGATGAGAAATGAACCAAAAAATATTTACATTGCTGCAGAACACGTTGCCGAAATTAAAGGAATTCCAGTTGAAGAAGTTATAGAAGTGACTACACAGAATGCACTGAAAGTATTCCCCAAACTTTGGAACTTTTTTCAGATATAGACTTAGAAATATGTAATATTGCAGAAACTGTTATTTATGGTATAATTAAAAACCAATGCACATCTTGTCTTAAAGTGAAAGTCAACTTTCCTCCCTCACACATGCCTCTGTCACTAGAAGAGACAGCATAAAAGATCGGATCCTGAAAGCTCAACAACACAATGAAACCCACTTTTAATAAATAATAAATTACTAATACAAAATGAAAGACTTCAGCAATGTTCCAAATAGGGAAATATTTGTGGAAGAAATAGCTAATGAAGGCTCAGGTCTGCTCTGCAGTTGTTTTGAGGAAAAGAATAACATTTTGTCCTTCAGTGACTCCTAGGTCAAGTACACACATCTTGCCAGCAAAGACAAGATCTCTTTTAACTTCCAACAACGCTAAGTTTATCTGGATCAAAGAGACTGTACAAAGTCTTTCCATTTAATATGGAAATACTAGCAGTAATGTTTTGGGCTTTTTTTTCCCGCAAGTCATTACACTTAAACTGATCCTACACTCTATGATGCTCTTGTAAGACACTCAGTATCACCTGACTGGCCATGAACTTGACTGATCCAACCAGTGGAATTTGTCCAGCAACGCTACTGACACACCAGGAAGAAAAAAATCCTGCACATTGGTAAACACTACACCTGCAAGTGAATTTTTCAAAACTGAATTGCTGCTAGTAAAAAATAGTAATAATAAAAACAATCAACAGATGTGACAATACAGAGAGAAAAGTTTGTACGAGAGGAAAAGATCGTATTTTCCTGCAGACAGGACATGGTCTCCATTTCATTGGTGGTCCTCTTGTCCTCACAGGAGCCACCCAATTGTCTACTAGAGCCTGAGAAGGAAAGCATTGTTTTGCCACCTTCAGATTATAGATACTTACGTTGATATGCAAAAAATTAAATCACAGCAACAGACAACCAAAAGAACAGACTAAAAAACACCAGTCAATCTAATTCCATGATCTTCATTGTGACAGTTACCTAAATTACCAACCTTTGTGCTCCTTCTATGTGTTTGAAACATGTATAGGACACCCCAATCGTCTCATCAAATCTATCAGAGACGGTAACGTGCGTTGCACTCCCGTGTTAAAGAAGCCAAGTGTGACAAACACTGCAAGGCTTGTCCCTCAGGTGGCATGCAGAAGTTTCACGCATTTGTGAAATATCTCTACTTCAAAATTACTCAGATTATTACATCTCTCATTGGTTCAAACAACAAGAGGTGAAGGTAGGCATTACACACGCAGAGCGAATACTGCAAATTTTTAATATTTTGTTGATATTTACGCTACTGCTAGAGGCTGGATACTAATTGCCTGAAATCAAAGTAAAATAAAAAGCAACTGTCATAGCTGTTAACTTGACAGCTGGTCATTTCCTCAAACCTGATAGAGAATCCTTGGGCCGAGACAGCTTTTAGAACCGTGTAAGGCGTATTCCTGTAGGAGGCAACAGAGCAGCAGGGCTTCAAGGAGGGAAGCTGATCTTTGTTTAATAGACTGGCAGCTACAAGGGAGAACTCCAGCTCATTTGCAAATGTGCCTGTAGCTAATGAGTGCATGTGCAGCTCAGAAGGGTTACAGATCTCCACATAAAACTCTGACCTAAAGCTAACATTCAATTTAGAATCAAATTATAGGGGGAAAAAGACTGTGTAAATAATTCATAAGAATTTTAATTGACATTTCTTTTCTGTGGCAACAAGTCCATTAGCATTATGGGTGATTACCTGGTTTTTAATCACTCTTTGTGTTAAAGTTTGTGCATAACATAAACTACCCAGTCCCGATACGCTAGAACAGTCTAATGACTAATTCTGCAATAGAACTTGCAGTCACACAAGCAGCCCTATTTTCTTCAGTAGAATCATATCAGTAAATGCGACTTACCAGTGAGAATGTATCACATCATACCTTAATTCTGAGAAAAATTATGCCAACATTTTATGCACTGTAAAGTCCAACTGATTTCCAAGCCACTAGTTACAGAGTTAGATATTATTTAATTCAGGGGCAGCTGATCCTAGTACATTTTCAAATAGGACTGGTGTCACAGCAAGAGTGAAGGAACAGTACAGCACAGTACATTTATCCATATTCTCACCCACTCAAACTTTTTATAACAGTACTTTACTGACATTATTAAACCTACACTCTAAGCATCATCCCGTGGAGATATTATAACCTATCAATCTCTTTTTGTCAGACTATGTTTAGGTGTTTTTTGCACTTTTAGAAAATACAGTGGTGGTAGCTTAATGCTGTCTAAAGATTCAGCGCCAAAGCAGCTTGGGGAGAGGCAAAGACATACAAGCAGTAAAACCTTGGCCTTGGGATCAGATTATATCAGTTCATCAGGTAAGTCTATTCACTGGTCAGCGGTGTTAACCATCTCTTTTCAGAAGTAGCACGTCTGTGTAAATAGTTAGACTCAGAGTATATCATTAATGCACATCACCAACTCTGTCTCCAGTGTGAAGTCATGTCTAGACAGAGTGGGAAGTGATATTAGAAAAAGCTTTAAGATGTTATTAATTTTTTTTCCCAAATGCAATCACGTGTGTTGATAGATTTCAAGCTCCTTCTAGAAACCTTTGCCAATGCTCCAGCACATTCCCTTCCACTGCTCTGCACAAGTCTGCACTGGGACAACCTGGTGAAAATGACAGCCCAGGAGATACTGGGTAATTATTCTGCTCAGCCACAGCTTCCAGAATCCCCCAAGTTCCCAAATGCTTTCCCTTGTCAGGAAAAGTCACACCGCTAAAAAGGCAAGGTCTATGCTGTTGTATTGTAAGATGTTCTTTTGGTGAATATTATGTATGCACCCACAGAAGCAGCACGAGAAGCATTTATGGGAACACATAAATAATAAACCAAAGCAAAAATAAAATGAACAGTGCAAGCTTAGAGATAAGAATTGTCTTCCTCTTTGAGGACTCTTCACCCGGTGGCTGCAATGAGTCAGGCTGTTTTTCAGCAAAATAATGCCAACTATCATTAATACCGCTCTTTGTATCCAGAGTGATTAAAGCACCTTGACCAGTTCTACATGCTGATTTACAAGCAATATCCCTATCCTGCAATCATGTATAAGTCTACAGATAACTATCACTGAGTAGCTCCAACTGCCAAGAAAACAACTTACATGCCTGAAGTTGTGCATGGGCTGGTTTGCAAGAGTGGGGACTAAATTAAAAAGTATATTTCTTATGCCTCTGTGATTGAGCGTGGCAGCTGTTTTAGCTTTGTACATCAACACGACACAGCCACTGAGGCGAGAGAGTGTCTGACCTCCTGATACTACAGGGAGAATTGCAGGTAGGCTGATTAAAATTATTCAGATGGAATGGGTCTTAAAATACAAAGCTTACAAACGATATAGTCCCGTCAATGCCACAGGGACTGACTACACAGCAACTTCCATACACCTACGCTCAGTTTCAAACTCCCATGCTTTGGGGGTGAAGTTTGAACTCTGGTATCATGCAGAAGAGAAGGCAGAGGGGCAGACTTCCCGCCAGAGCCTTGGTAAAAAGGGGAAAGAAGGAAACAAAATCGCTGGAATAATCAAGCTAAAAGCATTTCTCTTAGCAACAACATTAATTGCATTAAAATTAAAACTAAAATTTTGTGACGTGACCACGAGCAGACTAGAAGCATAGTACCAGACTGCCATCTGCTGGCACTGCCATCTAATGAAAGCATGGCATGAGAATTACTGTCCGGCAGCTCTTGCAGGACTCGGCTCTTGGCATGTGTGCCAGTGGTACCGTGCCAAAATAACTGCCCTAGCTTGCATCGCCAAAGCACATGCTGCCTACAGCAACTATGTTAAATGCATCAAGAAATACAGAGATTATGATGCTTTCTGACATGTACTGGAAGATGTAATAGGGACCAGCACAAGTTTATACAGAAAACCAAAAGCAAAGGGTAACTGCAGAAGCAGAGTAAACGTTTGCTTGCATACACAAACCTGGAAGCAGGTTTTAATGCAGGTAGTACACAAATTCAATACTAGATGAAGCTCTAGGAACACAGAAAAATATTAATCAGACTGAAGGTTATTTTTTTCTGAGGAAAGTGAGCACCTTTTGATGTACACTTACACTTTGTATTTCCATGCCATAAATCTCCACGTAAGAAGTTGGCTGAAGCCTTTAACTCACTGTTTTTCTGAAACTAAAGATAACATCTAGTGTATTTTAATTTAATGCTACTGTAAATTCATAAGCTATTTTGATTCTTAAAGTTTCCTACCAAGAAAATCAATACTGCATACATTTTCCTCTAATATTCTCTAGGGCAGGGGTGTCAAAGTCATTTTCTCCCAGGGGCCACATCAGCCTCCTGGCTGCCTTCAAAGGGCCGAATGTAATTTTAGGACTGTATAAATGTACCTATTCCTACATATTCCTAAATATACTCTGAGTGTAACTATTCCTACATTTATACGAGTTTGACACCCCTGCCCTAGAGTCTTCCCTTAACTATAAAACCATTTATGGCTAAAGTTAAGCTGCCCAATTGTTCCATTATTTTCTCCTTCTCATTATGTACTAAAACACCCATTCAGCATTTTTTCCTTTACTAATGTTAACAGAAACTCATCCGCTCAATGAGATTTATTACTTGCTTTTTTTTCCTGTGTTCACAAGAGATTGTTGTGCATTTTGCAGTAGGTCTTTATTATCTAGTAATGATGGCTTGTAAATTAAATTAGTTTTTAATGGCACAGTTAAATTCTAATTTATGTTTTGGAGCTTTGTTTAATTCATTTAGTTGTAATGTAATCGTTTTCTCACTATTATCTTACATTACATAGGAAGAACAAAAGAATAGTGACTCCTCATATTCAGTTGTTCTGCTTTTATTAAATCTTGTTTACTAATTGCATTTCTCTGAGAAACTTTCCAAACTCCTGTAGGCTTATTTGAAGAGGGGGAGGTGGGAGGGCAAACTATATGGTTGCCTGGGATTTGGAGCCTTGAAGGAGCCAAACAGAACAGTTACTGCAACTCTCTGGGCTCTGACTGCACACATTTCTTGTGCACACGTACTCTAGAGATGTGACTCATTACTGCCCTGCAGAGTTTTGGCAACATCTGTGTGTGAAAACAGGACAGTAAAAAAGGTAACAACTCTTTACCTTCACTTTTTCAGCTGTGAAGATCTGGCCCCAAACCAGCCTGTTACTAGCAACCTTCGTAAGTTATTTTGGAGGGCTGAAATGAGACTTACGGAGTGATTGTAGCTCCAGGTCTGCCTCACAGTGAATCTCCTGCCTGTATTCCCATCAGGTCATGTTCTGCCCTCTAAATCTCTGGGTTTGTGATAAAGGTTTCTTACAGGCGTCCCACATGTTCAGCAGGAGGTTAAAAGGAAAATACTTCTTTGGTACACCATGTGAGATACAGTAAGTCTGTGTGTAAGGAGTTTGGAGAGCACTGTGTGCTGGATGACCTCATCCATGAATCGTCATGTGGCCCTACAACATAACTTGAGAAAGATGTTTTATTGAGTGGGGAAACTAAAACGTCGAGGCTAAATAACTTCTGAGAGTTTATACACTAAATACCTGGTAAGAAATAGATCTTGCACTTCTAACATAGAGGTTTTGAGTCAATAAGGCTGATTTGTCCACAAAATTTCATAAACCAGTTAACCTTGCATTCAGTCAATCACACATATTTTTTAAGGGCTTCATCTCTTGTACAACTTTCCACATCCTATGCTTTCCAAATTTATTTAAATAAACAAACTGATTTTAGTTTAGTAGTTTAAAACAACACACACAAGTATATGCAAAACTAAAAATTCAGTCTTCTCTAATCTGTGTGTGACAGCACTGTAAGCGTTGCTGGAAAGAAGAGCAATTGTGTTCTAGATGCTAGAAGAGATCATGAGCAAGGGCTTCAGAGGTCTGGTTCCTGCTCAAGTGACAATTCCCTGAATAACCCAACAGAAGACAGACCTCTTTTCAGTGCCTCACTTTCCAGTCTGTGACCTGCTAACAGCAGTTTTTACCCAGGTCTTCAGTCTGTTCAGATAAACGGCTCATTTTTTTAATAAACCAATGATTAAATATATTCTAATAAAATGAAAAGAGCTACAGATGTTTAAACTATCACTACCATAAAATTGTAACCAGTTGTATACAAATGGCACTGCTTAGCTAGGGAAAAAAAAAGAGTAGAAAACTTCCATAGTTGTCATATTTGGACAGAGTTTCATTTCAGCTTCAACATCTTCTGCCATGCTATTTCCAGAAGAGGTTCTGGAGAACCGATCAAGCTGGATTTACCCTCTTCTTATGCCTCATAAACAAATAAAAGCTGTTTCTGAATGTTTGTGGCATAAGAAGAAGCTCTGAAATGCATCATAGGCCTTTATTCAGCCTAGGGACATCTGTGTTATACATGTATGGTGTTTTGTGATGTTACAAACCTTCAGAGAACAGCTTTTGTGATTTACGACTCATAGGTGCAAATTCAGTTTAGTATGGCCTTGCATGATAAATGTCATTAACATGGCACTCTAAAAGAAAAAAAAAGTGTATAATTTTTAGCACTAACGTGCAATACATAAAACTTAAGGTTTTTATGCTACTCTTGAACAAATATGATCAAAGCTGTTCACATGGGAAGAATTTGCATTCTTTTAACTACGTATCAACGTTCATCTCTAAAAATATGTAGATCCCTATCTCGCTGTTTGCCTTTAATGATACTATCAATAGATGAATAATTATCAAAAATCATTTGATGACATTATTTTAAAAGTCAAATTTCTCTCCGAAGCAAGAGAATCTGAGGTACGTATTTTTGATTAATGTTTCGTAAGGGAAAAATACCTTCTTGTCAATGTATTTTTTAAGATCTAGGAGACAAGGTTCATTTGGTTGGTTTTGACAGCTTTAACTTACTCTTAATAGGCACAGTCACTTTGCAGTTCTACACCATGCTTGAACTTTGTCAAAATTAACAAAACTATCCAAGACGAATCTTCTGAAAAAGAACGAATCTTTCCTGCATGAAATTCATAATATAGGTATTCAGCCCAAAATATTTCTCACGAGCTTGCTGCTGAATACAACAGCCAAAGATTGCCTGCTACAAGACAGTCATGTAATTAGTATGACAGACCACTAGAGATTTCAATTACTATATCATGACCAGTGCCTAGAATAAAGAGGGAAATTTTGTAGAAGAAATCCATAGGAAATAAACAAGACTGACAACTGACTAGAATTCAATTTTGTTGAAGTGATATTGAAATATGGAGAAGTAGCAGTACATCGATTAAGTTTCAAACTGTTGCATTACTAATACTGTCTCATGAACCTGCATGCTCTGTTATCACCATGGCAACATGATCATCAGAGCAATCCAGAGAGCATGCAACACTACAGACTGTTCATTTACATTTGTGACAGACACTGAAAAGACTTGGGATTTAACAAGCCCAAATTTCTTCTAGTGCATGGAGGGAAATGAAGCCCAGAACTATAATTGAAGTGCATAAATAAAAGTTAAAAGAAAAGCAAAGGGGAAGATGTTCTTAGTAATTTAAATACATAATTTTATTGTAGATTTTATAATAAGAATTTACACCCTCCAAAATTCTCATAACCCATTATGTTGCTGGAAACAGTATACTGTTAATGTCTCGTGCTGCACCCAAGCAGAAATGCTATTATTTTAATCTTAGTCACATCTGCTCTGCAGCTGAATTGGTCTTTAGATTCTGGACTTCAATCTTTTCAAGTAGTCCCAAATTTGTGGATATTTATATCTGAGGTATCGTGATGCACATGTAATAAAAGCCTACAAAGACCTTTAGAAACATCAGAATTTAAGTCTCCAGGCTCATAATTCTGAGTAAAGTGTAATACATATGTGTATCAATCTCCCGGACAGTACCTGCATTCACTCTCTAAGCATGTACAAAGTTGCAACTTTCGGGAGAGTAGGATGCTCAGATGGTGATCCAGTTTACAGCATGGCTCCACATACAGGTGTTCCACTACAAGTCACAGGGCTGCAAATTAAATCGAAGTAGGAATAAGCAGCTAAGAAAAGGTATATAAGGAATTACAGATTATGCCAGAAAGACATATTATTACTAGACTCAAATGTACAGTATTATAATACACCAAAAGCTGTTATACTGGTGGCATCTCTAGGTTTATGAGTAAACAATATTTCACTGTGAACAGTGGTGGTAAAGGGGTTCAGGTTGACACAAGCGAACTTAATTTTCAAAACCTCATTTTGACCAAAAAAAAAATAATCTAAGTAATTTATTTACAAGTAGCACGTTAAAAACGTGATTTTTCTAAATAAAAGCTCCCCAGAATACGACAGTGAGCTGGGCTGAAATTGTTGTCTGAATGACGTGACTTCGCAGGACTTTATTATCTAAACATCTACATTTTCCCAGCTCTTCCTGCAAATCATCTCTTTTGAGAGAAGAGATTTATAGTCCTGGTACTACAAAAGCTGGCTTTATGGATAAAACTTGAGAAAAAGAACAAATAACTTTTCAAAACTTCAGAAAAGTATGTTTTAATAGCGTATGTCTATTAACCTGCATTCCATACTCGTGTACCTTACAAACTGAAAATTACAGAGAGTTCTCCATCAGTCACTAACGGAATTCAGCCATTACACATACACTGACCAAATACACGTATTATGCTCACAGCAGCATGGACTACTCCAGTAATAGAGAACATCTGGCAAAATATGTAGTTTTCTGTTAGGGCTGGAGTGAAGCTCTGCACTGGGGAGGAGGAGGAGTACTGTAAGACAAAGTGGTTTCCTCTCAGTTTTTTTTTTTTTAAATAGTAATTATTCTCAATGCCTCATGAAACTGAAATGCCACTATAAATCCTGGAGAGAGAGATTTAAAAAAAACATAGAGCAAGTGAAGCAGTCAGGGGCGCAAGATAAAAATATCAAATCCATTTCAGCTCCACATACATGGTACATAAACAGAGATTGGCTTATATGGCATGTGTATATACACAATAGCACTGAGAGACAACTTAGCAGTCCATATATTAACTGGAATTTGAAGCCAGAACAATCAGACATGCCAACGTTATAAAATCCATCAAATTGAACCCAAGTAAACACTCAAACATAGTAAAGGTAATAACACCAGATCAAGCAGTATTAAATAGCAAACACTGAAATGTAATTCAGAGCCACTACAAGGTAGTTCATCTACAGTCATCTGTTCTTTTGAACAATGAGGAAAAGTAAAATGCCATCATTTGCCAAATGTATAATTACAGCAGCTCACAAAGCTAATTACAAATAAGTATCACCAGCTCCTTTCCCTGCAAAGTAGAAACTTCATGGACAAGAATGTAATTATTATAATTTGTCATGTTGCCACGTGATCGGCTGCACTGCCGACACAACACACGTGTTGTAGAACATCTGCAAAAACACAGCTCAAGCCCAGCTACCACAGCAAGGGAGATCATTTCTAGCACAAGCTGAGAATCCATGTGATGGAAAAATACATACTAGAGGAAACCCAGTATGTAAACACTAAATCAGAAACAGGAAAAAAATGACATTGTATTGAAATCAGCCCCAGACTGTACTTGCAATTTCTTTTTGACCTAAAAAAGGGCACATTTCTTGGCTTCTGTCAAAATGTTGTGAACAGCTCTTGTGTTATTTCAACAACAAAAAAAAAACAGAGAAACATGACAAAAGCAAATGATATCATAAAATCAAATGCAAGGCTGGCCGCCTAATAGAGTCTTCAGGTTGACCTAGAAGATGAATCAATATCTTAAGCCCCAAATCTTGCATCCATGATCCGTGTTTACTGAAGTCCTTTTCTCCCCTCTCTCCATTTTTTTGCACAAATGCTAGAGAAAAAACCAAACCAAAACAAAACAAAAAAACCAAACCAACGACAAAAAAAAAAAACCAACCAACGAAAAAAACTGCCTCCTTACTGAGATATGATACTTTCTAAGCCTCCGCATATAATACAATAAGGGATAAGAAGTCACCACCCTTTTATTCATTCACATTCCCTGCTATAGCAACCAAAAGGCCTTCCATTTACAGAAAAGAGCCCAAAACACATGCCAGCAAACACTCAAGGATCTTTGAAAAACTTAATTACCCCAATAAAAATAAAAAATAAGGAAGCATTCTGCAAATGTATGCCACTAGTCTTCTGAAACATGTTAACAAGTTGTGTCAAGGGCCTGCTGTAACTTAGTACCAAAAGTGCATTAAATGCAATTGCCTTTGACTAATAGATACTTTATGTTAAAGATAACCTCTAATTCTGCTCCAAGAAGTACATACTTGCCATTCACTGCAGATGTTAGGAATTATGATTAAATACATGAATGGGAGTTATCCTGGGGAAAAAGAAGTCCGCATAAACTTAAGTGAATCAAGACATTGGAACTAAAATTGTGAAGTTGAAGAAATAATTGGTAGAGTTCAGAGCCAAAGGAAAATGAATTTTAAGAACTGCTAGATGATTTGTATCTCAGTAAGACAAAGTATTTATAGGGATATATCAATGCCATGTATCACCATGTAAAATGAACCCCAGGAGGGACTCAGGAGAATTTTATCAAAATAACATCCCAGTTTGTTAAACCGCAGTATGGCATGACCCCATTCTCATGTAACTCAATGAGAAATGGATTCTAGTGGCAGTGGGAGCTACATTTATCTCTAAGACTTTCCTGCGAGACTCGATATCACAAAAGACTGGCATTGTACAAACTTTAAAAGGGCAAAGCCCAGCTCCTTTATTTCCATGTTCCCCAGCCTCTGCAGTTCCTCAAGTCTTTCAAACGAGTGTCTGAAAAGACAGTATTTCCCCAATGCACACAGAAGATCATTTTTCAGCCTAAGTGTGGTTACTGAGATTAAACAGAAGGCCAGGTTCTGAAAATGCCATTTTGGAAAAAACATTATCGATAAATAGGAGTACAGTGAGAGATTGTATCTATAAAGAGTATATACTTAAGCTCTGTCCCAGTCACACCCCAGAACAAAATCTGTCTGTGCACCACCCCTTTCCTGCTCCCCTCTCCCTACAGCCCTAACGGGAGCTAACCAAGGCTTGACCTGTAGATCAGGAACGCAGACACACGAGGCACCGTGGAGATCCAGCTGCTCACCCATCAGCAGCAGAGACAGCGCCTTTGATGCTGACTAAAATGACCCAGAACAGCACCCTCTATCCCTCGAGCATTCCCTCCTGCATCCCGTTGTTGTCATTCCTCATTGCCTTTGATTTAAACATTATTTCTTAGCACTCCTGCTTTTACTGCCTCTTGTTGTGGCACTGTCCCACTAAAGGTCACCAAGTTCTGCAAAAGGGAAAGCCAAGGACTTTGCTGTTGTCAGGAGCGAGCGGGACGGCAAGCACGGGGCTGCAGGAGGCAGCTCTGCTCAGGGAGCTGCAGGCAGGCATGGGCCAGCCTTCCCACGAAAATACAAGTGACAAAGCTCTGAGAGCGGAAGACAAGTTTTATTCAAACCAAAATTAAACCAGCAAGCTTTCAAACAGTTACGGGCCACCTCTGCAGTTAGGACAGCCAAGCACAGGGCTGGCCCATGGTATCCCCAGCTCTGCCCTCGGCCCCGTGGCCAGGCCAGCAAGGGCAGGAGCTCCCTGGGTGACTGTGCTTTCCAGCCATCCCTCCCAGTCCCAGGGAAAAATGTCTTTCTTCCCCTGCCTTTGTCCCAGGCTGCCTGCTGGCCCCTGCAGCCAAGCACCACAGCTGTTGGTGGCTACAATTAGGCCCTTGTGGGGCAGGTTGGCTAATTGCAGCTGGCTACAATTAGCCCCTTGCAGACTGCTAGGCTGAAATTGATCACTGCAACGCAGGACTTTTTAAAAACTGTTTCTTGGCAGCTGTATACCAGGCCCCTGTGGAGGCAAAGAGCATACATATAGGAATGGTTATGCCATGGGAAGCAAGCAGTCACTCACAGGAATTTCTTTTACTGCCTTTTCATGTTAACACAGCATAGTGAAATATATTAACCGTAAGTTTTCTAATATGGAAGTACGCAGCTGAATGCAAAATCACAGAATTTTCTAGGCAAAAGACAGGGTAAACAAAACAGGTTTGTCTTAAAATATCTGTTAGCAGACCACTGATAAATTCTTTTGCAGAGGAAGCAGGGACTGTACAGCAAAGGTGTAGTGATCTGTACGAAGAGCACGTGCAAATGTTTGGGGATATAATGAAGCTTGAATCAGTTTGAAGATACCAAAGCAACAGGTTTCTCTACTGTTTATATTCCTAGACATCAAAAAGGGTAATCAGTCATCATCTTTGTTCTATATACAGCAGGCAGTAATGGCACATTTAAGCCATTTATGCTGTACCCAGTAATTTCATACACACTAGAATTTTTTTTTTGACAGTTGTGCCATGCCTTCATCATGCTACAAGTGTAAAGGATAAAATGCAAGATGAACCCATATTTTCATCTCTAAGGGAAGGTTTCAGGTAAGCAAACTATGGTGAGAAACACTGTTGATATGAAACTGCTATGTATGTGTTCTTGGGCTTGCAAAGTGACAAAATCTGTGTATTTGTCATTTCCTAAAGATACCTAAGGTTCAGTGTTAGTTCTCACTATACAGATATCATATACCATTTCAGTGGGAGTCTTAAATGTGCAGGATCACTCACAGTTACGTCCTTATGACTCTGTCCTAAGATGTCAATTATTTCCTTGAGAAATGTATTCATACTGCAGAGAGGAAAAATCTGCTAGCAAAGATAGAAAAAATTGATTCCAGTATAAACTGAGAAATAGCCCTTCAAGGCAGAATTATAGGTATACAAGACATCCTTTATTTCAAAAATAAAATCACTTAATAATAATCTAATGCTTTAAAAGAAGAAACTGTTTTTTCCCCAACACAATCCCCCTAAAGAAATCCACTCCACTTTCCAAAGCTTCAAGTGTGAAGCAAGATCTGTTTTAGGAGAAAGGTAACAAATTACAGCAATTTGAGGGCAAAATGTGGACAGGATGGAGGAAGAGAGTGGTCACTCCTTTCCATTCTCTTTCCATCCTCTGACACAGCATTTAGCATGCAGTTTGGAGCAGTAAAGGGGACTCAAAGTGGGGAACAGTTATTTGGAGTGCTCACCTCAGGGCAAAAAAGACTTCCAGCTCAATAGCCCACCTGGCAGTTACTGGCAATAGCAGATGCAATTCCAGCTCTTCATCCAGCCAGGCTTCACAGAGAAAAGCACCACACAAAAAAATACCTGTGTGCTCACACTCATCTTCCTCTAGTGAGATTCCTCCTGCCTGTACATGTCCCCAGATCCACACGGATCTCTGTTTACTTGCACATTTCAAGTTGTATCAGCTGGTTCATTTTGCCATACACCTTATGCCTAACCAGTATTTACAGAGAAATATTTGCAAATTATGTGAAATAATTACCAGCAAAATAGCTGACATTTGGTATTAGTTTACAAACAGTTAAGTAGGCAGCCCTAGAAATGCCAAAACTATCAGAAGCTATTTTGGTAGCCACTGGACTGACAAATACTGACCCATAATTTCATGTTTGTTTTTTAAGAAAGTTTTGCTGTGGTTGTCGCCCCCAAGAACCACCTTAATACAAATCAGAAAAATATTAAACACTCATTTTTGTTCCAGCTGATTCTGAATTAATTTATTCTGTCTTGTTGAGACCTAAACTTGAGGGACAGTCCCTGTAAAATGAGAGGGACAGGCTACTCATCTTCTGTGTCGTCCATCAGATTTCACAGGTTTTTCAAAACCAGCATCATCTTAAACAAAAACTTATTTAGAATTTGCTTGCTACTGCACAATAATCAAAGCGATTTAAAGGAACATTTATTTCTCTACCAAAACCTTAAGTACACTCAGCTCAGCTGCTGCCTGATTTCGAAAAGGAAACGGCAGCTGTATATATATATGCTCCGCACAACACAAAACTAATACCATTATTTGCTGTAATGACAACTTGACCACAGGTGCTGGTGCTGGTACTCCAGCATAAATCCACACTATTAAATATCCTGCTTCAATTTCATGCTATGAGCTTTACACCCAGAAGCTTTATGTTGACAAGCAGGAAGTTATATAGAAATGGAGTCTCATCTTAGCATTTAGCTTTAACAAAATAGATATCACAGACAGATCAGTCCTCAGCACCTTGTCCCCCTTTCAGCAATTTACTCTTCTACAGCTTCACAACTCTCAATAATTAAGCCCTTGAGGTAGGGACATTACCATTTTTCCTCCTTTGTCTATAAAGACAATACAATTCCTGGTGTTACAAAAACAATAGTAATGTCCTGATTTAATTAGTTTGTCACTGTTTGCCTAGAATAGAATGAGCCCCTCAGAAAAATGTTATTTCTTGAGGATGGAAGGAATACAGTGAGTTTTAACCATATTTGATATTGGCCTGTATGCCCTGTAACATCATTTCAGAAAAGTCTGGATTCAATTTGGGCTGAGGCTATGCTCCCACAGTATAAGTTTCTCTTTCGTAAGTCAGATTTTGTTGCATTTCAAATTTACAAATATCAAGTTTCTTTCACACATAAATAGTAGAGCTGCTCCCTCAGTGTCTATTCTTTCCTTTCTCCTTTTGAAAGTCAAGAATTATTTTGAACAAAGTTGTCCTTCGTGCTCCATCCTAACCACTGTTTTCCAGTTTTGGAACACAGAAAGTTTTCCATTGTATAAATTTGAGTAATAAATTCTAGTCCTGTAATACTGTACTCAGCTTTCTGAGAACTCAGTTTAATACTGAACTATAAAATACTAAAAATACTTCATTTTATTCAAGATAAATCCTGTTTCATAGAAGCTTTGTGTTTCCAGCATAGTAATCATCCTAAGCAAAATTTCCAAATGGAAGTGCACGGTTATCTCTTGATCGCACAAGATATCAAGGTCATCTTTTGCATTGCTTCAGTATTTTAGAGGAATCCACCAGGTCTCTCAGCAAGATTAAGTCATACAAGTTACCCTGAATATTCCTTCGAAGAAAGTCATGCAACCTTGTACACCATTGCTTCCACTAAACACTTCTTTAAATGCACAGATCACTGACTGATGGCTCATTTTCCCTGAGTTCCCACAAGGCACCCAGGACAAGAGAGGTGGCACTAGATAGTGACAGCTGTTATCTATCTGTAATACACAAACCCACTGTTTAGCCCAGTTTGCAATGACGAAGCTCTACTGAAATCAAGGGAATTCCACCACTGGAGTATAAAGCAGTTACCAGTCAGGTGGAAACCCTTTTTTTCCCCTCCCCTCTCAAGTGTTCAATTCCATTTGTGAAATAATTAGGGGATAAAGCAATTCTTAATAGGGCACAAGACTGGGTGCCAGGAGGTGCAGGTTCAGTTCTGCCACTTTTCTAAAATCCACAGCAGTGAAATCATTCTACAAATTGTGGAAAAGTTAAAACACAGCAAAACAAAACAGAAGTCCCCTATTTAAATTCCAGTATTTTTTCTAGAGTAAACCTCAGCAGACATCTTCTCACTCTGGCTGCATCTTGCCTGGATAGTTGGAAGACACTGCACTATATCCATCGGTCAAGAGGAAAAAAATCTTCCAAAATAAAATAATATTCAAAAATATCATACGACTGGGGAGGGCAGTAACTCCAGTGTTTACTTGTGCTGATAAAACTTCGGGGTAAAGCATATCAAACCCACTTACTACACTCAGTTCAGCAGTAGTAGGTTCAATGATGCCTAGTAAACAACACTTCTAGCGCAAACATCAGTTTTTGAAGCAAAAGACCCCAAGTTCTAGTTCCCGTGCTCTACTCAGACAAGTAGCAGAGTGAGGCCGTTACTAGGCTCTGAACTACATGGCATTGTGTTTAGTGCAGAGCAGCAGTTTTCAGACTAACTGGTGGGCTTAAGTTTCATAACATATTCTAATACGCACTTCCCTGTAAGCCCACTGTTGCAATGTCAATAAAAGACAAGCACAGAATGGCTTACTCAAAGATTCTGGTGAGCAGCTCGTTATCATCTCCATCACAAATGCAAAACATATGCTATGAAGCTAAAGCATCTCACCACTTCTGTCTGCTGAATCTTACATTTGCTAATGACTGATACAGACACAGGTGCCACTGTAGAGTCATGGGAAAGCACTGAGTTAGCCATCTGACTATGATAGTAACACAAAGCTGTCCACAGGAGGGGAAGACTTGAAATTAAAACATGTGTAATTCATTTCCTTTGCAGAATATTCTCTGGTGACATATGTACAGACCTCCGCGTGTTAGCAAGCTATTTGTGATGCTTTGCAATTGGTTCAAAAGCAGCTTCAGCTCTGTGGAGTGACAGCAGCAGCAGTGATTAAATGAAGCTGGAATGCAAGGTCCTGCTGATGTTCCCCTGCCAGGGAGCAGCCAAGCCACTGTACTTGGGAACTTTACAGAGCTTTTGTGGGTTTTTTCTTGTTTTCCTTGCCAATTTGTGATTTGTTCTGTTTGACTTACTTCCCCTTTCCTTAAGGCTGTCACTGTCTATGACAAGCTAATTATGATATATTCATTTCTGAATACTTTTAGAGAGACGCCCCAGAATGTCAAATAGAGAGGAGAAGAAAACAGCAGGTGCTTGACATCTAATTTAGTTAAAGCTGCCAGCCAGAAACAAAAGAAGAAATGAACACACAACACACACGATGCATGTATTTATTAAACCTCTCTGTACCTGCATAGCAGAGAACGTGAATTAACCTAGCCAACAGACTGTTGTTGTTTTGTATCTCTTATCTACATTTATAGAGAGGAAGGAAGGCAGTTTGGAACATTCAGTTTCTCTACAACTATTAACCTGCACATATTCATCAGAAGTTGATGACTTGAACTTGATACCGGGATATTCCCATCACATTCAACAGCAGCTGAAGCTGTTCCACAACTTGCAGAAGTGGTATCACACTTTCCAAGGTCTGCAGTTAGATAAGCATCAGTCAGAGAAAGTGTTTAGAAATATTACTGAAACAATCTTGATCAGTTCTGCCTGTCCTGTCTAGGGAGCCATGATCTTATAGGAGTGAGTCCTTCCTAACAAACCCATGTAACAAAATGCAAGTTCATCCAGATTTCCTCTGACTCCTAGATCTCAAGGACTTCGAGAAAATCCTTCTCTGTTTACCAGATCACAAGCTCACAAGTCAGTAGCAACACTAATGAGCTTTCAGGAGAGAGAGGAAGCTGTAATAGGAAAGGGTTTATGCAGCAAGAGGCACGTTTTCTTATTGCTTATACTGCTTTTAGCTATCTTCTTGTATTCGTTACTTCATCATTTTAATGCTTTCCTATCCCATTTCTGACACTACAACTATACACAAGCCACCGTACTGTCTTTCCCTCTGGACATGTATGCAAAAGAGAAACATAAGCGATAAAACCCCCTCAAAGGGTTTTGACTCTCAAAGCAAGTTGCTGGTTTGGGTCTCAGCTTCCTTTGAAGCTGATGGGACTTCAGGGAGGTCAAAACAATTTAACTGGAAGTAAGTAGGAAACCTTTCCCAGATATTAAGAACGGGGCTATACCATTTCTTTCCTAAAAGGATTCTTTCTTTCAGGCATTGTTTTCCACATGTATCCTTGGTTCACTGCAGTTTACATTTGTTTAATGTGTATTTCCACTCAAAGAAGTTTAGAAGGGCTTGGATTTATTTTACTAGCTTCATTTCCTCTGGTAGATATTAATTTTCTTGCACTATGGTGTACCTATGTATTACATGTATTCTTGTGATGCCTGGGATTCACTGCTTACCCTTTTGGACAGCAAGACTCACTGAGCAACCTAAGCTAGAAGCCTATTACTCTGAGCTGCGCCTAACGTGAACAGACACCGGCAGAGCAGCTAAAGCACCCTCTAGCTGTGACTCCTTTTTCTGTCTCTCCATTAGCTTTATAGGAGTTTAGGAGTGCTCTTCAAGCATCTGTAAAATTACATGGCTAGACAGTACTACCTAAGCAGAATCGATACAGCTAAAATCTGAAGAAAAAAAAATAAAAACCAAAACAACAACAACAAGACCACACAAGAAAACAGTATTGATTAAATACTAACTCTGCTTCTGTCGTGGTCTAACCCAAGCTATTTAGCCCCTCACTCACCCCCCTGCTTTACCCCCAGCAGGGGAGAGAATCAAAAGGGAAGGGAGAAACTTGGATTGAGACAAACATAGCTTAATAAAATAAGAAAATACTAATACACTACTAGTAAATATATCTATAAAATAGAAATAAAAGATACTCAGGGCAATTCTAAACGAACTCCATCCACAACTGAGCAGCCAGTCCCAGCACACCACAGCAGGTCCTAAAGCCGATCCCAGATAGAGAAACAAGAGGAAAAAGGCAGAAAAGCCCAGAGGCCTCTGCAAAATGTCCAAAGGCCAAGCTAAACATCCTGACCGAACTTCCCTGGCTACTCCCAGAGAGAGAGCAAGAGATAGCAGAAGAAGGGCCAACCAGAAGGCCCTGACTTCTTAAATAATTAGCATGGTACTAATGAGATGGAATACTCTCATTGATCAGTCTGGATGTCAGTCAAGCTCTGCCCCATCCATGCCTCCCTTCCTCACACCAGTGGGCAGAGCATTCAGAAGGTCCTCGGCTCTCAGACCAGAGTGATTAAAAACATGAGCTCTGTGCTGGGGTGTTATCTGCTTATTCTCCAACCGAGTCCAAACAACGAGCATGCTAGCTATGAAAAAGAAAGGTTTCTAACTGAACGAAGAAAATTTACCCATTTTCAGTCAGACCAGCACAGCCTCACTATAGTTATTCCTTCTGTATCTGCATATTGTTTTATACACTAGTGGGCAATGTCGTGCGCTCTGAATTCAAACAGGGCATCTCAAAATGTGTCAAGGCCAGCATTCTTCTTCTGCAGCCACTTTTGACATCTGCCCAATATATGCCTGATTTTCTATGACTGCAAAACAAAAACAACTATTTTGACAAGGGAAAAAAAAAAGTGACCATACTGCCTTCTACTCTAGGTGCACCTGCTTTAGCAGGTGGGTTGGACTAGGTGATCTCCAGAGGTTTGTGATTCTGTGATATGTGTAGAGACTCTTTAATGCTCAGATGACAAAGGACAGAGGACTGCCTGGTTCCACACACCTCCTAAGAGAGCTGCAAGTGCACTTTCCAGAGAGCAGGCAGCTCTGCAGTAGGTGAGTAAGCCTTCAAAGCCAATAAGGCTGCTGGAGAAAATCATGTCACCACTCTTGAATCAGAACTGGCCCATGATAGAAACCTGTTTTCTTTTGCATTGAAGCTTCCTCTGTCCCATGATTGCTCCAGGACAAAACCAAAACCATGCTGTCCTAACTCAGAAACCACACCACAAGCCCTGAAAATGGGATCAATACCAGTTCAGGTAGAAATTTCCTTAAAGTGAAACAGTAGTTTATTTCCACATCATTCAGTGGGTATCTTCTATGGGTTGACAAGCATAGTAAGACCACCTATAGGCAAGAATTAAGTGCTATACTTCTCTGTACATTAGGGGAAAGAAGCTTTGGCTTTTTTTGTGTCACATCGAAATATATATATTATATGGTCTTATTTTAAAAAAAATTTTTTTGAGTGTTCTGCCATCTCTGAAGTATGCAAGTGTATGAAGAGTGGGAAGACATTAACTACTGAACTGAGAATGGAAGAACATAGTCCTTGTGAGATTCAGAAGACCCCTGGGAAACTGAACTTCCTTGTAAAGCACTTCTGAGACTGATGTACTCATGGATCAAGTGTTTTTGCTTTCTTTAAAGTGGCTGAATGGATACCAAAGAAGTCCTACATAGTACTCAATACTCAACAGTACTCTCTGCAAGACCTCGAAAACGACATCTTTATTCACCACTGCAAATTGCTAACTCAGTAACCCTAATCCTCAGGTATGGTATTCTCTTGTCTCCAACACAAAAAGCATAGCTCTCTTAGCAGTTATGAAACCGAATCTATAAATATCTCCAATTGAAGCACATGCCCTGCACTCCCTTCCAACAGACTTTTTTGAAGTTGTTACTTTCACATTTGAGTCATTCAAACCTGGGAAGAGTTGACTGTGCCTCTAGATTTTTCCCAAGTGCTGTGCACCACTAATGAAAAAAAAATCTTGTAACAAAGAATCTAGCATAACACAAAGATTAGGTTTTTGCCATTAAACCATTGGAAATACTTACATTTTAATAGCTGGCACTATGCATTCTTTATGACACTAGCAATACCTGTAGCAAAGTGCACTTATTAACCAGAAGCCCAGGGCTATCATGGTCACCTCAATAAATTAACGCTGCACGGAGAGCTCAAGTCAAAATGCAAAGCTGTGCTAATGTAAAATGTGCAAAGCCCTTTCTGCAATAAGCAGACAGCTGTGACACCAGTGTGCCATGATCCAGGTTGGCTGTCTGCCCATGTCCAAATCATCGGTCTGAAACTTTAAAGCAATGGGGTCTAATTTGTATGCTAAAACAAGTACCCTGTGGGGCTAAGCAGTCTGGACAGTGGATTAGATAGACATCACAACATTTCTGCTAGAATCCAGGCTAGCTGTCAGTATAAATGTGCCTAGTGTGTAAAAACACTTCAAGTATGATATCTTAACTATCTTAACTCCCAGGTAAGGTATCAGCTCTTAGCAAGGACCCTAGTGAACCTATCAAAACTGGTAGATGTAAATGCACTAATAAGTTCTCCAGTCTAGAGAGAAATCCTGGATGCAACCACTTCCACACTGCTGTGAAACTTGCACCTTGATCTTTGCAGGACAGAAACCCAGGAACATGTGCTAGAGGACACAAGGAGAAGGGCACTCCAGGTCCCTCAGTGGGCATTTCAGGATCAGGACCCTGGGACATACTGAAGAATGCATCCATCTCTCACCATAAACACGGTATTTAAAAAAAAAGTAAGATGGGGCTTTTGCTTTATGGAAGACAAACTCAGCAGAATTTCGCTCTTTCTTTCAGATATTGTTAAAAGAGTTATCAACTGTGTTCATTTTTAGATGGAGGACAGTTTTACACTTCCTCTGCATGAGTTAAGACTAGCTAAACGCAGCACAAGAGTCAAGGTCGCTGATATCTTAAATAAGACTTTCTATCTTCTTTTTTCCTTGCTCCTCTGGCTTACATATAATAAAACAATGAAGTGCCATTTAATACTTCTCTGATTGTCCTTGCAGTTCCTGGAACATTTCCTCTCTGGAAGAACTTTTAACCACTCTATCCCTCCTCTCAGACTACTTATGTCATTCACTTTGCTCCTCATACAGTATGCAGAGCCAACTGAGAATCCAGCAGAGAACTTCGTCCTTCATTGACTGACTAATAGGTCAGAGATGCTTAGTCCAGCACAACACAATCACCTGGTCCCAACCATGGCTTTCAAGAGAACCTTTTAAAGGCATAAAAGCTGTTTCAGACCAAGGATAGAACAAGTTCTCAAACACACCCTGCCAGCAACCCTCCGTATTTGATAATTTTCCAATTATCAAACTGTAAATTCTTCCGGTCCCTGATGTTCTCCAGGGATTTGCTGCAGGTATTATATTTTACGAAGACATGGCAATCTCCTGCAAGCTGATTGTCCCAACAAAAACTTCAGCACAGCCATACTTATCACACACAAAGAAATCACAAATAGGATTTCATACCAAACTCTAACAGGTGCCCTAGGACACATGCAAAATAATTTTACTGTCACTTACAAATTCTCCCCTGCAACTGGCCCAAGTCACCATGTAGGAGCAATTAGGCTGATCCATTCATGGTAAATCAGATTAGGTTTCAGAGTAGATTTAACTTTGGATCCAGGTCAAAATCCAGAATAAATTTAAAAAAAAAAAAAAAAAAAACCACTTCAATGAAATCCTTATTTTGAAATCCTTATTTGTAGAGCTATGGGTGGAAAACAGCAGCAAGCCCAGTGTACCTTCTTACAGAGCACATAATGGAAAGAGCGTACCCCAAGTTTGGATGACACAGAAAATTTAACTGACAGAATAACGAAAGGAGGGTTCAACAGCCTCTAGTAAATGTATTGCACTTTAGTAAATGTATTGCACTGTCAAAAGAAGGTTTTATAACAAATGTGTGCAGCAACTTCAGTTTTTCAGTAAGTGATCACTATGCCCTTCTTTGATCTTATGCCTTCTCCCTTTTCTAATACAACCTAACATGCAGTTTGGGTATTTTACTGAAACTGCTTCATGGGTTCATGGTTTCAATATTTTTTTTTCCACAATAACCCCCAGGTCTTTTTCTTGATCACTATGCTAGATGATTGTTCCACTTAGCAGGTATTCCCCAGATTAGTTCCTTACTTCAACTTCAATTATCTCACATTTCTCCACATTGAACTCTTACTTGCCATCTGCTGGCCTGGTCTCAAATGAAACAGTTCCTCCTAATTTTGATTGCATTACTCCGCATTATTTGTTCTACCCTTAATCCTTGTATATGCAATCTCGAAAAAGAATAGTGAAAAAAAACCCTCCGAGTCAGCTTGATAGGTGACAAGAGAAATGGCTTAGCCAGTTCAGGAAAGAAAGAAATGCTTTAAGGAAAAATTTAAAAAAATTGCTCCCCTATGAATTTAAGTATTCTTCAGTAACCCAAAAAAAAAAAAAAGTTCATGTTTTATATAACACAAGAAATATAAATTACATATTACCATAAATAACCTGTGTGCTGTATCCTTTCCTCTCAATGGAAAACCTAAAAGTCAGGTCTCACAATAAAATTTTTACCACTCTGGAGACTTCTCTGGGCTTGCAAATCCTATTTCCTCTTAAAATTGGTCTTAAACGGACCTGTGAATTAGCTGACGATTTCAGCTCCCTATTGTAAGTTTTGTTGTCTTTTATTGGCAACTAATAACTGTATTTTGCACCGCCTTTGTAATGGTATCCTTTAAGAAGGGCAAAGAATCAGTTTTTCTAAAGATCAAAGATCTTGACAACAACTGCAGTTAGAAAAACTGTACTTTGAATTCAGGTCCCACTAAGGAAGTGGTGGGGTTGCTTCCAATATCTCTAAACAGTTTTGTCTGCTTTGAATATATATATATATATTCAAGTTTGACTGGAGCAACCTGCTTTAGCCAGACCTGATTTGAGGTCCCTCCCTACCTGGGTTTGGTGATTCTAAAGCCCTGGAAACAGATCAGCTCACATAAGCCAGCAGTCCTCCTAAAGACAAATGCAACAAATAACACGAGAGGTATTTTCACATCTGAATTCTAGACTATGCTTTTGTATCTTATTAATATTTCTCATTAATATCACTTCATATGGATATTGTAAGAGTTTTACAAAACAGATCTTTAAAAATATGTATATTATATTTAAGGGGAGAGTGTTAATTTAAACAGAGCAATTTACTTTCAAAACCAAGTTTTTTCCACGCTCACGCCCACTTCAGTTCTGAGGAGGACTGAGGACTGCTCCCTCTGCATGGTTAAACTCAGAATGCATCTACATATGTGGTCTAAAAGACTGATCTCTGCCTTTAAAACAACCTGGTCTACCAACCACAGCTCAGCAACTCCACCCATAGGTTACCCTCACAGGCTAAATCCTTTCTATCCAATTTCCTGCTATGATAAAGCAGTTGCTCTTGTCTAATTTCTGAAGGGCTCTGTTTAGCTCAGTGACAGCATTGATTATGTATAAAATTATCAATTATTTAGTATTATTGTTTATAAAGTGGCATCATCTTCATACACATTTACAAAAAAAACTCTCTTCAAGGCTGTTTTATTTCCACAAAATTACTACCTTCACTTGAACACTGCCTTTTGAGAAACATCAGAAGAATCAATTATACACAAACGCATTTTAACTGGGCTTTATAAAAACCACAGAAGTGTTTATGCCTTACCAGCCCTCCTAGCAAAGGCTTAAATTGCGAACAAGGACCTCTGCCCTAGTGGCACAAAGGAGTTGGCACAGGAGCCCATCAGTCTCCTGCTGCTCTTCCTTATCCCTCAGCCCCACTGGCACAGTTCTCCTCTGGAGGAGAGCAAGTGAGGGCAGTTGGGTGCTATTTCTAAAGCAGTTTTAATTCTCCATCAGCTTCCTGCCAAGAAACCTGCAGGGTCAACAGAGAACATTGTTAGGGAGTCATGATTCTTGTTGCTTGGGTTTTAAGCTTTGTTGCCGCTTGAGCTTGTGTTAAACATTTATAATACCTTAAGAAATAAACTGTGAGCACTGATAACGGACATCTGCACTGTACAGAATATTCTTTGCACTCCACTAATAATGGACCCAACAGTACCTTTAAGAGGCATGTCCTTGCTCTTGGTAAGAGGCACAGTTATCCTAGTCTTGGTGCTTTATTTTTCTTTGCAAAGAATTCGCTGTCTTTCTAGTTCCAGACAATTATTTGTTTCCATTCTTGTGAAATCTTTTTTCACCATTTCTTTCCTCTAGTAGGCTGGTACTGGCCCTCCACACTCTGAGTCTTATCAGACAAATTAGGAGATTCTTCCTCTTTTAATGAACTGCATCTGAATTTAATACAAATTTTACAATATGTAAATAAAGGAGGCTCTGCCTTCATCAGGCTCTGAGAATCTTTGAAGCCCATTTCTTTACTATCTTATTCAGCATCACTTAAAATCTTTTTAGTCATTGTCACTACTGTGTCATAACATGGGAATGCATCAGGACATCCATGGTCTCAGCATCAAGAGCAAGACATTCAGCCTTCCATCTTATCCTGTTATTTGTCTCTCACAAAATAAGCGTCACACTTACCTAAATCAATATTTTACTCCCAGTGGTAGGCACACACAGTTTCAACTACAGGATCCATAGTGGCTTCTTGCAGACGCCTTCAGGGTATAGAATCCTTACTAGATTGGTATACAATCTTTACTAGATTTGCTCCAAAATTAAACCACACTTGAAAGCTACTCTGCAAAATCTCCTAGCATCTCCACCGAGCTCTGGTAAATACTATGATTTCCATTAATTTTCAGATTACATTTAGAGAAGGGACCAACCATCATTCAGTGTGAATCCTACAGCAACTGAGGTCCAGATTCATCACACTTAACTGAGGTACCAAGGTGTGCAATAATCATGAGCTCCCTCTATAATCGTTACAGACAGACACTGAGAAAGAAATTCAGATTGTCAATGGAAGGAACGGCTTTTGGAGTATGTTTACCACCTTTAAGTGAATACAGAGCGAGCCTGAGACAACAGCATTCTCAGTTTAGGCGCGTCTGCACAGTGCTAAAAGTTAATTGGCTGGAAGGTCCAAGCTTTTTCTGACTATCAGATACTGTTACAGTAGATAAAATTAACGTGGGTGCACATATTCCTCTCTTGGAATAAAACACTGGATAGAATTAAGGGACCAAACACAAGGACCTTAGCCAGTTGATTGACATCACTTGCAAGTAACAGAGCTACAAACTGCACAACAGCCAACGAGTGTCCATCCTAACCTCATTTAGAGCTCCCATATCCTTTCTAGAGCTCTTCATAACACTTCCCGTGTTATACACTCATTCCTGACTCCATTTCAACACCTACATCCGGATTTAAACGCCCAACACTACATCAGCCCTTTATTCTTGCTTTAAAACCTTTGCATGTAGGACTTCCATGTAAAAATAGTAACTACTCGCCCAAGTGTTTCTTCAGGATCATGCTGAACATGATCAAATGTAGTTAACCGTAATGAAACCATTACAGGTTATAACGCCACTTGATGTTCATAGTAAAGTGAACCCACTAAGAAGAAAAAGTGGCGGTGTGCCTACTCCCTCGTAAGGAAACAGAATCATTAATATAAGTAAGCCAAGCTTCATTAGCAAAACAGCAGCATGTGTGAGTCAGAGCAGTGCTAGTAGACAGCAGGCTAGCCTATTTGATCCATTTAAAAATCCATTTCTATTAGACTTCAACTACTATTTTCGACAGTACAATGTTTCAACCGCTTACCATAATACAAAATCACCTTCCTCCATGTATAATTGAAGCACTCAATAAATGAGGTATTCTGGCAAGTAATGAAAAACAAGGCACTACATACGACAGTAAATATTTGACTGGTTCTTCAAAAGAAAATTGCAGCATTTCAATATTTACTTTCACTCCGAAGAGTTGATGATTTCCCTGCTGAGCAATAAAAGAACCTTCATAATCACTTGATCTTCCTTTTAAAAAACAATATTTGCCAAAATATTCTCTGTATTCCTATTGTTTGTGAATTAGAAAATGTAAACTTCCAAATACATTTGGAATTGCTACTGTTTCAAAATAGCATCCCAAACTTTGATTTTCCTATCTGCTCTCTGCCCTGAAGCAAATAGCAATTTCTCACTGTGACAAGATGGATCTGGCATCCTCAAGCTATACCAGCATGAACTATCATCAGCACTTGCTGAGCATCTATCTCACATTATACACAGTTCCTAACACGTTTATGCTACAATGGCAATTATAAAAGTAACATCAGCTGCCTGCAGATGGTTATTTGATCCATAACAAAAATGAGCCCTCTCATTGTTTATTATCACTGGTATAAAATCCATCTTGTCTGAGTAGTAGACAGATAACAGATACCTCATCTCTTTAACTATGTAGTCTCTTGAGAGTAAATCAGCAGTTATACACAGTGATAAGGATGCCCCAAAATGTCACTTCAATTTTGATCATTCAAAACATTTTGAATAAATCTCGTCTAAAGTAGTAACAATAGCCTGTCTGTCCACGCCTTTCTTCAGAATTAAATGTGAATTTAGCACAACAAGGTATAATTCCCAAGCTAGAAAGTCACCTCATTTGCTGGCTCCAACCTGGCAGGCACACAATTGCTACCAATTTCTGAATCTCATCTCCATCTTTAGCAGGCAAAAAAAACTGATTAGGTAGTGTGCTCTTCCTAGGGTTGGTAGTATGATATCATTTATTTTCTTTTAAAGGCTCAATCTGACACTTATTTTGAAATAGTTACTGTATAAATAAAGGGTCAAATCCTTAGTTACACCTGAAAGCAGCTCTTCAGCATTAACCTTATTTATCCACACCAAACCCCAAGTTTTTCATGATGAAAAGTAAACAGAGAGGTGTAATTTTTCTTACTTTGACTACCTGAAGTTATACCGATAGGCCAAGCAAGCCCTTTAGGCTCTTCTTAGAGTCAATAGTGAGAAACAGGCATCTCCAGAGGGCAATTTGTCCCATCCTAAAACAAACTTTATGATACTGAATTGCTGTCACCTGTTTACCACTGAATAAATGAGATACCTGCTTTTTTTAAATAACTAAAGATGAGAAAGTCTGCTCAGAGAGTGCCTTTGTCCAAAGGCACACACAACTCAGCAATAGCAAACCAGAACCCGCACCCATGGAGCAGTGGCTACAGCCGACCTGTGCTTCCTGGCCTAATTGGGAGACAACAGCGACAGTGTTTCGGAGAAGAAGAATACGTTATGATTAGTTAAAACTATGCTATAGATAGCTAAATTCTGGTATAGATAAAATGCTACACGAATGTAACAATATTGTTTTCTCAGTTATCAGAACAGTCCTTAAAAAGCCTTAGGAAGGAAAACGTGTTATTTTTCAAAGAACGCTTGGCTGACAAACATTAGTCCATCGCTTACCTGAGCAAGTTGGATTTGATGGATAATTATGAAATGAGGAAAATGTTGTCAGGCTTAATTTTATGTTTTCTGCTTTTTCAGCTTGCATGAGTAACTTCCATACCCTTTTGCACAGCTCTTAATATATTATAAATAATGAATAAAGGAGACTAACAGGAGAAGTCAAATATGACAATATAATTAAATTACTCAGCATCCAGAAATCTCCTGCTTCTCAGATTCGTGAGTTAAATGTATGCCAATTCAATTTCCTTAAACACTTGACAGGACTTACTTTCTATGAGATTTCTTGCTAACAGGCTTTCAGTCACATTAAGTGCTCACAAAATGCACAGAAGTTGTATTTTACTGCACAGCCCTAATTGAGCTGTCTGGGCCAAAGTAGCTGAATGTTACAGAAATGTTTATTATACAAGCCCACTTACTCTCAAACTAGAACATTCCTGTAGATTTTAGTGTAATTTATCTGGGGGGGAAGGCAAAAGGTCTTTTATCACCCTCTCATTTCAGTGAATTATTTTTATGGAGTTCTTCTACAACTGAAAATCTGGTTTCACTCCAAACTGCAGAAGAGCAAAGTTTCAAATACCTTTCAGTTGGTTCCCATTACATTTGATGTCTCTTTCCGACCAAGAAGTATAACTTAGCCCCGACAGCATTCAGAAGCAACTTTTTATTTGTAATTAACTTGTAAGTGTTGATACCTCAGCAGCACTCTATGAATGAGGACATTATATATTGTTGTTTTCAATAAATACTTTGTTGTGCATGTTTGCCTTCTTCCTATAACTTTGTATAGTATTTGTTTTTCCATTTCTTTTGAGCATCTATCTATCCAGCCTAAGTTAAAAGTCATGTTTAAAGATATATAAAATAGAAAGAAAAAAGATGTATAAAATCCTAATACCTGCATGTGAAATGCAACTGTGGCTGAAATGTCACACACACCCCAAATCCCCGACTATCTATCTATCTGTCCAACCCATACGTTTTCCTCATGGCAGCAGAGGAAGTAAAGGATGGAAATAACTTCTCTCAAGCAGAAGTCCAAAATCCATCTCTGTTACAGAGTAGGAATGTGTTGTAGCAACCAATTTTTGGATAAAAGCTATGGCAAAGCTATTTTCATTGTAAAGCGGGACAAAATTAATATAATATTGTGGTATCAGCACTTACACAATAGGGGCCACTTGCTTTGGAACATTTTGCTTGAGTTAACCAGGATCTCCCTCCCTCCCATAGTGAAGCATCAGAAAATAACAATGTTCTGCACTTTTGCAGCTCCCTGTGTTCCTATGACCCATCGCTCCACGCTTGCCACCTTTGTCTCCTCACCCTGCCCACCGCTGTCCCTGCTGTGCCTGCAGGACCAGGGCAGCTCTCTTGGACAACTCTGCATCTCTGCAGCTTGGTCCAAGAACTCCCAGCTGCGAGCAGAAGGCAAAGCCACCTGATCTGAGCCCTCAGCTTGGGCAACCATAGATCAATAAAATCTATTCATCCGATCTTTGGGCCACCTTATTTTTTTGGGGCACCTTATTTGAAAATACACTAGTGGCTCACTGACTCAGTACATACTGCATCTAAATGAGCACCTTAAGTACTAGACTTAACCTGATTTCTTTTCTTTCCGTAGTTTCTTAACAAAAGCTTCTCCTAGGCTACAGAAAACTTCAGTTTAAATCCAGTTTTTGCCTCAGTCTGGATCCTGAGAAGACAAAGGAGAGCACACTAACGAAGAGCAGAGACCAAGAACTGCATTCATTTGTAACCAAAAAGCCCCAAAATAAATACAAACCCCATTATTTTAGTAGGCTTCCTTCCCAACATGCGATTAGTGTAACTACAGGCAGGGATGTTAGTTTACAGCATAGAAAGGAGCTTGCACACAGGGTCATAAAACTAAAGTCTCTGCTCTCCTGTCAAATCTTCTTTTCCTCCTGTGTATTACCTTGGCTTTTCAAACTAATTAATTTTATTTCATTTACTTTTCTCAAGTGTCCTCTCATTAATAATTGTCTACACTAGACCAGCACCTTGACTGACTGATTTTTTTTCCCCTTATGTCCATGCTTGGCAAGCATTTAATAGTAATTAAAGATTTCTCTAGTCTATTCAAAGGCTACACAGATAATCAACAGGCAGTGACTTTGATTGATAGTCACTATCATGAAAACTGGAGAATGAAACCTTCGAGTTAATTTCCTGGAAGAAATGCTCTGTAGATAATATGTTCCAAACTACAACTGAGACATATTTTTACCACATGCCAGTATGGCTTAGAAAGATGGTATGGACCACCAGAGATTTCACAAGAAAGAGATGTCCTGCCACTATCCGAATTTTTCAGTGATCTCGTTTGCCCTGGGGTATCCCACCTTCTCAATACTGCTGTGGACTCCTTACTGGTATGACATAACAACTGAAAACCAATTGCAGTAAAACTGAAAATCAATTGCAGTAAAACAAATTTCATTGCTGAGGAATTAAGATAGAAAGTGAGTCTCACGGATTTCAAAATAATGATGAGAGATGATGAAAATGAACAGCAACGGTAAGAGGGTAAGAACAGCTAAAGGGTGTCTATAGGTCACCATTGCAAAACATTATTTCTGTATACATACTCTTGATTTAGTGCTGGTTACATGACTTCTGTAGTATCACAAAAGCTCATAAGTCACTGCCCTGGATGGCAGCTGTAGCACCTGTGCTTCATCAAGCAGCAGGAAGCCTTGTAAATCACCTAGAGAAGCAACTCATACCATACACAGCACGCCTGTGAGAGTCCTATTTCAGCACACTGATTAGGTTCATTTCATTTTCAATATTATTAAAGCCCACATAAACACTTCATACTATTATTTATACTTTTGCCCTGATTACTGTTTTTAGGATCAAGTTAATATCGCTTTTGCTTCTTGCACTAACAGAGATGCATTATTTCTGATTTTTGAAGTAGTGCCAGCACTTCTTTGACACCAGTCTGGAACATTTACTAATTTTAAAGGAAAACTAATGGCTAAAGAGTGATGTTACAGAAGACACTGGGCACTTGTATTTGAGGACAGGTGGAGTTTTTATTTATATGAGAGTGAAATGACAGGAAAACCTTTAAAAGTGTTTAATTTGGTACTGAAAGTCTTTGTTTTTCCTTTTTCTTAAGTTAAATTGCTCCACTTTTTCACGTCAATCAATTTTACTTGGAGTTGAGCAGAAATATTAGATTATGTGTCAGCACCAAGGAGAGAAATTCCACTGATGTGGCTGACCTCTATTTAATCAGTAGGAAACAGTGTCACAGGGTCTTGGTACTATGTAGCTGAATGTGAAACTTCAAGTGACTTCATGGGTTGCATGTCAAATTCCAGTCTGGAGATGTTCTAAGATGGTTCTGAGATTAATTGTTCCCAGCAAATGAAGTTATTTTATGCAGGTTTTAAAAAGTTTCAGAACGGAGAAAACATTAAGGAAGTCTTTTTAAGTATTTGAAGTTGAAATCTACCATTAATTCCGCCTCTAAACAAATGAAAAAATAAAACAAAATAAACCAAGCAAAATAAACCAAGCAAAATAAATAAAACAAAATAAATAAAATAAATAAAACAAAATAAATCAATAATTTAAGAAAAATCACGCAGAGGATACATGAATGGCCACTAGTATCACAGAGGCACCCCAAAAGAACTCCAAGTAAATAGCAGAGTTAAACCAACTTTAACTCTGAACTGAAACTAAACTACAGACAGAAAGCAAACTGCAGAAAACAAAGCGGGGGGGGGGAGGCAGAGTAAAGGGTTGGGGGTGCTGGCAATCCAAAAAGCAACCGGCACTCTGGCAACATTTAATAAACTGCAGGTTCGATGTATTGTTTGAGGATGTTATTACCACACAAGAACAACGACCCCCAACGTGCAGCCCCTCACTCACAGAAAGAAGAGGCCTCTCTCACCCAAGGGTACCCAGAAGAAATAATCACTTGCCTGGAGCGGACAAGGGCTCAGTCTGGGATACATCCAGAAGAAAATCACTCACCAAGGAGGAGGTGGGGGCTCAGCCCCAGGATGATCATGTGTGTCCCTGAGCTGAGGTGAAGGGTCTGTTCACAGCCCCGCCGCTCTGAGAAGGTCACTCCAACGGGGTCTTCGGTGCGGGCTGTGGGCATCACGGTCCAGAAGCTTCTCCGGGCCTGTGCACCCCACTGGCTGAGGACCCAGCCTGTTGAGCGGGGTCCCGCCCCTCCTGCTCCCCCAGCCGGGGGGAGGTGGCTGTGAGGAGCCGCCGTGCCCCGGGGCGCGGGGACAGGCACAGAGGGGACAAAGGGTGCTAAAGAGCCATCAGCTGCCGTGTTGAAGGCTCCGGGCAGCATCGGGATGTGCAACTGCCACACTTGTTACAAAGACAAACGCTGCACCAAAATTCCTGGTGTGTTCAGAATCACAGAATGTTAGGGATTGGAAGGGACCTCAAAAATTCATCCAGTCCAACCCCCCTGCCCGAGCAGGAACACCCAGATGAGGTTACACAGGGAGGTGTCCAGGCGGGTTTTGAATGTCTCCAGAGAAGGAGACCTCACAGCCTCCCCGGGCAGCCTGTTCCAGTGCTCTGTCACTCTCACTGAGAGGAAATTTCTTCTCCTATTTAAGCGGAACCTCCTGTGTTTCAGTTTGTATCCATTGCCCCTTGTCCTATCATTGGTTGTCACTGAGAAGAGCCTGGCTCCATCCTCATGGCACTCACCCTTTACATATTTATAAACATTAATGAGGTCACCCCTCAGTCTCCTCCAAGCTAAAGAGACCCAGCTCCCTCAGCCTTTCCTCATAAGGGAGATGATCCACTCCCTTAATCATCTTTGTTGCCCTGTGCTGGACTCTCTCCAGCAGTTCCCTGTCCTTCTGGAACTGAAGGGCCCAGAAATGGACACAATATTCCAGATGCCATCTCAAAGTTGAACACTCATTTCTGAGTTTTGTTTATTAATGCCCCAGCGAAGCATCAGACCAGGCCAGGGCTCTGCCAGTGACCCCCATTCTGGTCAGAAGCTCCAGTTTCACGCTCCACCTGAAGGCTTTCATTCCCAGCTGCTGGCTCTGAGTGGTAACATATTACAGCCTTAACATAACCACATCTTAAATTACACCTCCTTTATGCCCTCTCGACAATACAGATTTGATCAGTCTTCCCACTCACAGAAACTGATGACAGACACAATCAGTAGAGATTTAATACAAGTGAAGAAAATTCGAATGCATGTCTTATAAAAAACACAAATTGGTTTCATCAGCTGGAGTACAACAGGAGGTCATTAGCCAAGGAATATCATAACAGCATTATAGCCTTAAGATTGTAATGAGGACAACTTGTAAAAATGGCATAAAGATTGTCCACTCTCACTTTGGTCTTTATTACTAAAAATATTTTATTTTTTTTTATTTTCCTTTAAGATGGCTCCATGTGTCACAGGCCTGAGGTTCACAAGACTAATGCTTCAATGTTTCTGAGAACTGCAATTAAATTGCAAAGAATTTGCAATCCTCATTTCAACCTTCATTAGCAATCTGCCATTCTACTGGAGTAAGTGATAGACCACTCCAGTTGCTTCTCAACTTTCTACTAACTTCTAGCCTCACTAAATTATCATTCACAAGTAGAATAAATGCCCATACAAAACAAACTGTTAGGAAGACCACAACTGATATAGCGTAACATTCTTAGCTCACTGTATGAGCTGTAACAGCCCTGATAACCTCCGATTATCTTTCTATAGAGTCTGATTCATCCTTCGCAGTGAGGAAATCAGGTACAGAAGAAATAAAGTGGGGAACCCAAATAATTAAATATGCAATTATTATTTGATACTCATAAGTAGGAGTACGAACAGCTCAGTGCAGAAAGAAGGCCCAATATGGGGGGGGGGGGGGGGGGGGGAACAACACACACACACCACCACCAAAAAACCCCTACAACACCTGAAGACATCAGTCATGAATTCAAAGATCATACAGACAGATATATTCCCATAGCTTAGTGAGTTATGAATCAATTGAGCAGCAGTCACAGTGTATGCGCATGATTTTGACCAGCTACATATGAAAACTGTTAGCTCAGAGAACAAAGACAATTTAAATTCACACTTGTATGATACTGAAAATGTGCAGGGAGCAAGTTACTGCAGCTGAGCTGATGCAGGTGAAGTTATTAAGGTAAATGCCTGGGCTCTTAACAAGGAAAAAGACCAAGACTATGTCCACAAAGCAGACAGAACGTTTAAAAGCATAGGAGTGGGCGGCGGAAATCTGAGATTACATGGCTAGCAATGCATGTATTTTTTGCAGGACCCACAATGTGTTTTTTAAATCAATCAAGACTGTGCTGATCATTGTTTTACAAGCTACTGGGCTAGTCAGACACTATTTGTAGTCATGGTTGAAAGACTTGACTTAACGTGTTCATTTAAAAGTTCTATATTGGTATCCTCTTCTCAGTTTTAGGATGAAATTCTTCAACACTTATGGGGTGCATTAAAAGTCAAAATTATTCAGTCACCTTCAACACAATTTACTTTTCTTTACAGGAAACTAGCTATAAAGAGCAAAACTTTTCACTTAATTTTAAACTGTTTTTAACACTGCTTTTTAACAATGTCAGTTTTATCTTTGCATTCTTGCCAGTTACTTAGGGACCTCTAAGGGTTAAGGGTGCCCAAACATTCCATGGGCACCCAGGGCACACCTAGTTTAAGGAATGATAGCTGATCAGGGGGATGGCTTAACCACTGGAATGAATTCTAGTTCTGATTAACAAAGGGAAAGGGGAATGCACAAAAGTAAGACATTATATTATTTTATATTTACCTGCTCAAGTTAAATAATTATACTTAGCTTTTATAAATATTTGGCCTGTTAGTAAAGCGTAGTAGATTATCCCAGTTTCATTGGTACACATTGGGAGTTCAGGAAGTGGAGATGTTTCCTTCCCTCATCATTCAGAGAACTGTCTGCTGCGAGGCAGATTGTAATATCAGTGTTCAGATCAAGTATTTTGTACTCAAAATAGCACACGGGACCGCTTACAAAGAAACAACTCAATCTAACAAACAGATCCAGTGATTGAAGAATGGATGTTGAAAATAACTTATTGAAGAGGATGGGTTTCATTGCTGATTTTTTTCGTTCCTAACAATAAGAGTAATTATCACCTGGGACACCACTCAGTTTTTCCAATTGTTTTCCCACTACTTAATGACTAAAAGTCTAGATGTCTTCCAAAAATAGGCATTCTAACTCAACTAGAATTTTCTTATCATACAAGAATTTGGGGTCATCCCATTATCTATTAATATGATCACATATTTGGTAAAATATTGCCTGGGATTGACTTGAATCTTCCTTCAAATTAAACCACTTCAAAAGTAATACACATGTTCTGGTGATCTTAAGCTTTGCATAAACTAATCTAAAAGGCCATTAATTAAAAATAACAGGTTTAAGGACTTCAGAAGTCTCCCTGAAATGAACAATTTGGTTGAAATTCAGATTTCAGGATAAATGCATGTAATGGTTTGCTGGTTTTCTAACACAGATTAACACTTTATTATGCAGAAGATAGAACAATAAAGATGTCACTTTACAGACTCAAAACCTACCAGAATGTTATCATTCATTCCCCTCTTCGGAAAAACCCATAGCAAATCAATGCACAAATAAAAAAAGCTGTCTGCAATAGCTTTTTAGCAGTTCACCAAAACTATAAAAATTAAAATCTTCTAAAGAAATCTAAAATATTTTTCTAATAGCTTAACTGTGTGTTCTAAAATATAGGGGTCTCTTACTGTCCATGCACACTAGCTATAACATAGTTACATGTTTACTAACATAGTTACCCTATCATACCGCTATACTTAGAAACAGTATCCATAGCATTTGTAATTCCTTTATTTCACAAAAAAACCCACAAGCTGGATTAGACCATGCAAGAACTCATAGCTTGAGAAAAAGCAACAGACAGATGCTACTTCAGTCAAACCTGCCCTAAGAGGGGCAAGCTAGAACCACAACTTCACTGTTGCTGCTACATCAAGTGAGAAGCTGAGAGAGTAGAGATTGAACATGCTGCAAGTTCTCTAACTCAGTAGGAAAGAAACACCGCCTGGCAATAAATTGTTCAAGCGCTCAGCCTTTCCTTTTCACATTCTTACTAACCTTAGAAAACTATCAGGCTTCCTGGTTCCTTCCTCTTCAGACAGGTGCTCGGAATAGCTCTCTTCCCTTTGGATACATTGAAGGGCTGAGTAAAAGGGCGTTGTATCCCTACGCTGCCAAGAATGGGCTCTGCTTTCAGGCTCTCACTGACGCTTAGGGCCAGCTCCAGCAGAAGATGCCACAGCTGTAGGTACAGAGCCCTTGTCTGTCACTCGTCCCTGTGCTGCCTCACTAGCTGTGCTACAGCAGCCCGGCTCTATCACCACTGAGGCCAGAAGAGGGAAGACAGACCTTAAAGCTTTTCTCCTGCGAGCCAGATGTATCCCTCTTTCCCTCTCCCGGTAACCACTTCATACAACGCTTCAGCGTGCATATTGTTTCAGAGGCCAAATATTACATTCCTCTCAAACCTGAGATCTTTTGATCCCTTGAAGCCTTTCATGCAAGCTGGGATTTAGGTACACAGGTGAAGTGGGAGCAGAGAAATCATTCCATTACTGTCTATATTGTGTCTGTGAATAAATGGCTCTGTGCTCCAGGCCTTCTCTATTAACCAACAAAGCCAGCTACGCATTTGCAAAAGGTTACACTGTATTCTTTAAAAAAAAAAAAAAAAAATCCCATTTAGATCGATCTAAAAATGAACTTTCTGCATTAGACTGCAGGAAACAGAACATTCTGGCTGCAGCTTTTATTGATTCTACCCAATAGTATTTTGACAAACAAGTTTAACATTGAAACCAACAGTTGCAATTTGGCAGCCAGGAGTTTTCTCTCTTTCATTTTAATAACATTTCTGCCAGCGCTCGCTGTTCTTGTTATTCAAGGTACAGCAGCCATAACTCATTTCTGCTGCGGCATTATTGTACGTATACTTTGGAGTAAAGAGGGCTCTTACAATGTCTAATATGATGTCCTCTGCAATCTGTTATTAGAGTACAAATCACCTTGCCAGTTAATCATACCATTATGAATGCTGAAGACAGGAAAACCAAGAGGGATTGAAATGCATATATTCCCAGATTAAGAAAAACTATTTAAAAAATACAGGCAGACCAGTGAAGATAGGTTTTGAAGTGTGTTAGATTGGTGCACAAAGCTGAAAAATTTTAATCAAAAGGGCTTTTTGCTTTAGTTGCTTGTAATGATAGTAGGAAAGAAAGAGAAAGAAAACACAAACTTTCATATTTGGCTAAAAATTGAGATTTAAAAGGAAGAATTCAGCGCACTTGGATGGAACCCAGTATAATTTAAAAACAATAGATAGATGCACCAACCCTCTATTTACCTGCACTGTCATTTTAAGCTGATGTGTCTAATCAGAGCAATCATCGGTACCGCACAGCACCATTAATATCTTCCTTGTTTAAGCGTTAGTGGTTCATTTTACTTTCCTTGCGTGTACTTTGCTGCCACCTCCAGGATACTGTGGTTGTAAGACTGGAAGTTTAAAACAACCTGTAAGCAACTGAAAGTTACTTTGCTCTGAGATGCAGTATGTCACATTGTAAGCATGCCTTTAGATTCATTTAAAAATATATATATATATCAAAGATCCGTTTGTAGACAACAATCACAAGCACGGTGTCACGATGGCTTACAGATGCAAAAGCTGCAGGCTGCTTGTTAGAAAAGTAAAATGGTGCTTTAAAATAATACCCTGCTTAGCATAATGCTGAATTACACAGGAAACCCTATAAAAATATATTTATCACATACATTCATTTTGAAGAAGTCTTTCGTGATTGTTATTTCACCTAATTCCAGGAAATGGAAGAGTAAACAGACAGATCTTCAATGTAAGTATTTAACAGGTTATTTTTTTGTGGTTTTTTTTTTCCTTTTAACTGTTTAAAGTAATTCAAGGCACAGAGCTAGCCCCTTAGAAGTTGGCAATAATTGCAGCAAAGATAAAGGTTCAAAATCCTTTAGAATGAGAAGGTAGAAGTGGTATCCTTTTTCCTCCTTTATTAACGAGAGGATCAAGTTCAAGCAGATGGAACATCAGGTATCATTAAGGAATTCATCTTTTCAAAAACTGTAATGAGGTTTTAAGTCTCACAGTACAGAGTTGTACACAACAGACTACAGGAAATTTGTCCTGAAATTAAGACTAACATCAGACTAGAGCAATTTTTTAAGATGCTGTACAGTTAGTAATATCTACTTAATATAAATTATGTGCAACGATTTTTTTTCCTTACATATAAATGTTTTTCATCCTCTCATCTTTTCTGTTACCTTCCTTCGGATATTTCCTGACATTATATTAATGTACTAAATTCTGTACTGTACTTCTTTCCTTTACTCTCTCGACTGCGTACCACGTACCTTCACTTGGTCACAATCCCAAATCTACACCTAAATTGATAATACACTGGTAAGAGTGCCTTATGTCTCTATCTGAACATCAAGCCATTTCCAAAAACATATCACTTGCCTTTTCTACATTCACTTTCAACAGTCCCTTGTTTACCTAACCACCTTTTGGGCCATTCACACAATACTGCAGTCTTCATTAGCGAAATTAATTTGACTCGTGCCAAGCCAGTGTCCTAAATGGCTATGACGTAATACCTATTAAATCCTGATATATCTCATTATCATCTTTTAAAAGGATGCGGAACTTGCCAAGATTAACGGTATGTTCTGGTTGCAGACATACTATATAGTTTTAGTATGCCCCAAAACGTAAGATCTTGAACTCATAATTTACAACAGTGAAGGAGAGCTCACCAAAGAGACGCTACTAGAATTAGTTTTTATTTAAAAACAAGATTCAGTGAAAACTAGGTCATACCCTACTAGGCCTTTACTTCTTATTATGCATCTTCCTATCTCTCTAGGATATAGCCTAGGTTCATTGTCTAGAATCTACACTCCAGAGTTTTCAGTCCTCAGTTAACTGTAACGAATGATCACACCACACGCCACAACAGAAATAGTCCATACCACTCAATTAGGCATTGCCACAGGCTTTCCCTGTAGAGAAGATCAACATAGGTACTACATCTCACAGAAGGCACAAAACAAGCTTAGTGACATTTGGGCAAGGCCTTCATTAGCCTTTTGCAGAGTTTACCCTATTGGCAAATGTTTCTGTACTTGCTTTTGCCAGGCAATGCATTTGTAGATGGTGAGCTACAACGCAAACATATACAAACACCTTTCCATGTTATAGCTGAAATGCTTTGTCAAACATCATTCCAATTTTTTTATGTATACAGGGCAAGTTATTTGGCTCCATTTTTAGTTTTAGTCTTGCAGTTATTTAAATAAAGACTTAGGTTTCTCAACATGAGGTGTGTGCTCACTGGGTTCTTCTAAAAGTACTTGCCAACAATCTCACCAGAAAAAGTGGAAAGCATACTAATATGACTTTCATTGATTTCCTGCACTAAGATCATTACAAACATATCAGAACCATAAAAAATGCATAGAATAGGTGCTCGCTGTGTTTACAATAACACTGAACTACATGTATCTTTTGGAATTCAAACAGCTCAATTACTTTTCTCCTGTTTTTGATAGAATTCACTTTCTTTCCAATCTGATCAGAATTTGTAGTTATTAATTTGTACACAGTAAACGTAATCTTTCTTTATAGTAGAAGAGAGTAGTTTTAGAGGAAGACAAAACAAAAATTACTCCATCAGCTTCAGTGGAATGTTTGCATGTAACTTGATAAAATCTGACCCATAATTCAGAAAACAGTGCATTATATGTCAATATTTCAGAATATTTTAGAACTACTAAATACATTATACCAAAATAAAAGCATTACACTCAGAGTAATGACTCAGCTGCCTGAAAAAGTCATCCACAGTAGCCTGAACTGACATAGTCAGCTACTCTGGGACCTTGGACCAACATGATTATGTCCTGAAAATCCCTTTTAAAAAGACACATTGTCACACAAGCCCCCCTTTTTTTTTTCTTTTTTTTTTTTTAATAATATTAGCCACCTTGAAGAACTAAAATTTAACATGAATTTATTTTGTTCAAAAGGGAAGCCTGTGGTACTTTACAGCATATCAGAACCTAAACAACATGGCATATTTGTAGTTACTGTTTGGACAAGGGTGTGTCTGCTAAAGAAATTCAATCACTCACATACTAAGAAAGGGCTTTTTGATTGTTTTCCTCTAGCTTTTTTGTTTGCTTTTGTGTGCTTCGGTCTATAATCCAAGGAAAGCTAGAAAATACAATGAAAATAGTAAATAAACTGAGAATTCCTGAGAAGAGATAATTTTCTATTATTCATACCAATTTCTTTCTTACATAGAACAGAAATAAAAGGATTCAATTACTGTTACAATACTTAACAGTTTTTTCACAGCAGAAGGCTGGATCACTTTTTTCTCGCTGTTGTTAACTTGCTACAGTTCCGTGTAAACATAATCCTGATTACATGTTCATCACACACAGACTTTTGCTGTCAATATTCAGTATGGTTCTTCACCAGAAACTATCGATATGACCTACACACTATTTTCTAACTGACAGGTCATGCATCAGCCACATGCTGTTTATTTGTTAGCTTCATTGATTTAAATGCTTTCTTACGCTTTCACTTGCATATCCAGGAGGGGGGTGATATTAGTAGAGGACCACAACAGATACAATGGACTACTCAAAGCGAACACACCATGAGATGAGTGATCATGTCTTGAAGAGCAAGAGAAAATGAAATACTATAAGTATATCAAGCTGCTTTTGCTCTCTTGATTAAAGAGCAATAGGCTTTCAGGCATATCTCTAACAAAGTTCATGCACTCCACTTACTACATAGTAACGTCAGTGTCTAAGCCATAACATTTTTTTTTTTTAATAGAAAAGTACAGCAAGCTCTTTTTTTTTTTATAGTTTATACTGCTGTTGTGACAGCTAATATAGACAGGAGGAAGAATTCAAGTCTCCAGTGTGGAGGCCTAATCCTGATTTCTGACACCTTTAAACTAGACAGAATTAAGCCTCTTCCTCATCACACAAGGCTGAGGGGAAGCAGTATTGCTCCATGCTAAATCAAAGATTTGATGCCCCCTTAGCCTCGCGTTATAAATAATCTTCATAAAATTACAGTAACTACAAAAAAACAGGAAGGTGTAACCTATACTTTCAACCCGCAACACCAAAGGGTCAGATTCCCTATATTCTCTGAACATAGGCGGAAGATTCATGACATCAAAGAACACAGGAAAAAAAAATCCTTATCAAGACAAGCCACAAAGGAAAGAATTAAATTAGTGACCACTGTGGGCATAGTGCAACTCCTATTTCAGGCTAAATCTTATTGAGACGAGAGTCCCAAGACAGTCTCATTTAAACTAATTTAGCATAAAATACCACTCAATATAATGGTGGCAATGTCTAGTCTCAACTGTCTCCTGCAATTTATTTTTAGCCTATAACATTCCCTACCTTCTGTGCAATTTCATGGCAGAAAAATAATACTTATAAAGGCTACTTTAAAATAGTGTTCCTGGTTACAGACCATTAGTTATAAAGACATTGAAGTACCCTAGTGCTTCCATTCAAATGTAAATATTTGTGATTTTGAAAATCTTGCTATTCAGAGGAAAATAAGCTATTCATTTACCACACTTTTTATTCAGAACAGTTTGGATATTTACAGTCAACATTTTATTTACAAGGATAGTAATTTTTTCCCTTAGTTCAATAATCATTGTCTTTCAAATGTTGCACAGATTGTTTTGCTATCACTATTGCTGCTAAACACCATATCATCTCCTTCAGAAATTATGACAACTGTAGGAAAAACGCAAAATATTTCAATTACAAAAGTACATTGTAAACAACAAACTGGGTAGTTCATAACTGCTCTGCTTCAGGAGGAGCTGAGGGCAGGATCTTTGAAATTATTATTTCTTTGCTACTTTTTGTCTCAAGACCTTTATCAGCAATAAGTTTAGTTCTTCCTGTTCTCACCCCCTCCCCATGTCCACCCTCCCCAGGATGAGTTAGAAAGGCTGGCACAGCAAAAGCTGAAAAATAAGTGCTGTCCTTTCCCCACTTCTCTCAACTCACCTCGTTCAGCAAAGCAATAAGCAGAACAGACAGCAGGGAAGGGGCAGCAGAGAAAAACCATAATGCAGATGAGCGCACACAGATCACTCACCCACTCACTCCCAGGCACTCTGGCCCTCAGCAACCGTGGAAGCCAACGCTGAATATTCCAGTAAGGTCATAGTCTTTCAGTAAACAGTTGTGTGTAACCTTTACTTTAGTGATAGAAAATGATGCAGGATTCTGTTGTCTACACTGACAAGTGATTTATTGGTCTACCTTTTATTCCTCAAAACTGTTTTACGTATTACACCTCTCCACAACTGTACTGAATTTCTAACTCTACACGTAATTCTCTGCCTGAACAGTATTGCTGGAGATCCATAATTGTTCATGATTAATATTAGACTAGCCCATTTTTTACCCACTACATGCTTCCTTAGGATTTTTGAAGGCTGAACTCAGAGTCCTGAAATTTGTTTTTCACATCAGATGTTTTACAAGCGTCCTGTCCCCCCCAAGACTACACACAATCAAATGAGACAGGAATACCTCTCTGTCAGTATTTTGTTTCGCTATCATGCAGCTTAACATACTTTGCACCAAAGCATTTCAGATGGCCTCTAGGTTGCTGGCTAGCTGAATACAAATAAACAACTTTAGATACTAAAAATCACTCCAACCTGTTTCCCAGTCATTTTTGAAAGGATCAATGGGGCTGCATTTTTCAAAAGTCCTCAGAAATTTTCCCATTGTATTCCAGAAAGTCTAGTGGTTTGCACAGAAATAATTAATGAAGGGGTAAATATGTACTAAATCCAAGTATTGTTAATGGACTGGACAAGCTGCAGTGCTCTCACAGATAATGCATAGGCATTTTTTCTGTCTTAACTACAATTAAATAGTAATTTGATACATAGTAAAAAAGTCAAAGTTTATTCCAAAATAGAATTCAAAACCTGAACTCCTTTCATGGCAAGTTTCAAATAATAACAGGAGAAAAACAATTCCAAAGTGCAAAATAATATAAGCTGTTTTCCCTCAAAAGCTATTTATGATACATATATTTGTGCTTCACATGAACATCCACAGAGTCTACACCTGGAATATACACGGCCCTTGCCTCTTACTTCAGGGGAAAGCAACGGACCTTTGTCCACACCATTTTTCAGTCCAGCTTCCTATGTACCAGCCATTAAAGTCAGGTTGCTCCCAGAAATTGAAATGCACAGTAAATAATATCCTGCTTCCACTCTAGGGCAGGGTATCTGCCCACCACCTCTTGCACACACCTCATTCAAAAAAGTATTCAAGCTGGAGATGGGAGTGGAAGAAAAAAAATTCCTTTTTTTGAAGACAAGAAAACGCTAGATAATGCTAGCTAAATAATCAACAAGCATAATTCCCTTTTCACTGCATTATATACCTAAAAAAAGGGCTATGTCTGAAGAGTTCCTAAAGGAAGATCTGGATATTTTAGAATACTGCAGTTCTTAGGGGATGCTATTAAAGAAAACTGAAGTTTCATTTTATTCAAATAAGCTTTCAAACATTTTTGAAAAGCACATCAACCTATAAAAGAAGTAAAGCTTTCAAATCTCCAGTCTCCCCAAAATACCAAAACATTGTGCAATTGTGGGAAACAAACTCTCCATAAACTAAAAAAAAAAAATCCCATTTCTTGCTTGGCTTTGCTCAGTGATTCCATATGAATTCTGTTTTCCTCCACTGCAGGAGTTAGCCAGTGTTACAAGTCCTAAGCCTTAGCTGACTGCACCTAGGGGTCTCTATTTCTTTTGATAGCCCCAAATAAAACCTGTGGAACATTCCAACAGAGCTTCTGAACCAGCTTTTGCCTTGCCCTGGATAATTCACACGAAAGCATCACATGTGACTTTCGTGAAGAAAGACACTTCTGTCTGAACAGGTTACTGAGTTCTTATGTCATATTCTCCATTCACTCGGTTTAACTGAAGAGTTTGCCAAGTCTGTTGCCTTCTTGCTGGGTCTGGGAATAGATATACCACAAACACAACAGAAAGACACCAGGGCACAAGCTGCTTCCTTCTGTTTTAATGAATCTGTTCTGCTTTAGAGAAGAACCAGTGAAATACCCAAGTTCTTGTGAATTTTACATTAAGGAATGTAGCCATTGTAGTTTGTGATTTATTTTTCTAGAACCTATCTACAGTCAGCTTGTTCACATAGCCTTTAGGATATTCAAGGCATAATGCAAGTTACGTAATTTTTTATTTAAAATAAGCTAAAACATGAGATGGAATAATCTCAATAACCTAATAAAAAAGAGTAAATACCTCAAAAACCACCTGTTTTCCTCTTCTAATGTGTTGTATTTTTTTAAAACGAAAGGTATATTCATAGAGCAAATAATTTTTGAAGAAGAGGCAAGATCAAAATTTGTTGATGGTAAAGTGATAGTTCTGTATAAAACAGCTTTCAGCCTAGAAAATACTTACAGATGCATTTATACTTAAAGGCAGTGCTGCACATTAATTTTCAGTAATCATTCTCCCAAGTTTCACAAAACTGCCTCATACATTGGTTCAAACTTAGTAGGAAGCTCATGAGATCTCAACTCTTCAGTGTTCTAATCTAATAGAAGGCAAAGATATGAAATTAAGAGACAGCTTGATGATACCCAAGGTCCCCCTAAGGAAAAGCAAGTGATTTTGTTGCTTAGGTCCACAGCAGCACACCAAACAGTGTTTATGAACTTGGATACCCTTCTTAAAATTGCAGCTTTGCAGTTAATGAGCCATTGATATACATACTTCAGAGATGCATAAAATTAGGACTATGGGAAATTGCTGACCTAGAAAACTTTTCATTAGAACTTTTTCAGGTGTCGTTTTTACCAAAGTCATAACGAAATGAAGACTCAGGGAAGGCCCATTGATTTCAAGGAATAGTCCCACTCTGTTCCAAGGTGACCCCACTCACCTCAGCAGGATTATTAATGCTACTAAAGCATGAATTCAGACTCTGTGCTTGACAACAGCCAGAGCAGGCACTGAGATAGAATCACTGCTCCAGCCTCTGTGCCTAGGGTTACAGCATCTTCCAGAGGAACACCATGGAGCTGGTAGTGAAGCTGCTCTTTATACAAAAGACAGGTGCAGTAAAACACTGACCTTGGCTTGCCAGATATTTTCTAGGATATCATGTTGGCATTTTTCATGAGCGCTAAAGGTTCAGTGAAATGGAATGGGTTTAATTGGATTAATTAGTAATTATTAAATTAGCAATGAAGTGATGATAGTACTTGAGAGTCTTGCCTTCAAGACCTTGCCTAACCAGAATACAGGGTTTAACTAGAATCCAGTTAGTGCGTACTTGCAAACAAAATCAGTTTACTGATAAGAAAATAAGCCCAAAGGTTTACTTTCTTATCAAATATACTTGCTGGACTTCTTGAGAACGGACAACTTCAATGCTGTTTCAAAGTGTTATCAGTTGACTGCACTATGCAAGTTGAAAATAAAGCCTGAAGTATATCCTATATTAATTGTCAGTATTGCAGTGATATTCTTGCTGGACAGAATGATTAACGGCTTTAAATGGCCACTCACTGTTGCGCTAGAAAACCAAGATTCTCTCCTCACCCCCCCTCTTTTTAAAACAAGAAAGGAGACATTATATAGACAAGCACTAAGATGACAATTTAATATTTTGCTGAATTAAGACTTAAAGACAACTAAACACTGCTTCCAACAAATATCCTTTTAACCTATTTCACCAGCATAGGCAAAACCAGTTAGCACAAACCTGCTAAGCAACTATGGAGTTGGTCTAGGAATTTAAGTCATACCATTGTAAGTTATTTTCTCACTTGAGAATGACCAACAATGAACCAAAATTCCTTAGTTTTGAGCCATTATAAACACATTCGATTCCATTGTAAAAGAACCATAATTATTTATCATTATCCAACGAATACAGTAAATCACTATGAATAATTTTCTTCTAATTTTTCTGGGAATGAAGCAAGAAATGTAGATCTCTACTAAGGGAGATGTCTCATATGAAAGCACATGCAACAGTTTCATACACATGAAAACTCAGAAGAGGACAAATCAATTCAAAGGGAGAGTTTTGGAAGCCTATAAAGTCTGGCTTTATTTTAGTATCTTCTATGCTACTCAGGTTCAACTCATTTAATAAACTCAACAGCTTAAAGCTTAAGCGATTAAAGAAAGGACATGTAGTAGGAAAAGATGTATTAAAAGTAAAAGCCACACTCAGATGTAGGCACGTTAAAAAAATAGAAAAATTGTAATGAGCCCTACGCTTAGGAAAGAGCATTGTGCAGTTAATGTAAGTAATGAACCTTTCATGTGAAATGATGTAGTGTCACAATTCATTTGCATCCCACTTAAAGTGTAATTAAGTTTCCCTGACAGCATGGCTTATGGCTGAAAGAACAGACCTGGCTGCTAAATTAATCCAGAATCCCTCTATTTAATAACACTCTGCAAAGAAAACTTAACACACTTTCATTTAAAGTTCCTAAACTTACATTTAAAGTGACACTATAAGGAGTTTCAGAAACTGTTTTTAAAGACTTCAATCCACACTCCATCACACAGGTGACCTGAAGATAGCTATACTGAATCCAAGACAAGATTTGACCCACCTTATAGTACACATAATGCAGCAATATGTCTAAACATGGTTACATTTTTCATTTCTCTCAGAAAACTGACCTGTGCAGTGCAGTAACTCCATCACCAGAGCAATGTTCTCAACTGCAGAGAGAAATAGAAGGTCACAGAGCAAAAAGGTGCCTCTACCTACAAGCAAAACTGATGATAATCAACTGTTTCATTAATTGTCATTACACCACTTTCTGATTTTCTCATAGAACAATAATATACAGCAATGCTCAGTATAGTCAACAGTTTCATTTCTAATTGACAGAAGTCCTATTATTAACCATTCTTTTCAGTCATCTAAAAAATCCATAATCTCAAAAGCAGTTACTAAAAACATTACAGTATTGGCTATATAAAGCAGTCCTGCTTTTATTTTTTGGGGTAACATTTTATGTTTTATGAATCAGTTTATTCTTCACTGAGTTTCACCTTAAAGGTTCTATTTAGAACAAAGACAGGTGAAACACTCCAGAATATAGAAATCCTGTAAAACCCACATGGATTGAAAAAAAGTTAATTCATTACCATGAACTACAAGTTAGGTACTGTATAGAATAAACAGTTCATAAATACTGTCATCTTATTTACTGTTACATTCCTGTAAGCACGTTACAAATAGCAAGAAACCTACTCAGTTTCCCCATTATTCTGAAAATCTCATTAGAGAGAATTCTGTTTCTGCCACTGGAAAGAGTCCAATTTTAGCAGCTCCACAAGATCATTCCCAAGAGTCATTCTAAAATACATTACATGAAAAGCTGCAAAGTCAGAATCTGTATTCAAAATGAACAGGTACACAGCGGTTATAATTAAACAAACGGTAGCTGTTACAAAGGGCTTATTCCTTTCCTACAAGAGGATTAGTTATAACAGCTTTTGTGACTACCAAGTATGACTAACTGAAAACCAAAAAATCATGTTTTGCAAAGTGTTCTGATGTTCTATAGTTGAAGAAAATGAAAGCTGGTAGCAGTTATTTTTTTATATAAATAAGTGTTGCAACTAGTCACAAAAGACATGGGTTTACAGCTGGTGGTAACAGAATATGAACAACCAAATCTCTGAATTTGGGAGATTAAGCTATAGCTTGATAATATAAATATCCTCACTACTTCAGAGATTGGTGAAAATAATTTCAGATACTTTCTGTTTAGGGGATGTTTCAGGAAAGCACATTGTGCCCAGGAAGGTAAGTTTAAAGCACCAATTATCCCTCCACAATCATAATTTATAACAATCAACGCAAAACCTAAGTAGTACTTAAACTGTAGCCCCTTAGATGGTAGAACTTGCTCATTTGCCTGAATGTGACTTTCAACATGAAACACAGTTTTAGTGATCCAGACCAGATGTTTATTTTCAAGTAGTTTTAGTCACTACACGACAGTAGGAACTGATGTATCTGTATCCACAATAGTAAGGCGGCTGGTTCCTAGATACACTCCAGATTCCATTTTCGACCTAACATTTTGAAATATACCAAATGTTAACTAATGAAGAAAATAGGGAAGAGGAAAACAGCATGCAAGTAAATGTTACAAGTTCCACTACTAACTTACACTCAAAAATTAAGTTCTCTTAGATGTGATGAAATCAGAATTCATAGTCTGGCTTCCATATGCAGCCACTTGCAAGTCTAATATGTTACTCAAGGCCACACATACATCTCATCAGATTCAATTGTGTCCTGGTCACATGTTTCAGGGCAGCAAATTCAATTTTGCTCTAATCGCTGCGAGTTTTTTGAGTTAGTTTTGCAAGTAATTATCAAGAGCTTATTTGCATTGACTGAACTAGAATTGTATAACAATTGTATAGTAATATTGTATAATATGAAGAGAATGGATGCTATTATACCCCCAATCAGGTAGTTAAGATATCAAAATAACGAATGTTTTAAAGTAGCAAATAGATACGCTATTTTGGCAGTGACGCAGCAATTTCCCATTCCTTTGCTGCAATAGTGAATAGGAAAACACACTCTAGTGAGCTAAACAGATCACCCAGGGTCCTTCAGGCAGCCAGAAAATTGAGGCACTACAGAACCACCAAGACAGAAATACAGGAAAAGCTGCTACAGAGGGGTTCTTTTTCCTCTAACAATATAGTGCTTAAATTCTGAAATCAGGGTCACTAGACATTATACATCAGCCACCTGAAATCAATGTGTTCCTGCATGGAAGGAATATAGCTGAGTATATTCTCTGCAGCTTGTTTGCATGTAGCTGTTACACTTCCTCTAGAACATCCATTCCTTGTAATTGTATTCAAATAATCAACTTACATAGGATAATCTGTATTCTTATTAGCTGAAAAGTCTGATTGCAAATGACAGTCCAGATGAGATCCCAGTCTGGATTTAATCCAAAACCCGCTACAGTCAAAAGGAAAAAACTTATTTCCAGACTTTGGTGGCCTCAGAGTAGTCTTGCTTTATTGGCAACAAGAAACTGTTCATACTCACAAATCAGGCTCCTGACCCAGTTCAGTCTCTTCAATTATTGGATAAAATACTCATACATTCTTCCAATCATATATCCATGGATAACATGGAATTCGTTATTCTCAGGTGGTAAATACTTGCAATGAATAAACGACACATCATTCCAACTCCTCCAGCTTACATCCACTTTTTATGGTGGATCAATCCCTTTGCAGGGCATCTAAAAGAAAGTCGTTACAATTCCATCCTCATTTGTAATGTAATATTGGCAAAGTACTTTGAATTAAAGCATTTTCAAATGCATCCAAATATTTTAATTATCTGCATTATTCAGACAATGATCTTCAAGCTTGTCTACTATTTCACAATAATTATTTAGGGATTATTCAACTGATTCTCTCCAAAAAAGTTTCAACATATAAGTTTGAAAAATACAGAAGATTACCTATGGAAAAGAATTATTCAGTGTTATCATTGCAAACATTAAAGTGCACATGTTGAAATACAGACACTAATTTCAATTACTTTGTAATTTTTAATAGGATTCTTTCTTCAAACTTCCATATCAACAGTATAGTCAGAGATAGGTCATGTTTTTGTTAAAGAGACCAAGCTCCACTGAGTGGCAATTCCTGATGGAAACACGCATTTGTATTCTGCGCTATGTGCTAAAGTGAGGCTGGACTTTTTCATAATTAAGAGAGAAAAATCAACTTCGGTCTTCATAGAATGTTCATAAAGCTTAAGTATAAACTTGAATATGAAGAGATATCCACAGAACAGTTTTCCGATAAACTGGATTATCTGAGCAAATTTACAAGTGACATGGAGGTACCTTGTCATTACTCAAACTGCATTACATCAGTGACTTATTTTAGGACACTAAAACCAATGAAGTGAAAGGTATAGGTTTTAATAGCCAGAAGGGAAAAAAATATCATAAAGTGGAAGATGGTAAAAAGAGCAAAGATTGACAATTTGCAAGCCTCTCTATAAATGAAAAACTTGGAAAAACATTAAAAGCAAAGATAGAGAAATTGATTTGGCCATGATGGTTCTCATCTGTTTTCACATAATTAAAAAAAATTACTTGCATTTAACCTTGAAGATAGTATACTTTATATAGAAACCCACTAAATTAAATAATTGGCAAGGTGTGAATTTATTATTATAAACCAGAAATATTTTACCTATTCCTGGATCTTATGTTATACTGGTCTTGAAGTTACTTTTAAAAATACATCAAATAACTCATTTTCCACTTAAAACAGAGTACCATGTATAAGCAAGCACTTCTTGATTTAAGATTCTTTTGTCTAGTGCTGTTACATATTAAAGTAATTCAGAAAAATATTTCTAAATCCCAGCATTAAAAAATCCTCAAGTCTTATTAGGCACCTAAATAGACTAACCAAATCTGTTTTAGAAGTGACCTACCAAGCAAAATATTTTAAACATAATTTTCTTATTCTAGAATTTTTTTTTTTATTATTATGAAGAAGTACATGTGTGATTCTGTGATGTGTGGGGAGAACGGTTAACACACAAATATGAAATAACATACTTTTATTTCTCTACCATTAACATTAGAATACTAGAGTATCTTTTCAACCCATATATTTGTCTGCTTTATTCAAAACTCACCATTGCAATATTTTAGTGTCTGGACAAAAACCTACAACCATCAACTTTCTTCTTGTTGGCCAAGAGGGCAGAAAAGCAAATCTCCAGGAACCATTCTCATCACTGTGGTTACCAAGAAAAGAAAGGACAGGGGCTCTGTTGGCTTCTGTGAATTTACAGTGAGGCACAATCTAAGCCCAATTCACATGCAAGATTTATAGAGAAATGCTGTACTTACAGAAATAACTATGAAGAGTCAGTGGCATTTTGCCCAATTAGGTGTATCCAATTTATTTCTAATCCAATTATTGTCTCTGATTAATGGAGGATTTTGTCAGCATTTTGAGAAATTTACAATCTCTTGTCCTAAACAGAACTCTTCACATGGATCTCAATTGTTTCTAAGCACTGAACACACCTAGAACTCTAAGACTTCCTTACTTATTGTTTTCTCCACATAACTAACTACCATATTTTCCACATATGAAGTGGAAAATTACAGAAGAGGGGAGCATTGTCTGCAGAAGACCTTCTCCATTAGGATGCCTTGAATTCAGTAAAGTTCAAGAATGCAGTCTGGTTTTATTGTGTAAATTCAAGGCAAATTCAGTCCCTAATTAAAGAGGCTAGGAAGATATCAAAAAAATACGAATAACGTCTTTCCAAAAATCTGATCATTCTGAAGTTATTTTCCCTGAAAATTCTCTGATCTCATTGTTAGGAACACAAATAGGAAGCCCTTCAAGCTCTTCAGAAAATGAAAAATAAATAACAGCAACAGAGGAAACATGAGTTAGTTTCAGATGGCATTTTGTTATCCTTGCAGGATACTACTTACTGAAAAGTAGACTCCTCCAGAGGACATTCCTCCATATTCAAACAAAATCACCTCAAAACAGAATTTCAATTACAGTGTTAAACCAAGCTGAACATCTAGCCTCTTCTTCAGTTGGCAACTTGGCTGAGCTATCCTAATTTTCTATCAATAACAAAAACCACAGGCGTACACAGCCGCGTAAAAGATAATGGTCTTTTATCCTCATGCAAATGATTGCAATAGTTACCAGTTCAAATTAAAACGGTATCCAAATTTAAATTATGCACAGACACACAGAGCATAAATAAAAACTCCGTCAGCTTTTTTGCTCCATCAGAAGTTAATTCTCAGACAGGGAAAGAAATTTAAGGACCAGATGTTTGGACACATATACAGTATGATGAGCAATTAATAATACAACTGGTAAAGAACTATACATGCAAATTTTAAGTCAAATGAAGTCTCAGTAATCAGCCTCACAATCAGTGTAACGTCTGTTACAGAAAAGAAGCCATAACTTTACTTACTCAAAACTGATGCAAACGATTGTTTATATAAATTCCTATTGCAAAAACTAGTAAATGTGGTTTAACCCTGGAGGTTTTGCACTGGCCCTCTCTTTCGGCAGCTATATGAACTTCTGTCTAAGTTTCCAAAAGCGAAGCTTATGTAGTTGTACTACTTGTGTATCTGTCCGGCTTTACTTTTGAGTCCACGGAGCAACCTCATCTAAATGGGGGAGGAGGGAGATGCATTAACAAATTTTTACAATTATCATGGTGAAAAACACAGTGAATAGGTAGAGGGTTCAGGTTACTAACACTATGAAGTAAATAGGGGTACAACTTTCAGTCATTTGCATTTCATTTAATAAGCAGCTGCTAGTCAATCAGCTGATGCATGTATTCAGCATATCAACCAGACTACCCATCAGCCCCCATAGCATATGCACAGCTCCAGGAGCAAACCGTCTTCTGCTTCAGATGAGCATCGCAGAAGAGAAAGGCACACAGAGCACAGAAAACAAAACTGAAGAAACCATGCTCTGCAAAACAGAAGCAATATGTTCTAATTACATGACAAAGGATTCTTGGTTCAAGATAAAGAATGATGTTTTATAACTTGCCTGTTTAAAAAACAAATGAACAAACAAACAAAAAATAATTCAAAAAAACCCCACCCACAAAATCACTACTCTGTATTTATCAAGGGCTATGATCCTGCCAGAAAGCAAGCATCCGCAATTCCTAGAATATTAGATTGGACTTCTTGCTAATCACAAGCTTGCAGATGCTTCTCAGCAATTCTCAGAATTAGACTGAAATTTGATTCGCACTGCAGATGCCGATATACTTTAAATCCAATCAATATGCAAATCATCATAGCAAGGCAATTCCAGCAGAGTTTTCTGGGAACAGGGTTGATTTAACAAAGCTAGAATGGACATTCGAAATTACAACATCATCTACCAAAGGTATTTCCCTCCCAAGTGCCAACTTTGCTATGAGTTTTACGGTTTGAGATTTCAAACTTGCACTCAAGACTGCTTCATTCCAAGCAGGCATTCGATGATGCATGGTACTACTCATTGCAACTTACGGCCTGACATATCTAGTCAAAAATCAGCTTCCAGAGTGGGTAACAGATGGCATCAGGTGATTTCTTACAAATACAGCTCTTCCAGTGTGAGATGTCTCCTAACACCCAGCCTTCAGACCCACTTCAGATTCTGCCAACTTTTAACCATTAGATAGAAAAATAACCTTCAATACCAGCACTATTAGATCTTAAATGTGAAAGACTTCAGATTATCTTCTGGTTTAAAAAAACTCCTAAGATATCTAATCCCAGCTCATAGACCTTACTGAGCACTGACAATAGGCATGCAAGCAATGAAACAGTTAATCTTTTCACCAAAAAAAAATCTCAACATGTCCTGTTGCTTCTATCTGTGAGAAACAGATGACTGATCCTCAGCTCATTCAGAGTCTGACAGCAATTACAAGCTCCTTAACCATCACTGTTCTAACACCACCTAAAATTCTTAAGTGATTTCTAATGCAGATAGAAGGGCTCAGGGAACATGGAACACAAATCCACTGGAAACTAGGCTTCACAAAACAGCTTGTAATGAGTATGTTCTAATTAGATGCTGAACAACACAAAACCATCCACAATTAATTCTATGCGTGATATGGTTTAGGAAACATCACAACTAAGTTAGGAAAGACCACAAGTCCCAGAAAATGTGAAAGCAATGCTAGGTGACTCCCTTTATGTGGCCTACTGAAAAAACAAAAAAACCCATCTTGTATAATGCTTGGGATTTATTTAAAACAATCCAGTCCTTATGACCATCATCAGTTACATTACAGCTGCTGACAAAACCAGACAATTAGTGGGAGTTCTAATAAACTAGTCATTAATTTGTACCTGTAAATGCCTGATTTTAAGGGCAATATATTTAATAGTTTAAAAGAATAATTACATCTGTCAATTAGCACCATCTTTTTTTAATTAAGTCATCTTTCCACAAGTGAAGAAAAAAAAATACAGGAGATGTTTCATGAAGAACAGACAATTCTGCCTAAAATCAAATTTTTCAGGGCTGCAATGGCTAAAACAATGTTTTGAGCTTTAAACATTGATACATGAGCTAAACAGAGCAGGGAGAGATGTTGCACATATCTTTGAGCAAAGTTCTACTTTAAGGAGGCTATTCTGGTCCTGCTAATCAGGAAAGAAAAAATGGATTTTTGTAGGAAAAAAAGAAAAAGAAAAAGAAAAAAAATAAAACAAACAAAACCACACACACACGAAAACATCACCACCACAAAAAACTCCAAACATACATTGTTGAAAACCATAGAGGGTTTCAGAATACATTTAGGAATCATGGAGGGGGAAGGTGTTAATAACCAAAGAGCAGAATTCAGCATCTCACATAACAGCGAAGACGAAATTGGGCAAATACAGTCAATGCTTGTGATGTAATCTGTGTGATAGTCCCCATTTAAACAGATAAATTACACACCTCATAAGCAATGTTATCATGATTTTAAGCACTTCAGGCATTGTAGACTCAGGAGAATGAAAATAAAGTCTTGGCACTGTGATACTAACACATGCAGAATGTGATTACTTCCTCCTATATAATTTCCTAAACCTGCTAATTGATCTGGAGAGCCTCACCCAAGCTTCAAATCCACAGATTAACTGAGAAGGAAAGCAGTCAATTTACTGCTTTATTAAAACTAACTGAACAGGTGCAGAAATAAAAAAAAATAAAATTCCACTTCTCATTAGCTCATATATGCTTTTCCAATCCTGAATGCCAAATCTCAATAAGTCTTGACACCACAGAGATGCAACATGTGAAAATGGACTCATACCTGAAAGAACTTCCAGTATAAAAACAAACAAAAACACCCACCAAATGCCATACCTTCCTTTGAAGGCAGCAAGTACCTTATATTTACCAATACCTTAAACAGTAGAAGCTATCTCTTTTTCCCTGACCTGATGTCCACGTCCCTGTTTCTTCCTTTATGTCAATACTAATTCAACTGAGGTTTATTTTGGTTTAGGTTTTTTGGTGTTGTTTTTGTCCCCTCTCAGAGAGGACCTGTGGTCATGGTTGGGTGAGGAAAGCCCTTGTTTGCTTCTTTATAGCCAGAGTTTTGTCTATACTGACTCACCTCACGCCTGGAAAAATTCATCTGTGAGCACAAAAGGGATATCAAGCCAAAAGCACTGGCTAAACAAAGCTGGCCCCCTCTAAGCAGCAGCTTGCACTCAATTTTCAAAACCATCTTTCATACCAAAGACTTGACTAATGACCATCTCATCAACAGTATCTGAATAGATATCATATAGTCATCGTTTCCTACACAAAGAACAATACTACTACATGACTTGACAGAATTTGAAGTATGAGGTCCCTTAAAGGAAGATTTGACTCTCTTTGTCTCTACACAAGTTATTTCGACAATTAAAAAATTTAAATAAGATAGCCAGATCTATTTAACATTACAAGTAAAACACGACAACACTAGTTTGAACAGTGATTTCTAATATACAGACTGGAGTCACTTTATCTATTACCTTCAAGGCAAAAGAGCCTGTAGCAGTGATCGAAGAGATCCATCAGAGAATAATAAAAGATGAAAAACCACTGTGGCATAAGCCATTCAAAAGTTGGTTTTGTTCATTTGTTTGTTGTTGTTGGGGGGGAGGGGGTTGTTTGTTTGTTTTGTTTTTCCTGCCCCTATTTCCATTTCCTCTTTTCCTTGACTCTCCTGGACTTTTTACCAGGTCAAGTGTACTCTCCCCTACCTTCCCTTAGTTCTTCAACCATGTATCCCCAGCCACCCCCTTCTACTTCCTCATCCAGCTACACAAAAATGTTTTGCATCCTTTTTCCAGAATTAGTCTTCCTTCATAGCTCCATGTCCCACCCTGCATTTCCCAGCCCCTCTTCATGGTTCACACTCATCCCACAACAGCTAAGACCGAGCTTCCCAATTTCCTGAATTCTGGCAGCTTTCTTCATCCACTTCTCATTACCTTGGCTCAGCGTGAGATTTTTGGGAACACCAGCAACAACAGTTGCTTTGCCCCTCAGTTGTAATACACAGTTCTGGTGTAATTTGTAAGCAATGAGAAACAACTGCAGGGAGTAACAAAACAGTTCCTTCAGTTGGATTTTCAGATATCAGAATAGTTGCAGCATTTCAGATTGGGAATCGATCTCACACAGGGGCCTTTATCTGTAAGAAGATGCCTAAGGAAGAGTAAGAATGGGAAGTACAGAAAGCATATGCTTATCCTACTACACTCCCAACCTTCAGTTATTTTCAGCTGAGGGAATTTCTTATATCTGATTTTATATACGTAAAAACCGCACTTTTATCTTTCTTCCACTTATCTTTTCCAGTCTCCCACTGAGTCCACAGAAACTTCTCAAACACACAGTGGCAATACAATGCTAAAAAAGTACCACCCATTCTCTGCTCTGAGCACGGCACTCACCAGCTTCATGTGATGGTCCATCCTTCTATTAGAATAAATCAACCCACATCCAGCTTCTCTTCAGTTTCAAGCATTCAAACACTAAACAGTCATTTGCAGCCCTCTACCATGTGCTCAAAGGACCTCTTTTCCAAGCTGAGGACAGCCCTAGCCTAACCACTCATAAAAAAAAGAACGTTCCCTGTCACATAACCTGTCACTGAGAGGCAGAAAGACCACTCAGCATCAAACAAGTTAAAGCCTGGCAATTCTACCTGCCAGTGGTGTATTCCCACTTCCAGCAGAATCTTCAGAGAATTCACCTGTAAAGCTGCAAAAAAACTCTTCTGAAGACGTGCAGAATAGTTTCTGAAAAGCTGTTTCACAGAGATTACAAAAGACTCCTCTTGACAATAATATGGACCTCTCAAGATTTAATTCTCTGAGACATAAGAATTTAACAAGGCATGAGAACACATTTTTGTCTTCTGACATCATGAACTACCTTCCTCTGAAACAGCAAAGTATTTTGTTGAAATTTAAAAAAAGATTTGAAGCAGATACCAGCCATAAGAGGTTACAGACCACCCTGTTAACATTTAGGAAAGTAATACGCAACTTTAAACCAAAAACTAATTATTTAAAGTGCCAGGCACAATTAAACATAAATACCATGACTTGTATAAGCTAAAAAGCACCATGAAAAGTACCAGTTTCCAAAATGTTCAATTTGCTGATGGAAGCAAACTCAGCAATAAGAAGCAAGTAAACCACTTAGATTGTCTACGATTAAAGAGATGAATAATTTTATGACAGGACAGCTACTACTGACACCACGATATAAACTTCATTGCCTGCAGTGACCGAGTTCAAGAGAACGAATTCATGAAATGAAAGACAAGATTAAACTGGCAAAAGGGTTCTACAGAGGGAAGTTCTGTAATTTAAAAAGGTGATATAAAAAAATTCCTTTGTTTTATTCTTAAGACTCTGTTGCATGTTCCAAGAAAGCCCCTTAAACGGCTAGGTACCTTTTAAAACAGCATGGAAGGCATAGATTTTCAGGGATATTTTAATACAATTTAGTTCTGTTTTACAAATGTATTCTTACACATTTGGTATTTGTAAATAAACTACGTAACTGGCAGAGGGTATTTACACACATACTCACTGGTACTCTATAGCATTATTTCTGAAAATAAATCACAAATACATTTTGGTATGTTCATACCTAATACATATACAAGCAGTGCCTCCCAAACCATCACTTAAACCCCTCCCACAGACACTGCAGTTAAGGCTTTTCCTTGTTTTAAACCATAGTAAAGAAAACAAGTAGCGCCAAGCAGTATGATCGTATAAAACTAGCTTCTGGAACTTAATTCCAATAACACTGATACCGATTTCAACAGATGAACAAGTAAACAGAAAAAGGCATAACTGTGATATACTTTAACAGTTGCATTGATCTCACTAGGACTATTTGTATGAGCATGTAGTATAGCAACTTATACAACCAGTGTAAATAAGGGTTCTATAATCAGGCTTGAAGCCCTGTTCAGAGACACTGCAGTAAACTAAAACACTCAGTGAAAGCAAAAGGAAGGAATCATCAATAGAAATGCAGATTAACTGTCAAACTTCAGTAGCATTATTATAAATGCACCATAATTAAACACAATGAAGTCCACTTTAGAGTTGGTTTTGGCAGCATGAAAGACTAGTTTTAAATTTTACGTGCAGCAAATTATGCACTGTGCTATTCATATTTTGAAAGCATTTTACATGGTCAGAATTTCAAATACAACAAACATTCTGTGCTCTGCCTTTTAGAGGCACAAAACATCTCAGCCTGGGAAAAAGGAACAGCAAGCAACACTTATTTAACATCACATTCATCAGTCCTGTATCATCACAGTGCTGCTGGGCAGTACAAATATTCACTGACTCACATTTCTAATGAGTTAACTAGAACAGATAATAGAGCAGCGATGGCAGCCATGGCAAACAAGACATACATAATCCATCAGGAAGTTAGAGTTTACTAGATAGCATCTGACCAGGCATATTAGAGAAAATTATTAAGAAGTATACAAAGACATTAGGAAAATTTTATTCCCTTTCAGAGCTTTCGCATTAAAAAAAACAAATTCTGCAGGGTCAGTACATGCAGCATTAGATTTTATCACCTACCACACCTGTCAGACTAAGTTGCTCCATCTTTGCATTTAAGACACTTCTACCAGTGGACACTCAAGTTTTCCTTAAAGGAAACTTTCTTTTTGCATTTTTGTATTGAAGAACAGCAATTCTCCATCCCTCTTGCTACCGTTTTTCACTCCAAAGTGTTCACACCACTGAAGCCTCGCTCTTGAAGGACACACATTCTGCTATATTTAAAAATAAAATATTATTTCAGAATTAAATACAGTCTTTTTTGAAAGTTTGCAAGAGACTATCCAAGGCATTTCTAAAAAAACCCAACAGAATATTCAAGTCATTTGTATATCACAACTCTATCTTTTCTATTACAGACTGACACATCATGGAGTTTATCTTCTCTGTATTGTCTCAAAATTATTTATCAATACGCTACTGTATGAAATTAAACGTCAGAGCTCTAACTACACAACACAGAATAGTGTTTCTTTTGATAAAGGTGTCCCAAGAAATAAAAATAAGCTATCATCAGCTTGATTAAAACTTTTTTTTTTTCTGAAATCAATGATATAGTTGAGGATAACTAGGCTGTTAGCACAAAGGCATAGTTTTGATAACCTTCTTCTTCCACCTAGTGGCAAGAAACATAAAAAACAAGGTGGTCTTCAGGAGTGCAGTCATAAGATATTTTCAACCAACTCCATAAATATTCACTGTTGTTATAAGTAGGGCTGTGTCATGTAGAATTCTAGTTTTAATGTTGAAGTTCACAAGTAATAAACAGACTATCACAAGGAGCTTAGAAATGCACTTACATTAAAAAACTGTTGAAACAAGCCAAAGTTCTCTTTACAGGTTTATTATTCATTTTTGAAGCTCAGTATTTTTGTCTTCCAGGTTATTCAGTCTGATCATCTTTTAAGTAAGGGGTTGGAAATACCCAAACCTGCATTCTGCCTCAACTGCTCAAGTATTTACTGAAAAGATTGGCAGGGGGATAGAGAGGTAGGGAAAGAACCACAATGAAACTGCTCAGTGTTTCATTAAACTCAGTAAACCAAATATCACAATAGTATAAGCTATTTAAGACAGAGAATTCTATTGCCCTATAGAAAGGACAGTTGTAGGAGTATCTAAGAACTAATTAAAAGTTTATGCCAAATTATGTGGCCACAATGGAAAAACAAGCCTATTAGTATTGAGTTCTATGTAAGCAACATGATAAGGGCTGAGATGATCTCTCCTTTTCCTCAGCTTGGGGTACCATAGTGAAGAACTGCCTCCAGCTGTTCACATCCACACATTTTGCAAGAATTCAGTGTCTTTTTAGGCTGTCTGTTCCCCTGTCTGGTTCAGGTGCACCTGGCTAATTAATTTAAAAATTGTTGTGGTAGTGAAGGAAAAGGTGATGACAACATTGCCAGAAAGGCAAGAAGGCAGAGCTAACCCAACAGGCCCACTTTCTTGGGAATTCTGGCCAAATATGGTAAATTAATTAAAAATTGCCACGCCACTGACATTTTCGCATGTGAAAATGTCATACTTAAGTTTATCTAAAGCCTTTGAAGACCTAATTAAAAAAAAAAATAAAAAAAAAAAATCAAACACTGTGTACCCCAAATGCATATTCCCCCATTTCTAAAGTAATGAAAATCCTGCATCTTAGATCCAATATGTCACAGGGTATAACTGGCACAAAGCCAAATATTACCCACAGAAAACACTTATAAGACAGGGTGGTGGGTTTTTCTTTTTTTCTTTTTTTTAGAGAGCAATGGCTAAGAAGTGCTCAAGGAGAAATGGATTTGTGGCTAGAGTGCTTGCGTGATCTACGCTTTCTATTATGCAGCTCTGCATTTTATCAAATTGATATCCTACATAAAGTATACCTAGTGTGACAATTTAGAAAATTTATCTGTACATATCAGATTCTTCATAAAAGTTTGACATACAAAACCAGCACAATACTGAATGCCTCTCTATCTATGCATGCATGTGTATATACATACTGAGCTACACTAGATTGAATCATGTTCCTTCTAGGCCAGAATTAATCAATGAACATGTACTTACATGGAACTCATGCAGAACAGAGTTTGCTTTTCCTTCATGTTCATATGTCATAAAAAAAAGGCAATTGAGGAAAGACAGCCTACAACTGGACTCCAGTGTAAAATGAAACCTGGTTAAAAAGCAAATCAGAGCAAGAAAGCTATGAAACAGCTTGACATCTCAACAAACATTGATGCCATCCCTGCAAAGTCCTGGGAGCCGTGACACTAGCAAGCATTGCACTGTCCAGTGATGAGCCATGAATTCACTACTGTGAGCCAAGACACCGTGCTTCCATCTAATACATGCCTTATGTCAAGGCTCCTCCCTACAGTAAGTTTCTACCACAGGATTAATTTAACTTTAAACCTTTAGCAACAAGTCAGTGCACAGGTTTCAGCTCTGCACTTCAGGAGCCCATATGGAAGCCTTCTGATGAAGGGCAGCATTTACAGATCAAACAGAATGTTAAACCTCAGAAACACACATGTCAACCACCTGACAGCACTGTGGAATAGCATGCCTCAAGTAATGTCTGTACAATAATTCCCATTTCCAGAGGCATCTAGCGTTACATTTTGTACTGCAGAGACAATTATTTTATGTTAAATTACTTATTTAGGGAAAGTAATCTATTTCCCTCCAAGTTAATATAATTTGCATCCGAAGCCCAACCTGAAGTAGTCAGTTTGAAGTGCACATGAATATAAGATGAAGCCTCTGTATAAATTATTTTATTTACTGTCCCTTACACACAAAACATCATTCATCACATGAAGACAACCTTCGTGGAAAAAATAAACTAATTCTGAACATTTGCATGCACTTTGTTGACAAACCATTTAAAATGAAGTCTAAAAACATAGTGATTTTTTTTTCTGCTTTTGACTGAAATTTCAAAAGCAGCTTTTAGATGTCAGTACCTAAAAAGCATTTTAATCAACGTTTATTGGATTATTCAATATTTCAGACTGATTACATTCTTTAGAAAACTGTACACAGATTGAAGGTAGAAAAGCCAAACAATTAAAAGTACAATACTTACAATTTTCAACAGATGGCACTTCATAGCAAGGAATCTATAGTGTCTAATTAAAAGAGAGCAAAAACAATTGGATGGCTCAGTGTATTGACATGCCAAAGTCTGCACCTGAAAGAGGCTAATATCCTTAAATTTTAAAGTATATATACATAAAACTGGAAGTACAAAGAGGGAATTCTAAAGCCAAACAAAAGCTCTGCAGTAACATTCTATTTCATAGATATTAATGACACAAAGATATTCTTCACAAAGTCAGATACTCCCATCTTACTTTGCTCTCAAGCACAATTTACATGTAAAGTTAAAGATAGCACAGAAAACATGACCAGACTATGGTTATTACTGCATAGAAGCTAAGATAACAGAAAACGCTTTTAGTAATATGACTTACAAAGTGCAGTCTTGCGCAAAATTTTGCATGCATTTTGACAACTAAAGATACACATAAGATTTTTAGAATCATTTATGAGCTAAATAAACAAGAAAGGCCTGGGAGCATTGCTGCTCTGAGTTACAACCCAGCTTACACATTGATGTTGTCAGTCTGAGTGGAAGGTGCTTACTAATGAGAGTGACAAAAGACAAACTGAGAATGACAACATTTCAAGAAACCCGAGAGGAGCTAGCGGTTATCTTCAAACACCCAATGGGTAGTTACAGAGCAAAAAAGTCACTCTTCTTGGAGATGCACAGAGAAAGGACAAAAGGCAATGGGCACAAGTTGCAGCACCAGGAAACGGTAATTACTTAAGTTTTTGTAACAGAAGTAGCTGAGTATTGAAACAGGCTAACCAGAGCATTTGAAACTTTATCTTTGGAGTTATTTAAAACTCAACAAGGCTCTGTGCAAACTCATCTAGTTGCAACAATAGTCATGCTTTGACCAGGATGTTAGACTACAAGAACACTAGTCCCTTCTAGGATCTTGTGGGATTCTAAATTGTTCAGTAGAAAGTGCTGCACGAAAGGATGAGAAAAAACAACACATCTTCAGGGCATAACTTCTGAAAGATACTCCCTCAATTTTGACTTGGTGATATTCTCTCAGATTCCCAGAACAATCCTCCTCACAAAACTAGAGAACACAACCAGCTTCTCCACTGCGATGACAGTTCAACAGGATGCAGGACTGAGGACCATGTCATGGTCTGAATCCTCATTCTGAACTTAGTCAAAAAAGTTTGATTTTAAAGTCACCTACTTTTCAGGTGTAGGATATGGTTTGTGGGTAAGCTTCCCTTTTTTCTAAGCTAATTTATAAAGGATCAAGTCAGTAGCCACAAACAAGCAGCACTTAGTATGCTAGACAAAAAAAAAAAAAAAAAATCCCATTTGTAAATCCTGCAAGAGTTTACAGATCGGATGTTACCAGCTAACAGTATTCAGTACTGTTAAAAATATTCATGCCCATATGTAGAAACGTAGGCACATACAAATAGAGTATCCTCAAGGTTAGGTGTCCTGCAAACAAAATCCTCATACGTCTGAGCTGAATGCTTAAGGTGGTGTGACAAGGCCTTAGAACCCCAAAGGACATTTCAAAAGGAAGGATCTTCCCCCCACTTTGGACCTTCCAAAAGGAAGACCTGGGGAACTACAGACCAGTCTCACCTCTGTGCCTGGCAAGATCATGGAAGAAATTCTTCACCATGAGGGTAGTGAGGCACTGGGACAGGTTATCCAAAGAAGCTGTGGATGTGCCATCCCTGGAAGTGTTCAAGGTCAGGCTGGATGGGGCTTTGAGCAACCTGGTCTAGTGAAAGGTGTCCCTGCCCATGGCAGGGGGGTTGGAACTAGATTATGGCCCCTTCCAACCCATTCTATGACTTCATGATAACAAACAAGCTTTTGTAGATACACAGATATATCAAAAAGTTTTACTAAACATTATCAGAAACTTTTCCTGGAATGCATAAAGCCTTTTGTAAATCTACCCTCTGTATCTAAGTACCACTAGAAGTTCCACACTAAATGTGAAGCAGAGAGGTCTGCTAATAAAGTAACAGATTAAGTTCCTCCTTCAGCACTGTGCAAAGGAAAACTTCAGGTATCGGAAAAGGGCTGGTCAGTGTTATACCTCCAGCATCTTGCAATGCAAGTACTGTACCACAAAATGCCATGACAGCTATATTATTTTCTGTTCCTGAAGGAAGTATTCTTTCTCCTGATAACAATTAAAGAGTTTAGTGCACATGATCTCATTCAACGGCCAACAAACAAGCAGCAGTGAAAATACATCAGAAATGCAGCAACTACAGGAAGCCGCAATATTCCAAGCCAGACATTGACCTTGTGAAACTTAGAGTTCTCGTGAAAACACAGGTGTAACTTTAGCACATTTTTCCCCCTTCATTGGTAGAAGCAGATTCATCTCTCTTGTACAGATGAAAAAATCCATACCCAGATGAACTGAAACAGAAGCCATTGCTTACTTCATACATTTAGAATGAAGTGGCCTAGATACTTCATAGTTCAAAATTGATCAATGCTTTCATTGTCAAGGAAAGCCCTACTAATCTGATATTTACAAACACTGCTCAATATGTACAAGTTTTTCCCCCCACAGCTTCATCTAACCTTAATGCTATTATATAAAAATGTATGTCTCAACCCATTTAATTAGAGAGAGACTTCCATATATCTGATTCAGGCTGCTTCCAGTCTTCTCCCATTAGTCCTTTCAGGTTCAATTCTTTGAAAAATTCCAGGCGATGACTGCAAAGAGGAGAAATAAACAAAAATGTTCCAAGTCTCAGCATGTGTCTTAATAAAAGGCAGTATCCTCAAGAGGTTTAATTAATCTTTACTTTCATGTTCTCTTGGGCAGGAATGTACCCATCATTCCATGTGTTCTTTTTCCAAAATCTGAGTTTATAAATAAAAACACTACTGTCTTTCTGAAAATCTTGTACTAGAAAACAGAGGGCAAAATCCTCAGCTATGAACAAGTATCACACAGCACAAAGTCAAGTTAACAGAGTGCTCCCCTTTTAAACTCCCTCACCTTATGTTGCCTGGAGCTGTAGCCAGAGCAAGAGCACAGTAATGTTCTACTTCACGAGTTATCTGCATTCCAATGAAGTAAATATAATTTACAAGTCTTGAGCAATTGAAAAATTGTAACCCAGTGATACCCTCTCCTTACAGAAAAGAAGGTGGCAGGACAGGATAACGAAGCTAGTAAATATATATATTTTTCTGGAAGGCTAGAAGGCTCATTTCCTTTAAACATTACGAAATCAGTTCTTGCTAAGAGTTTCTCCTTTAGGCTACCATACAGAAACAGAAGGCAGACACCGCAGTCAGTTCCTAATTCTTACATAAAATAACTGCCAAACAGTAGATAGAACATCCGACACTGCATTACCCAATTAAAAAGGTAAACAGAATTCTCTTATTAGAAAGTAATTTGTAAAAGTGAAGACAAACTAAGAGTGATGAACATAGCAACCTTTCACATAATTGCATCTGCTACCAATGTCTGAAAATGTCAAGGGGGTTTTTTGGAAAAAGTAATACAGAAAGCACATAAATAATCCCTTCCTGAAAAATATTACATGCATTCTCCACTTTACCACAGGAAAAAAAAATATATATTTCTTACAGAATACTGATAAATAGAATATTCTTTATTAGCAATAACTTACAACTTATTTTTTAGTAAACAGTTCCAAAAGTTAAGTTTTTCTTAAAGGCAAAAAAGGATAATTTATCTAAAATTTACCTTACCTGGCCATCATTTTATGCTGATTAACAAGTTTGTATAAGAACTACAATGAAGTTCTAGAGCTAGTTCATTTATACAAAGTGTCCAGAGGTTTTTATCAAATCATCTCAGCCTCACGGTCAAAGAAAATAAACAGGCTCAAAGCATAATTTAAAAATCAAGATATTCTAGTTTTTCTATAGATACTAGGTATCTTTTTAATATACTTTTCAGTTTAGTCTGCCTTTTGAATTTTTTTTCCATAATATGGAACCATCTGTATAGGTGAGGTTGTTTATCACAGTAGAGGAGAAGCAAAAGAGATTTACTGAAAATGTATCTGGTGAAATTAACACCAAACAACATTTCAGAAGGTGCTGGAGGCAAGGAAAATATAGAACCACCTATCTATGATTCAGCTGAGGAAGGTGATAAAACAGATGCCAATGGTGTTGAATGCATCACTTGCTGTGCAGCTAGGGGATAACCCAGCAATCAAGCACTGGTTACAGCTATCTGCCACAGGGCCTTATACAAAGTACACTGCCAGTGGAGCTGGGACTGAGCAGTATAGTTAAAATCCTTGCGGCACTCAGTCTGGAAACCAGGTTAGCTGGCTTTAAGTATTCTAAGAATAGTGCAACTATTTTACCAAAAAGCTAATTTCATGCTTACAAATCTGGTTTCTGTCCTTCCTGTAGTTCATGTCGAGGCACAGGATGAAGCGCTTCATACTTTCTCTCTTCTCCTGAGCCATGAATTGCAAATGCATTGAATTTGTTAGTGCACGGTGGAAAATAGTGCCACGGAAGATGAGCTTTACCCTCCCATTTGGTTTTCATTCTGGTCACCTCAAACTCTAAAGGAAGTTCTTCCTGGTAAAGAAGGAAAACAGAGTTAACATCATCTCCCAATCAGACAACAGGTACCTAAAACTAAATAGCTTTTTTGTACCTTATGAATGTACTTGACCACTTACTTTCCATACTCTTCTTTTGCCAGAAAGCAGCAGCAGCAAGTGTTGTCCATGGCTGTCAAGAAATCAGAACACAATTTTCTTAAAATCATGCCAAATTATTAATGTACTGTTCTGTCACAAATGTTGACATTCTTTGGATTGCAACAACTTTGGTACCCAGTCTTCCTCATACATATGTCTAACAAGCATTAGAACTGAAAATGCAAATTAACATCTGTGACTTTTGCCAGAGTGTTGTACTTACGGACAAAGTTCAACTTCTAAATACTGTTCAGTTCTGTCACTCAGGAAAAATGCTTCAACAACTAAAAAACAAAACAAAACAAAACATGGGCTATCAGTATTTTATAATAACTATTTTTCAATATGCTAAACACCTTCAAATCCCTCTAAAACAATCTTGCTTTCGATTTCTGGCCTGTGCCATGCCAGAGTTTGTCTAGCTGTGTACATGCTACTGACAGCTTCCTATCTATTTAAAATGCTGTGCCATCATTGTAACTTCAAGAGCTTTTTTTTAAATGCCTATCACCATAAAGAGCTTTACAAAGCATTGTACTAATTTTGTTTACTTTACCAACTCTAGCTTTGGAAATACTGATCTCGATGCAGCAGAAAAATGGCAGGTTTATTAATGACCACTAGCTGCCAATGCAGTAAGAAAAGCATCAGCACATAGCGATTTCATCTAGTATGCCTGCTGTGAACAAAGCTGACCAAGACAGAGCAATTCTAGTCAATCATACTCACAGTAGGCACTCTGGGTAGAGCACTTAAGCGCAAAAGTCTTATGTTTGCTGGTAGCCTGAGGGTTCAGAGCACCAGAAAAAAAAGATGAAAAGAGGAACATACACTCACAGCAGAGCACACAGCTATAACCAAGTCTGCTAAATCTCAGAAATAGTAAGAAAGTGTTTAGCTCAAATGGCTTTGCCCTCTCCTGTAGATGGCTGGTACTTTGGACAAGGGATCAGTATTCCACATGTACCTCAAAGTCAGGTGTGACTGCTGGATCACCTCGCAGGAACACAAAGTAGCACTATAACGTACTTCTCACAGCAATAACATTATGAGAAAGCTATAGTTAGAATAATTATATATGATTGCTAACTTTATTTTTACATTTTAGGGTAATAAAATCAGAGGTGCTAATGCTGTTCTAATATAGCTTTAATCAGAATAGTTCAATAATCAGGAAGTAGATTGCTGCCGGAAGCATTAAATTCTTGCATTATTCAAAGCAAGAGGTAAAAGTGACAGTATTGACAGGAAAGCAGAATGAAAACAGTATTACTATAAGGATATTCTCCATTCCATTTAGATAAAATTTTGAGCCATAATTTATGACCTGCTCTTTCTGTGTTTCATATCTTTGTATTCCTCCAACATACTTTGGAAAAGTGATTGAAGTAAACATGTTTTAGCTATTGCTCTCTACTTCTTAAAGCAAAAGTAGAAACCATCTTTAGGATTTCATTTCTATTTACGTAGTGCAAATGCATTTCTATACGTATGCCAAGAAATTATTTTGTTATTCTAACATGTCAAGCCTCTGTTATTCCACACGTTATATCAGTAAGCCATAAACTAAGTTTGAGTGCCCATACTATTGACAGGATCAGGAAAAGTCAGCATCATCATTCTTGAGACTAATCCAGCTCATTGTGCTCCATTTCTTTGTGGCCACTGAGTGACAAAACATATTTGCTTCTTTTCACAGTCATTTGTATTGTTGCACTACCATAAAACAACCACTCACCTCACAGCCAGCACTGTTAGTGACGAAAATCAATTAACTACCTAGAAAAAGAGCATCACTCTTGATACAGTTTGGGGTAGTTTACAGCTGAATATAGTATGAGGCTTATAGTTAATCAAGGAGCTGTTTAAGGGTTCACAGTGATTACAACTAAATTCTTTCCCAAAGACCTCAGGATACAAGAGAAAGGAAAATTTTCACATTTCAGATCTGATCTTTAAAAGCAGTACTGTGACTAAATAAACTGAATTGAATCAGATATCATGCACTCACAACTACTAGATCACTTAAAAAAAACCCCAAACATTATAAACTCTTAAATAAAGACCAGGCATATTAACTACAGAGGAACACCAGTGTAGACACAGATCAGATATTTGCAACAGAACAGTTACACTTACCCTCATAGTCCCACAGTCTACTACAAGGTTTCCCTGGCTCTCCAAGTGGTGCTGGAGGATCATTAAAGAACGGAGCATTAACTTCCATTAGCAGTCCTGCATTGTCTGACCTCAGCCCAATCGTTACTGGCTCATGGCTCACAGGTAAACCATCCCATGTGTGTTTAATTCTAAATTCCATCTTCCTGTACTACATAAACAAGAAAAGTTTCTGTCAAAAAAGATCTCATTCCATTTCACCATCAACTGCACTATTTGCTTGGCCAGGAAAAAAACCACACTTTCATACAGTCCGTCATGGCAACAGAGGAGCTGAAATAGTTTAGCTTTATGAAGCAATTAAATAAACAGTTACATGAATACTTTTCATAGGCTTTTAAATCTGCATGGTTACAAATCACTCTGAAGTCTTACCAAGCTTAAGGCATTTCAACTATGTACTTAAATAAACACCTTCCAAAACCATCAGAAATATTTATCAAGAGAACAGATAAAACAGTCTCCACTAAATGGTCCTAGATGATTTCATAACATAAGAAAAATACATTGAGAAAAACCTTCTATGAATCTGAGATGCAAGATGATGAAACAATTAGCTGAAGCTTCTCTTGATAGTCATTGCAAACAAGCCAAACTAAAGGATTTTAAAACCGCAAGCACATCTTGTTAAACACACTGGATGTTTGCAGAGCAGCAAGAACAGGACACACTGCACTCCAACAGCTACTGTTACTTAGAGATAACTGCTCAAACCTTAAGAATAGCCTTAATTTAATAAGCAAAANAAACCACAAATAAGAGGGAAAAAAAAAAAAAAGCACACAAGAAAAAAAAGGAAACAAACAAAAACAACAGGGAGACTTGCCAATTATCAGCAAGTACCACAGATCCTCAAGAGATGCCAAAGATGCCAAAACAGAACTCCCTGAAGTAAGTTCTAGGACCCCAGCCCCTCTCCAGCATATCCGTATGCTGACCTGGAACCTGCTCTAAGACCAACAAGCAATCTAGAACCAAAGGGCAAGTCAGAACACCAGCAACTGCAGAATTCATACCTGCTGTAAACACAACTCCATCAACACTAGCCTAGCTCTGCAAACAACCTACCCCAAAACCCAACCTCTGGAACTGACCCAAACTCTATGGCCTCACATCTAATACTGACAGCAAGATCACTATTTTCCCCATTTCAAGTACAGGGATCGGAAGAGGCAGATCGCCCAGAATGCTGATGTTGTCTGCCAGAAAAGTAACCAACACCCTCTCACACACTACAAGAAAGCTCAGATGGCTACTTTATTTTAACAGGAACACAGGCTAGATGAAAACGGACAAAGCCAAAAAGTAGAAGGTTCTACATTCCCCAGGGGAACAACTCCATCACCTATTTAGCCACATTGATAAATAATAGAACCATCATAATTTTGACTTAGAGCCATAAGTAACTTTTGAGGTTTTGGTTTTGTGTTTTTTTTTTTTGTTTTGTTTTGGGTTTTGTTTTGTTTTGTTTTCCACATTATAGACCAAATATTTCATCTTATCCTCAAGACAAGGATTGGTAGCTCCTCAGCCTCTAGTTCCCCAGAGCATTTAGGAAACATTGCTTTAATTGGGCAGTCTGCAATAGAATCAGGCAGATTTAGAAGAAGTTCCATGTTTCTATAAAACTCTAATTTAGTCATAAGATAACATTCATCCAGTCACACTCTTGGGGCATTTCATAAGCATTACCAATTCCACCCTATAAAAACACAAAAAGTAACATTATCAAAAGTTCTGACAACTGTAACAATGTATTCTTGATATTCAAACACCAGCAGACGATTTTACGTCGTTAATTAGGGGGATTGCCAGGAATTGTCAAAAAGATCTCTTGAAATCAAAACTATGTTTTTACAAAATAATGTTTTGTTAAATAGAAATGTAGAATCATCTTGATTGGAAGAGACCATCAGGATCATCAAGTCCAACCACAACCTAACTCTAGCACTAAACCACATCCTAAGAACCTCATCTACGCATCTTTTAAAGACCCCCAGGGATGGTGACTCCGTGACTTCCCTGGGCAGCCTGTTCCAATGCTTTGCAACCCTTCCCATGAAGAAATTTTTCCCAATATCCAATCTAAACCTCCCATGGCACAACTTGAGGCCATCTCCTCTCATCCCATCACTTGCTACTTGGGAGAAGAGACCAACCCTCTCCATGCTACAACCTCCTTTCAGGTAGTTGTAGACAGCAATAAGGTCTCCCCTCAGCCTCCTTTTCTCCAGGCTGAACAGCCCTAGTTCCCTAAGCTGCTCCTCATGAGACTTGTGCTCCAGGCCCCTCACCACCTTTATCACCCTCCTCTGCACTCTCTCCAGTACTTCAATGTTTTTCTTATGATGAGGCACCCAAAACTGAACGCAGGATTCAAGGTGCGGCCTCACCAGTGCGGAGTACAGTGGCACAATCACTTCTCTAGTCCTGCTGGCCACACTATTCTTCATACAAGCCAGGATGCTGTTGGCCTTCTTGGCCACCTGGGCACACTGCTGGCTCATATTCAGATGGCTGTCACCCAACACCCTCAAAATATGTCAAATAACACAAAAAATATATTAAATAAGTCCCTTTCACAATACAAACAGCTGTTAAAACATAGTCAATGGGCTATCTAGCCTTAAACTCGTCTAAAATCTAAATCCACAGGAAATGCAGATAAGTATTGTGCTTTTAATTTTCTAAGCTGCAAACATCGAGCAGCATGAGCATGGAGTAACCACAGATGGTAAGACCCTTCCTAGTGTTTTTTTAAATGAACAGGAAAATTCCTGTAACTGGAGCTCTCATGCCTTATCTGCACTGACTGTGAAAGGAAGCAAGACAGAATTGCACAAGCAGGATCACTTACTCAGAGTAAAGTTTAAGAGTAGATAGGTACATCTAAGAAAGCTAATAAAGTGTTATGAACCCATTTTATACTGCCCTATCAAAATAACATTACAGGCTTAGAAGTCAATATTTCCTTCTATTATTGTACTTCGAGTTTGTGCTAATATATTTAACTCTTTGCACTCACTGGTCAAGGTAAATATCTGAGACATCTATTAGAAAACACTGACAGGCTTCAATAGTGTTTTAAAAAATAAAGCCTTCTAATAAAAGTAGCCCAGGAATATCTTAAAATCCAGGCAGAATTGCACAACTAACTATTATAATTTCCAATGGAAGTAAGGAATACGAAGTTTCTCTTTGTGCACAAGATTTGAAACGTTGTCTCAGGAACAGAGTCACAACATACCAAGTTAAAAAAAAAAAAACACAAACCACACAACAGTGAAATAACAGAACCTGCTAAACCAATTTAGACACTACTGTAACTGTAGTGTGTAACAATTATGATAAAATACTTATCACTTTCCTATTTACACCTATGTGAGACAGACATCTTTTTTCGGTGAAAAACTTAACTCCTGCAGGAAGAGCTTATCATGCACTGAAATAACTATATTGAAGTTTTAACATATTGTTGAAAACAAATATTACTCTTAAATGTAAGAACACGCAATTTTAAAGATAACCACGAAATAAAGAAAATTGCAAAACATTCACCAGCTTTCATTAGAGGTCTACCTAGTGCTCAAGTTATTTGACTTGATGAACAGCAGAGCTCAGATTTTTCCAAATTAATGGCCGTGCAAGTCTTGAGTTTATTACATTGCAGAGACTTAGGTAAGCTGGTTACTGGAATGCTTTTCAATTATAATAAAAATAACAACACGTAGTAACGGTGCAAAAGTAATTTAAAACCGCAACAGTAGACCTTTAATTACCTTTTTAACACGGCACCTCAGACAGTTGTTAATGACCTGTAAAGAGGTGCAAACGCTAAAAGCAGCAGCTTTGCAGGCAGTACTTTCTCAGCCGTTTAAAAGGAGCCACACTACACAGCCCCAGGCTACACGGAGCTGCTGCTGCAGCCAGCCCCCGGCCACATGGGCAGCACAGCAAGGGCAGAGCTGCTGCCGCCCTGCTCGCCTCACGTCTCACCTCAACCAAGGGATTTATGTCTTCCACTCAAACCCCATCGGCCTCAGTAACACCGACAGAAGTAGGACGGAAGTAATTATATTGGTGTTTTTCTTAACTGCTCCAAGGGGACAGGGGAGTACTTGGAGACCGTGTAAGAGACAACAACTTTAGCTGTACTTCAGAGTTCATTACTAAACACAGACAGGAGCCCCCACAGGGCTTGAAACTGTTCCCATTTCCCGGCTGCCTCACGGCTACTCCGCGCTAACACCAGCAGCAGCATTTCCTGAAGAGAACTTTAACGCGTAAACGCCTCTCATTAACCCACACGTTTCTTAGGTAAGCTTAACAACCGATTTCTCACACCTCCACACAACCCCTGGAAGGACACCTGGCTGCCGGGCAAACCCAACGCCTCCGCGGCCCCTTCCCGCTTCCTCTCGCCGCCGCAGCGCACGGGCGCGTGCGCGCGCAGACTTCCTCAGCCCGCCCCGCCGGGTCTCTGCTGCGGGCTGGCGCGCGCTCACGCGGGGGGCCGGGCGGGAGATTGATGTTCAGAACGACACGCCCCCCCCGCGCTGTCACGTGACCACCGTGCCGTCTCGGGCTGCGCTGCGTGCGGAGGGAGGAGCTGAGGCGCCCGCGGGTGGGCGGGTGGCGGTTCCTGTGGGTCCCGTTAGCCGTTACGGGGCGCGTGGCGGAGCGGCCGTTGCTGGGGCGCGGGTGCCGTTAGCGCTGCCTGCCTGCCTGCCTGCCTGCCTGCTGTTGGGCGCCGTTTCCCTGTGGGGCGGCGGTGGCGGGGTCGCTGCGCCGGGCTGCGCGGCAGGTACGGAAGAGGAGGCTGCGATTGTTGCCCCCGCTCCCCAAAGCAGCAACCGCGGCTTTGCTTTCCGAAGGTGGTGCGAGCCGGTGGGCAAGGGAAAGGCGTCCGCGGTGCATGAAAGTTACTGCCTGCTTCTCGCTCTCGAGTAGCTCTCGCCTTCCGTGTCCGCCGGCGAGCCTGCAAATCACAGGCTTTTCCTGGGGTTTTTCAGGCTTTCCTGAGCGGAACTCTGAGCGGTGGTGGAGCTCTCCACTGGGAATATGGCCTCTGAACTCGCCGGTGTGGCAGAACCAGGTGAGGTCTGTGCGAGCTGGGCTGCCCGGCTGCTCCCGGCACGGCGCGGGTTGGCCCCGCCGTTGTCCCGGGGCTGTTGGGAGGACGGAGCGGAGGAGCCGGGGCCTGGGCGCTGCCTCTTGGGAGTCGGGGTCACTTTCTACACAGGATAGAAACCCTTTTGCATGTGGTTGCAACAATGAGGATTTATTTATGTTCTGTCGTGCTTCTAGTGTTTCCTGTAGTGAATAACGACAGCAAAGGACTAATAATTAAAAGCTGCTAACGAGAGTAACAGCCAAAAATAACACCTCTTTTCTGTGGTTAAGAAGCTACTGCACTTCCTAATGCTTGGCTTGTACCTGAGAGGCAAAAAAGCTACCTTGCCAGTTACTCATAATATTTGCTTTAAGAACTAAAATAAGTTTTTTTAAGTGTGTGTTCTTTGTTACAATTTTGATAACTTTAATATGATTGAATCTGAGTACAGTTGCATTACTTACCAGCAAAATACTGGCAAAAATTGCTCTGCATAATTTATAGGGAATGAGTTGATACGTTGTCCCAAGTATGTTACTGTCACTTATGAGAGTTGTGGGAAAACTTGATAGCACAGTAGGAAGTAGGGCAAGATCATAGTGCATGAAGTGCCATGCCTATGCATCACTTGAACCTCAACATTTTAACTGATACTAGATTTTGTATGACAGCTTTGGGTGGCCAAAAGTGAAAGACCAGCTCATAAGCCCATATCTTTATCAAGTTTTGCATGAGTATTTATTATACTGTGATGTGAACAAATTTTGTGTTTTCTAATATTGGTTTTGCGTTTTCATATAGATTTAATTCATTTAGGTGTAGCTTCTTATTTATAAATCATTAGGCTCTAACTAGAGCTCAGACTAAATTCACTGTAAAGTGGGAAGAGTTGTCTGTTCTATCAATTAGTTTAATTCTCTCTTTAAAAAACTTCATGCGTTTTGAAAGCTGCCAAATGACAAATTTGAAGTTGGCTTGCATGCCAACTGATGTAACTTGAGACCTGCTCTGAGTCCAATATATGAATTGATGTTCCTCTTGATTTGTGAATGTGAAATCAAAGTTCTAAAATGCTGAATGTATGTAATACGCATAAAGATGCTCTGTAAGCACTACTATCATAGTAGTGTTTTGTATCATAAATATTTGTTGTGTTAAATATATAGCTGTAAAGGAGATTCTCAGAATGAAATGTTATTCCCTGGCATTGATCAGTTATTGAGTTTTAGCTGAATGCATTTTGAAGTAGCAGCAGCCAGCATTACAAATAGTAATTCCTCTATTTAATTACATATTTTTGTGATAAGCTACTAAACACATACAATTTTTTATCAGAATGTCGTTAGAGATTCACTGTTGCAGGTGAGTACACCTGTAAGTGGTGTTGAAGGTTTGACCCCTTTTGCACCTCTGGCCTCTGATGTTTGCAGACTGCTGTGGCTGGGGAGGTTAGCTACTTTTGCCTTTCATGTCCTTCTATATCCTTTTACTCCTTTTTATCCCTCTGTAATTTTTCTCTTGTCTCCTTTAGGAGATTAGAACCACGAAAAGAACCACTTGGATGTGTATCAAGAAAAATAGGCAAAAAGTTGGTTTAAATCAAAATGTTTGCATTACCTTCCTGACTTCCTTTTTCTTTCTCTTTACCCATCCCAGTTACAACGGTGTCACTCATGTTTTTATGTTTTTGTTAGTACGAGGAACACTCCATGAACAGTAGAAAGAGCTGTTATTTCTCCCTTGCAGCCTTCTGCTGGTTCTTTCGTTTGTAGTGCAAGTAGTCGCTGAAATCCCAATAGCCAAAGTTCAGATGAATAAGGAAGAGTGATGCCTTAGCTGATGTTCTAACTCAGCAGTATGAAATCTCATTATTCATTATGCTTTGCTTCTTTTAGAGAAAGCATCTACTGACAGACTGCATTTCTTCATTCTTGTTTGGGTTTGTTCTGGATGTACTTGAATGCTTATATCTGCTTATCAGTGAAGCTCTTTTGACCCAAATTTTTTGAATGTTTGTTGAGAACTGCAGGGTTCAGTTCACAACAGGTTAATTGTCACACATCCAGCTAATTGAATTGGACACACAGTGTGATTTGTCACACTGAGGCCTTGTGGATCTTTAACATGTATGTGTGGGGTTTCTAGGCAGAAAGTTCATTTTTTTTAAATTTCTAAAAGAAAATGGAACAAATGCTAAAGAAATGGAATTCATTATTATTACACTGTCTTTGTAGGCTTTTTCAAGTCGTATTTTCATTAAAATAATTGTACTAAATAGAAGAATTTTATGAAGCATGTTGTGTGCATTCAAAGCGCCACACTGTTAAACGTATTTCTTACTGCTATCAGGTTTATCTAGATAACAACCCATGTTGTAGCTGTGATTCTCGAACATTGTATTTTGCAGATCAGAGGCTCAGTGTGGCACTTGGACGGTATGAAACAGATGAGATTTTCAGAACCACTGTTGAGCAGGTATGTGAACCCAGGGATGGAAGTAGTAAGAATTTTTGTTTTGAAGCTTGAGACAAACATTTGCATACCTAGAGCACAGCCCACTGCAGTGTGGCCTGGCCTTGTGTTGGGTCCATCACACAACTCTAGAGTTGCTTGTTGTTTTTCCAGGCAGTAGCAGAAAAAAACTGCCTTAACAGTGAATTCTGTTACTTTTCATGCATTTTCAAAACTCTGTAATCTTCAGGAGAACATATCCCTGAAAGAATACTTGATTTCTACTTTAGTAGACTTTTTCACTTTTTAGACTTCTCTTTTATAAGAGATTGGTCTCATGTGGAGATAACTTTTTGAGCTGGGAACCATATGGCTCTCTGAAAGTCTGTGTGGAAGATAGGGCATCACCACTTTACTGATGCTGGAAATTAACTTAGCACTTGCACAGATTTAGGATTGTTCTTTTAAGAGTGAAATGATTCCCCCTCAGATGCAATTATGCTTTCTATCAGAGCACCTCTAGGGAAAAAAAAATAATTATATCAAATCGGGCCAGCATTCTAAGTTTTTTCAACATAAAACTGACAGTGATCATGTGGGATATTGTATATGATGACAGTACAGACAGAACAGCAGCTTTGGGTTGCATATAAAACTGTAAAACTACCTGCAGCCGTGTCTATCTTGATTTTAGTAAGGAATTTGACACAGTCTCCCACAGCATCTTTGCAGCTAAACTGAGGAAATGTGGACTGGACGATCGGTTAGTGAGGTGGACTGTGAACTGGCTAAAGGAAAGAAGCCAGAGAGTTGTGGTCAGTGGGGCAGAGTCCAGTTGGAGGCCTGTATCTAACGGAGTGCCTCAGGGGTCGGTACTGGGACCAGTACTATTCAATATATTAATCAATGACTTGGATGAGGGAATTGAGTGCCCTGTGAGCAAGTTTGCTGATCACACCAAACTGGGAGGAGTGGCTGACACGCCAGAAGGCTGTGCTGCCAT